>JAVDOI010000011.1:19893386-20070886 GCA_032191485.1 Leptoclinus maculatus | reverse complement strand
GGCGCTGTAGTGGGAGAGAGTCTTTTTCACTGAAGGACTCGGGTTCAAGCCCCGCTTGTCTGCACTCATCCATCCTGCTGAAGTGTCCTTGAGCAAGACGCCGAGTCGCCACCAGCTGCGGGGGGGGCTGCTGATCTGTGACTCTGGCCTTTGACCTCCCGGAGGAGGGAGCACAAGGAAGGGGCAAGAATTTCCCCACAGAGATCGATGAAGGATAAAGGTGTCGGCGCTCTCACTTGGTTCAGCCGTCACCGCCGGATTTCATTCTGACCGATTAAACCAGCTGGCTGAGCAATCAGACCGGGTCACCGAGGGCGGGAGGCAGCAGCTGATCCCCACAGCATCTTTGAAATACCTAATCAGCCACCAAGGGATACATTCATCCTTCCACAGAGTCAGATGAAGCTGTCCCGTAGCTCGTCTTGCCGAAGGGCACTTCAGCAGGGTGGATGCTGAAAGACGTGAATCTCTAATTGCCGTGTCACCGCTTTGCATCCGTTTCGTTCAGAAAGAGCAGCTCCTCGAATGCTTTTAAGCTTTTAACCTTGGTTTTCTAATTAAGGTGAACCACGAGTATGCATGTATTGACCGTCATTAAAGGATGAAGCATGTTTACACTTCAGCGCCATAGATCAGTGGACATGTGAGTGATGAGCGTCTCTCCTCTGCAGGTACGCCATGAGGTTGAAGAACTTCACCAGCCATTCAGCCACCGTCGCTGAGAAGAAGCTAGCCGTGTTGTGGTACGACAATTCTCTTTTTGTGTGTGTGTGTGTGTGTGTGTGTGTGTGTGTGTGTGTGTGTGTGTGTGTGTGTGTGTGTGTGTGTGTGTGTGTGTGTGTGTGTGTGTGTGCAGAGTGAGTGCAGGGCCGTAGTCAGGATTTAAGAAATGCTGAGGTCATGAGTTTCCCAATGCCAGGTTTCTAAATTGTTTCTTACCATTAAGATGTTTTTTGGTTTTTAATTATTCAGTTAGTAATAATAATATTTTTGGTGGATTGTTGTCCTGCAGGTTTAGGATGTTGGCCAAGTGGTTGCAGTGTCATAAGTTCTCTCTCTTGTCTGTAAGCTTTAATACTCCACATAGTGGATGATGGTTTAAATGCTGAGAGGATGAGAGGTTTCAGTATTTCTGATGCAGAAATACTGAAACCTCTCATCGCTCTCGGCCCTAAATGTACGGAAATGTAAACGTTAGCGGGCTCACACAACAACATGTTCATATTCTTCTCCTACATCTCTCTTCCTCTCACTTGTGTGAGGTTTACTCGTACAAGTGTTGGATTCAGAAAAACTCCTTCCAACCGCACAAACTCGTCCGTTCCAAGGACCAATTCTGTCCATGAAAAATTGCGACGTGATCTCCAGCAGACTGAGCCCGTCCAAACTGCTCATGTACAGCTTACCTGCTACGCTCCGTTTGAGAAGTTTCACCCACAAGAAAAGGTGGAAAAGATTTCCACGCTGCTGTCTGAAATCAGCAGACAAAAACGGAACAAATTGATCAGCGTCAGTGGTTGTATTACGGGACCTGAAACAATTAGGAAACATGAACACAGCTGCCAACAACGTGTCATCAGCGCAGCGCTGCGCTGTGACCAAAGAGGGGACGGATTACAGCAGGACTCACAGTCACAGAGATGTTATCTGACTGTAGTTCACAGCACACCGTTCACCTGACAACAACGAGAGAGAGAAGGCTCTATGATTATTATTATAACGTCAGACCAGTGGGGCAACCTGTACATAACTTATCCTACACTGGGTTTGTTTCCATGTTATTTATTTTATATAATATTTCAGAATACTGTGAGTGTTTGTGACTTCACAAAGAGGTGGACTTTGATTTGATCACATATTAGTATCGTACATTTCTCACATTCTGTGCTTCACTCAAGTTCCCCCTAATCCGGGCGGACTCGCGGCGCCGTGTTTGAAGTCCGTGTTTGTGTGGATGACATCATACTGAGGATTCATCTGCCTTCTCTAATGGGTTTGTTTCCATAGTAACCGCTGTCTGTCTCTGCTGTATCTGAGGATGTTCCATTTGAAGAAAGACCACGCTGTCAAGTACTCGCGGTCGCTCATGGAGTACTTCAAGGTAGCACGCACACACACACTCACACACACACACACACACACACACACACACACACACGGACTTTATTTCCTCTCGCTCTCATTTTCTCCCTCTGCGGTTGAAAAACATGAAAAGGCAATTACAATCCCTCAAATACATTTCATATTCATTTTCATGGTGCCTGTGCCTTAATTTTGCATGACGTTATTAAAATCCATTCTTTCTCTTTGATATTAATGTATTAATTAGCTCCATCAATCATCACCGTGGATTGTTGGGGTTTAATGTGCTTGTTTTGATTAATTACGTTTGGTTTAATTAATTACTGAGGATGTCATTATCACAGTGCTGCATTTGCATTGATGGGATTGGATTCCTGGGAAGGGCCTGACTGGGGGTTTAGCTGTGTGTGTGTGTGTGTGTGTGTGTGTGTGTGTGTGTGTGTGTGTGTGTGTGTGTGTGTGTGTGTGTGTGTGTGTGTGTGTGTGTGTGTGTGTGTGTGTGTGTGTGTGTGTGTGTGTGTGTGTGTGTGTGTGTGTGTGTGTGTGTGTGTGTGTGTGTGTGTGTGTGTGTGTGTGTGTGTGTGTGTGTGTGTGTGTGTGTGTGTGTGTGTGTGTGTGCACACACAGCACGTGTTGACAGAAAGAGAAGAGGAAACAACACTGAGAGCATTTCAAAAGAGTCCAACCGGATCTGTAACTACATGACACATTCATGTGGGTTTTAACGTTACATACTGTTAACGTGCCATGTGTGGTTGTATTATAATAACATTAATAATTAAGCTGACGCTTTCGTCTCCAAGGGTTTGTTATGTCACTGATTAAATGAAGGGATTACAGTTTGTATTTATGGAAACCAACAGCGATAGATATCACTCTGTGTTTCTACTTACTGTATCAGTAGAGAAGTGATGCAAACAGCCTTTTGGATAACTCCGGCACCGTTAATGTTAACCAATGGGTGCCGACCCCGTTAGACCAATACATGAAGAGGTAAATAGAGAAAGACTTTTGGCATTTGTGAAAGATTTGCTTTATTGCTCAGAGCTGGAAGAGACGATTGATGGCACTGTCCTGGCTGTCTGCTTAATATGAAGCTGCAGCCAGCCGGCCGTTTGCATAGCCTAGAGTACAGACTAGAGAGGGGGGAGGGGAAGCCTGGCTCTGTTAAAAGGTAAAAACAGAACTTTGATTGATTTACCTTCAGATGATACATTTCTCCTTCTTCCATCTCTTTCTCTCGTGTATCTACTAAAGCTGTTACTGTAAGCCATACAAAAAACATGTTTTAATACATTTGTCTTTCTGTGACCCAGAATTCAGCCAAGAGTTCCCACCAAGCACCCTCTCCCTGGAGGATCAATGGGAAGTGAGTATACACACACCTACACACACACACGTGTGCAGTCTAACACCCCCCCCCGCCTTCATTCACACAGATAATTGAGAATTTATAATGCACCGGAGCTCTGCTGCAGAATACCATGGCGCCCCTGACAGCCACTTGCTCAAACAAACCCCTCAGGAAGCAAATAAAGGGGTTGATTTGATGTAGATGTGAGGAGCAGAAGACTGGAGGGGCCGCCGAGAAGGAGTGATGGAGGGAGTGATGATGGATGGATGGAGGAGGAGAGGGGTGAAGGAGCTGTGGATGTGAAGCTAATGAGTTTAGACAGCTCTGATGCTGCACAACAGCAAGACTGGAGCTCAGTGCGTGCGTGTGTGTGTAGGTGTGTGTGTGTGTGTGTGTTTGTGTGTGTGTGTGTGTGTGTTTGTGTGTGTGTGGTGAGTGTGAATCAGGCACAAGTTGTTGGGTCGGCGAGGGTCAAGGCCACATCACAGACATTACATCACTGCCAGAGCCACACACCCAGCTGTGCAGGGCATGACTGATGTTACTATACAGTGTGTATCAACACACACACACACATTTAATACTTCTTACAGCCTTTTGTCTCCACTATCATTGATGTGCAGCGGTATTAACAACAACATGCCGTATCATTGTTAGGGCTGTGTGAAGTAGTTAAAGCTTCATTCATAACGTTGACATTTAAATTCTAAATCACCTTTCAAATGCTGCACAACTTTCTTTTTTTTTCCGGCATGTCTATTCTGCTTAAATGCAGTATTTCACAGATATATTACTAGGCTACACTAATATTATTATTGCTATACTATTCATAGAATTAGATTCCAGTGGTGGCTGCGTAATGCACGGGTCAATTTATGAGTCGGGCGGATTTGGGTAAGCCTCCTAGCAAATATCACAGGTCAGAACGTTATGAATGGTTCTGGTGGATGATAAACACATGTTGTTGCCGGTCAGGTGGTGCCGATTGTCAGCTCATAATGGGTTGGGTGGGTGCGAGTATTAAAAAATCCTGACAGCACGCGTCACTCCATAACATCGGTTCAGACTCATTTGATCCAAACATTTCTTTATCTAACGAAACATTCTAACGTTGTCATTGCGGTGTAAACATTTTCAAACCTGTTTGATTTGACGCCAAATGTCGGAGTGGACCAGTACAACAGCTTTGACCACTTGACTCAGCAGCCACTCAAATCAAAACTTAGAGGAGCAGCTTCTCACTTCATTTAAGAATAGCTGGTCCACCTTAATAGTCAGTCCACCTTAAGTGAGCCTGGGCTGAAGTTTGAGGGCAAACCCCCTCAACTGTAATCAGGTGGCCAGCAAGGCACTGGAACTGGTCTTGAGGCTGTGCAGCATTTATTGACCGACAAGTGAACCCTCACCGCACACTCACTGCGCTGCTACGCTCACAGCTAACACATCACTGCTGACTTCATACTTACCATCATATGTCAGAACGCTTCACACTGAGAAATGCCGGTTCAGCCAGTTTGAACAACTCAAACCGGTGAAAGCTTGTACACCAGACCAGCAAAAAACGGATATGGATCCAGCTCAGCGTTGCGGTTTAGTGCTAGCATGCCACAAAGTGAAAGTTACACTAATCTATCACGAAGACATCTCTGTCAACAATGGATCAAATGACCACATGTAATGTGAAAGGTGTCACTCAGGATAAGCACCGACTCTGCGGTTTTAGAGCCTTTAAGCTCATTGCTTTGGTTCGATTGGCTAATTTACTGTCTTGGTTCAGTCTGACTGTAAGCAGGCAGCTTCAGTAGAACTGTAAGAACCCACTGTACACGACCTGCCCAGCACCAAACAGCAGACTATATATATTTAAACACTACCTGGAGGAGCTGTATGTGAGAACGTAAACGTCTGAATAATTCAGACCAGACATTAAACAGACTTTACCCTGCCAGCTCTCCAGCACAAAGCCCGTGTGATGTCCTATTTGAGCCCATGTGTGGATAGAGCAGGTCATTCACAGCCAGCGAGTGGGTAAGTTGATAACGTGTCTATCGTGGGGCTCGCACAAAACCGCAAGGAACAAACATTCAAGGGGGAAGAAAATGTCTGGCAGGGGAGACGACGACATTTGGGAACTTCTGTCCTTAAGGGCTGACAGGGAACCGTCAGACTGATCCAAGGAGACCAGATTCAGCGGTTTAAGACCAAATTATGAACCGGACATGTCAGAGATGTACCACTGTGAGTTAACATGAACCGTACATTCATCTGGTGGCTGAGAAGATGACACAAAAGAAGGCTAATGTGTAAATAAGTCAGAACAACTTTACACGGTGATAATATCTCCGTCTTGAGTTCCACTGCCCCCAAGTGGCCAAAACAAAATCCATAAATGCAGCTTTGATACCATCCTTTATAAACGTGTTGCTTTCTGTCACAGGTACAGTGCTTGTTTAACCTTCCTCTTTGTTCTGTCCTCGTCCTTGTTCTGATAACTGTTTAGTTGTTGTTGTTTCCCACTCCACCTCTCATCTCTTACCCTGAGCCACTTACAAATAAAGCTGTTCTTGCTTTGTGCGACAGCAGTCGAGCCGTTTTTTAGAAAATAGAGAACTAATAGAGAGTATTCATCAGACACATCTTTGACGCCAGTAAGTGTGTTTGGAAAACATGTAACCAGCTCAACTCTCGGCTGACACACTTTCCTCTTTGTATGTTATCAAGTCACTCCAAAGCCCCTCCAGCACACAGAAGCTCCCTGTTTAATTCTCTTGGTGTTACTGGGACTCACTGGCTCTCTTTACAGGGTTAACGGGACCCCGTCCCCCCTCTCACTCAGCCCCTCCCCGGCCGGCAGTGGAGGGGCGGGAGGAGGATCCGGAGGAGCCCCGGGCTCGTCGGGAAGCGTGGCCATCCCTCAACGGATTCACCACATGGCTGCCAGTCACGTTAACATCACCAACAACATCCTGCGGAGCTATGAACACTGGGAGACGGCCGACAGACTGGCCACTGAAAGCCAAGGTAGGACTACAAATGACTGAACACGTGCTCTGGAGGTTTTACTTCACACCCACGTGACAGCAGGCGATGAGAAAAGAAGATGTAAAGGCTTTTATGACTCGGTCACACACAGTAGCAGGAGGAGTACTTCAGTCACACCACCAGGGAAATGAAAAGAACAAGTGACTGTTTGAAAGCTAAACCTACAGATCGGATCGGAGAACATTGTTTTTGATCAATGACATTTCAATACATTTTGTTCTACAAAGTAAGGAGAGCAATGTTTAGGTCCAGTCTGATGTTACACATAAAGGAATGATGCACTCATGAGGCATACAGCTCATTAGTTGAATACTGGTAGTGGTTCGGTGCTCGGTAGGCCCGGGTATCGGTATCAGGACTGACCAGTAACCAGTCTAGTGAAAGGAAGGATCATTCATCATTCATACACAACAACATGGCTATTTAAGAATCAAAGAATATGCCTACATTTATTAATCACAGATCACATACGGTAGCACTATCAGAGCGTTTTGGGGAGGCGTAGGAACATATAACAGCTGTTTGTGGCTAACGTCTCTCTCTCTCTCTCTCGTCTCTTTACTTCCCTGTCGTAGTGGATTGCTACAATGAGGGAAATGGAATTAGAACCCAAAGTTCTATTCACGACCACGAAAATCAAACATGATATGAATCCGTGTCTCTCTGTCTATTTATCTCTGCTTTTCTATAGATACATGAAGTTTAAACAGAGGCGGACCAATGAGCACAATAATAACAACGCGTGATTCGACGAACACTCAACTATGGGCAAGACTCGACCAATTAGATTCGACTATGTCAGTGTTAGTCGAGCGCACACACACTGCAGAAATAGCTCGACATTAAATAGACCCTGTTCATCCAGCTTCACTAGTCTAACAGATAGGACTTACATTTACATCAGTTGTCCAATCACTGTGTATGTGGTTCCACTGGATTAACCAATAGCACTCATTTACAGTCTCACTGGTATGAGGCTCAGCTCCTCTTCAGCTGCACCCACTCACTCAACACAGCCCTCCGTTACTGTTTCTGTCTGTGACATCACTGTGGAGTCAAATGTGTCTCAAAATGGTCACAAATGTGTATAACATGATCTGCAAACGATTTGTGCGTTATTTTGGGTAGTCGTCAGTGAATGTTCCAATCTACACGCAAATCCCAATCAATTTGAACTCGTGTAAAACGAATGCAACCTGAATCAGTATTAATGTTTTACGTGCAGATTTTCAACTTCAGCTTCTTTGTAAAGCTTCCTGTGTATACAAAGTCTAAAATATTTGTGATGTATTTTTTAAAATGTATTTACAGATTGTTAAATGTGTGCGCACGGATCAGGTCACGTTTGCGTGTGGAGTTCTGAGACTATCGGTCTCCAGCTCACACAGATCCACACATCCATGGTGCAAAACATCTGGGACATCTGGGCTTTCAGTGTAAAACATATTATGTGACCATTTTGAGACTAATTTCACCCCACACCACTAACAGAGCTAACGTCATGCTAGCCAACAACAACCAGCTGACATCATGTCAAGCTAACAAGCATGTTGCTATCACTGGCAGC
This sequence comes from Leptoclinus maculatus, assembly GCA_032191485.1. Lineage (NCBI taxonomy): Eukaryota > Metazoa > Chordata > Actinopteri > Perciformes > Stichaeidae > Leptoclinus > Leptoclinus maculatus. The sequence goes on along the minus strand of JAVDOI010000011.1, from coordinate 20,062,841 downwards.
AACCCACGCAACATCATCCTCAGCATGCTAACAGCATGTCAAGCTGCCTGAGCCCCCAAATAAACCAAACTACAAAGTGTTAAGCTATCTAGCATTTTAACAATTGTTTGTAATTCAAACAAAAATACAGTCATTTTATTTTTCTTTACTGGATATAGACGATGTGATTTGTTGCTCGTCATTTTAGTCCCGGAACTACTTTTTGGGAAACTAAAAGGTCCCGTCAGCTCACTGACGTCTGCAGAGATGAGGCAAATTAGTCCGCTGACGTATGTAAAGAACATGACATGGGACGAGAGCGCCTGGTGCTGGAGGTAAACACACTGTAGTTCAGTGCAGCCGCCTGCTCCATCTAAAAAAAACACACACAAAACCCCGCCCCTAAAACTCCTTTTAAAAACCTAAAATCTCCCCGGAACTCAATTTAGATCCTGGTCCCTGAGGTCGAAACGCAACGAGTTCCTCAAACGGTCCTAGTCCCGGGAGTAAGGGACTATAGTTCCAATACAGAGCTCACTTTCAACTCGTGTCCCTAGTTAGGCCTTTACATGTACAGTGTAATTAAAACATTACGAAACAACGAGTAAACATCGGTGGAAAGAGTTATAAACCAATCCTTGAGATGTGTCGAGGTTTGGATGTCTGTCTTTGCCTCTCGATGCCTCTCAGTAACCGTGTCTCTCCCTCCCCTCCCCCAGAGTTCTTCCAGGAGCTGGACTCGGTGATGGAGCCGTTGAGTCAGCAGAGCAGCATGACGGAGCTGGTCCGATACATCAGGCAGGGACTGCACTGGCTCCGCTTAGAGGCTCACCTGCTGTAAGGATTGGAGCCGAGCCAAAAATAATAAAACAAATAGAGAGAGGAAGAAAGACATTTGCCTGGGAGCTAGAACTGGGATAACAAGTGAGATGAGACTCGTGACGATGCTTCGGTTCCCACTGGGATCCTTCAAATGACCCGACACCACCCGCAGTAGTGTAACGGCATACACTGGGTGGATTAATTGGGCTGAAATTCACCTGCAATTAGGTGTGAACAGTAATTAAGTTTGGGAATTTCCACTGTGAATCACAGAATACAAAGTAGCACATTAAACGTTTGGCTGATGCTGCTTTTTTTGGAGCAACTGTATCTCCGCGCAGGTAGCTACAATTCCTTAAGGGACAATAGATGTTGCAAACCTCCCTCTGTCCCTGAATAGAAATAATAATAAGCAGTAAAAAGTATTTTTACTAAGACAGGATCCTTTTAAAAAAAAAAGAAGCTATGTGAGCATCTGATGTGATTTAGGAGGCTGGAGGTAAAGAAGGAGCTCAACAGAGGCTCATCTGCTCCAGCGCCGGCCTCGAAACGTGTCTGTGATTGGGACCAGAGCGGAGGCCTCGGGCTGATATCGATCCAAGTGGAGCACCGGTCCAATCCATTAGATGAGCAGCACGCTAGTGAAGGAAAGAGGCTCAGCTTCAACCACTACAGCTGAGTTGATGGAGGCCGACGTTAGTCCTCTGCTTCTTCAGTCAGAAGCTGCTGCACCTGCCTTTGTTGTGTTATTCCTTCAGTAATTTAACATTTAACAACGCACAGTAATCAGTCACAGGAAAGGGTAGCTGTTGTGATTAACAGTCACATTTGAATCATTAATAATTTCATCAATCAGAAGTGAAGTCTTAAGAGTTATCACTTTAAACTGGACTTAACTCTGGACTATGTTTTGGCTTATTCACGTTTATAACTCTAAATGGGGCCAGTTTAATTCATTTTAAATATGCCGATATGATTCCTGAGTTTTAATGCCACACTATTTATAGAGAAATATAAATACTCAAGCAGTTATAAAAGGATTTAATCACATAAAAGTCTTAAATCTGTGTCATAAATTCTGATTGAACTTATTAGCTCATCAAAGAATGAGTGAACAAGATAATGAATATTTGACATTTAATGCCAGCTTTTCATACTTTCATAGATTTTGTAGGTCTGTGACACAAATGTTTTTAAAGTTTGAAATACATCCGTCCTGAGTATCAGGACTGTGTCACTTTGTCCAGTGGCCATCGAGCGATGTGATCTGGATCGGTGGGTTGTTAAAGTAAAAGCACTTCAGATGCACAGCCTCTGTGATAACCCCAACATTAAGCTAGCGAGGCCGAGGATTACGAGACCTGGTCGAGCTGCAGTCCGGGGAGTTCCCGGCTCAGCAGAACAAGTCGTCAACTCGCTGGTCCTACATGAGGGCTTTCCTCCGTCACATAAAGGGCATTAGTCTGCTTCTTCTCTCACTGGTTATGGGCTTGTTGTGAAATTCCACACAGTTCTATTTCCCATAGTAACCCACCCACTGAGGTGTCAAACACTTACAAGGGGAGAAAACTACAAGACTCGCTGTGATTCGGGGGGAAGATCTCACAAAAGAAACCTGTGTCCCTCTGTACATCTCTCAGCGAGGTCAGATCACCGGCCCGATGTCTTGTAGTCGTTTCCCAAACACGTGTCGTGTTGTGTCGTTAGTGTGCAAACGTGTACAGCTGATTGTCAAGTCTATAAATCATTACCTGACGGGACAATACAGATGTTTGTGTACCATAATGTACAGACTGTGACTCCTGGAAACAGTGTTTGTTTATGTTTTGTGAGTGATTCAATGTGAATGAATGAGGAAGTGAAACAAGAATATATATATATATATATATATATATTTGTGTGTGTGAGAAACTGATAGAGTGTATGATTGTGTGTCCATGCACAGGCTATGGCTGCATTTACACAGTGCCAAACATAATCATATTTTTAACCCTTTGTGGCACTTTAAAAAAAAAAAAAAAGGAGTTTCTATTTGGCTTCTCCTGTTTCCACATGTGCCATAAAGATTTAAAATCTGGATGTGTGTCCATGGTCTCTATAAATCCAGCACATCAAGCATGAGTTTGTTTTAAGTTTTGGATCATTTGACCATCGCTGAATGTGTATGGAAGACAATGCGGATGTGAAAAGTAATTTTCACTTTGACAAAAAGAAAAAAAAACTGAAACTCAAGTGCCTCTATTTGTGTCCGTGGGAATTGCTCTATTTATTTAAGAACAAAGAATTAATCTAAATGATTTTCCATACCATATTGGTATAAATATGAGATTGTTTTTCGTAAAATCAAATGTTTCCACAAGCTTTTTACTGGCGTTTATGATGACACCAGGGTTTGGCTTTAAGAAAAATGTGTGATTTAACGTGTCAAAGTTGCATTAGTTGCTGAGGGTTTTTTTCTTGGTGATTTGAGCAAGTATGGGTTTTGTCTGAAATGCCTGAAAAATGTAAACCATCGCATGCAATAAACGATAGCTTCAGACCAAGAACTACTTGTGTCCAATTTGAAAAAGGAAAGAAAAAAAAAACAGTCGATGTATTTCTTGTTGCATAGTCATTTACAGTGTGAATGTTCTACATCACCTGAAAATACAGAGCTGCTTTAAATGCACAACACTAGAGTTAACAGATGGAGGTAATACTGTCACTGAACAGGAAAGGTTTGACATTTTAGGAAATACGCAGAGTTTAGGTGAGAAGATTAATACCATGTTCGCTAACTATGAAGCTAAAGCCGACTGCTGCTTAGCTTAGCTTAGCTTAGCATAGCATGAAGCCTGGAAGCGACACAAGAGGTGAAGTCACGCAGGTCAACAGAACAGTGTGACGTCACCTCTGTCCAAACTGTCCCTACCTGCTGCGTAGCTAACGCTAGCTAATGCATCTAACGCTAGCTAATGCATCTAATGCTAGCTAACGCATCTAATGCATCAAGCAAGGACAGTCGCTAGTCTGTATCACGCTGCCAGTGTTTTCTTAATATGCTTGAAGGGGCTTCAGGGTTTTTATGATTCCTTCTCAACTATCGTGCACATGAAGTCTTAATAAGATGTTTCAGTCATGAATTAGTCTCGCTGCATTTTGCAGTAAACAAAAAGATTAGAATTGTGAATTATTCCCAAACAAAAGCCAAAGTGTAAAAGGGTTGGAGGCTGGCGTTGTGACTTCACAGTAAACTTTGGTTTATTTTAAACTGATAAAAAGATTATGCTTAACGTTATATTGTCTTAATTATTGGGCTTTTGAATTGCTGGTTTCATTACAAAGCCAAGCTAGCAATCTCCCCGTTTCCAGTCTTTGCGCTAAGCTAAGCTAAGCTAGCTAGCTGCTGCCTCAAGCTTCATATTCAGCGCACAGACATGAGTGTAGCGAGTAAACGAGCGTATTCCCAAAAATGTGAAACTACTCCTTTAAAAATGGACTCACTGTTCTTCATCTGAAAGCCTGCAAATGTTTACTAGTGAACATTTTTGGATAACAGTACAAACTGCACTCCCTGTTTAACAAAAAGATGCCTTTTAAACTTGTTTTTATTTTTTTAATTATTTGAGGTCATGAAGCCAAATTAGCAGTGTCCCAATGAGCCAATGAACTTCTACAACAGCTAACAAACAAAACCCACTAACTGTCTCTGTTAGACCTCGTTCAATAGTTGACCCACAGTGTTGCTCAGTCCAATTCAATGATGTTTGATGTTGTTTTGTTTTATGGTGAAACAGTGATGTTGCTCTATGGTTATTGTTCATTTCGCACAATGGTCTTTATTTTGGATTACATGCAGCGGTACAATATACTTATTCAATAATATGCTGTAAAATGTCATAAACATTGCATCGGTGACATCATGGGTAACACAGGTTTCATCCCACCTCGCTACACGTCACATGGTGGCTGTGGTCAATGGACACCGTCCTGTTGACGATATGCAATGTCAGTATGTCGCTATATTCGGAGACATTTCGACTGCCTCAGCATGGCCTTTTATTCTGCTGACATCCTATTCAATATCTCATTAGCTCATGTAACATTATCACAGTTGTCAACTTGTTTATCAAAAGCAGCAGTGACGGAAACAACATCTCTGTTGGTGTGATTACAATGGGGAGCTAAACAGACTCATTTATTGTTTGACAGCAGATGGTTACAAGCCGATAATACGCTGATAATCTCTCCAGTAGTGACGAGTGTCTCTAATATTTGTTTGCGTTTCAGAAAATCACAGATACACTTTGACTGCTGAGGAAATTGCCAAATCTTCTTTGTTTTTTTCCTTTTGATATAATGACATACTATTTGTTGTTGTCGCTGGAGGGAGACATTAATACAATGTCACTACCACACAGGTCAGTTCTAGAAAATAACTGCTCACATGTTACCTCATGGTTTCTTATTTATGCTTCTATATTCGAAGTAGTGAACCATCATTGGTCCCTTTCAAGTTACTTCTGAGTGAGATCAGCTGATGTTGTGGGAGAACACTTTGGCTAACAAGTTATGAAACCAATTCACTGTATCTGTGTTTATTTATTGCCCAGTTTAAAACATTTACAGAAATAGTTCCCCGTTTTGGAGAGTTAGACGAGACAATCGATAGAGCTCTCATGTGTTACGTATCAACCAAGAAACAGGAGGCGATTAGCCTAGCTTAGCATAAAGACTGGAAACGGGAAAACAGCTCGCTTGACTTTCCCTAAAGTAAAAGAAAAAAAGCTGCATCGCACCTCTAAAGCTCACAAATCAACACCTAGGTCCAGAAGCAGACTCGTCCTAAATGAACTGGTGAGCTTTAGAGGTGCTGGTAGTTTGATTTTTGGACTTTGGACAGAACCAGCCCAGCTCTGTCCTCTGCCTCCACTCTCTATGCGAAGCTAACCAGCTTCTGGCTCCAGCTTTACATTTAACATACTTACTCTCAGAAAGAAAGTGATTAAGCACAATTCTTTAACAGGCACTTTTGCAGTTGATATGAAGCAATTGTAATAGTAGTAAACATGCAGAAGTCAAACCTACAGATTGTCTATTCTAAAACTTAGTAAGTTAGTCAAAGAGCTTTTTTTTCAACTAACAATTATGGAGCCTATCAATTTTACAATAAACAGCAAAACTTTGAAGCAGTATCATATTCAACCTGTAATATTCCCTTTGGAAGCATGCTAACCTCTGCCAAGGTTGCTCTGATGGTTTCACTGTCCCATGTGCAGTTATTTTTAATAGATATTATTGTTTCCCTCCTGGGACACAACAGTGTTAAATGGTGCAGGGATTCAAAATGGCCCAGATGAAAACAACCCATAAAACAGGAAGTTAAAAAAAAAACCACTCCGAGCACTTCAGTGTTTTCATTCATTACGATCCCTGCAGTGGAAAACTAGTCTCTAAATGTGCAAAATGTAGCTGTTTTAAAAGGAAGCTCTTCTCCACCATCACTGGTTGTTGGGGCCCGACTTTCACTAAAACAAAGACAGCCTTAATCATAAAGCTCTAGTTGTAAAGGCGACCAGAAGACAGTATTCTTGGTGATGATCTGCTTTACTTATTGCAAGTATACAACAGAATCACAGTTCATGTGGCATTTATTGATGTTGAAATGCTACATGGCAAGTGTTGGGCATCCCAATATGGTTCAACTAGCGTGTTGTAAGCCAGGCATTGGTGGTTTAGAGACGGGCAGCGACACGGTGCCTCTGACAGCCTGACGGACCCGTCTGTGGTTCTGATGTGCATCACGGGCTCAACGCAACATTGTAAAGATTTCTACAAAATTACACCTAAGAACGCATCTGTCCAACATGGATTGCATTGTATTTTTAAATGTGTTGCACAACTTCAGCTATTTTTCTGTTTCTATCAGTGCTATCTTTTGGCCTTTTATATGGTTCTTTTTGTTTTGTTTTTTTATAAAGAAGTTGTTCTATGTGATGATCAGAAGTTGTGATGCAGTTCCATTGTTTTTAAATATTTAATGTCTCTAAAATATGGATTAAAATCTGTTGAACCAGTGGTCGTGCTGCTCTCATGGTCTTATTTGTGTCTTTTTAAAATGCATTATCTTACAGGGCTGCATGGCTTTTATAAAAAGTTGCACTCATGAGGCTTTTCAAACTTGTCATGTTTTGTTTTTTTACAAGGAAACATATAACCTTGCTTTCATATTGCATCGTGAAGTTCCATATTCAGTTAAGGTAACCAGACAAAGCAGAAAGAATTATCCAAAGTTCATTCAAACATCATAATACGCACGCTTACGATAAGATTGTGTTTTCCTAATGAATAAAACCTCGGAGTTCTTTTATAAATAAGACCCTTGCCTTTGAGTGGCCTTGATGTATTACATTATAAGAGCCAAGCTACTCTTCTTATTACCACTAATGGACTCTTATTTCTACATCATAGCAACTATTAGCCCACTTCGCCATGCATGATTAATTCATTGAATAAAGCCGCACATTAGAATTCAAGAGGGAAGGAGGCTGTGTGTCTTGAGAAAGTGAGAGCGACGGTGGGAAAGCGCTGCGTGGACCTCAGAGTGTGTGAGAGAAATGAAGACAGACACGGAGTCTCGTGTTGAAGTCCAAATTAAAGTGCATTTTCTGGGTGACATAAATCCCGTCTAATTAAGTATTTCCCTCAATGAGTAAGGACGTGGAAAGCCTATTTGCAGACCCTTAATGTTAGCGGAGCGTGTGTGTCCTTGGTGCAGAGCCAACACACTTATGAATTAGATTTATAGCTCTAATTACTAGAGCTAACCATGCAGTCCATGGGCAGAATTTTGATTTGGAAAATGATTCATATACAGCACACTGATGAAATTGATCGATATGTTGACTCACGCCATAGGAAAGAAAGCGGGGGTGGGGGGGGAGGGGGGGGGGGGGACAGATATAGTGCCCTGAAATCTGACCTACATCTCAAAGTAATATGAATATGGAAATATGTAATTGGTATAAAACTAGAGCCTTGTAGACTTTTAAATACAAAGTTGTCATAATGTCGTAGTTTCAAGCAGACACCTTTTTTTAATAAGTTACTTTAACATAAGGTAACATATGATGGTATGCTAGCACAGTTCAGGCATCACAGTGAATAAGAAACGTTTTACAAAAACAATAAGAACATGTAAATTGAGGAGCAAAATGTGCTTAACTCTATTGAACTCATCTGGAGCTCAGTATGTCAAAATGTATCTCCTCTTACAATGTTTAAACTCTACTTTTACACATTTTTCATTATTCTCCATTCCACACTGGAGCCGATCCAGCTGACATTGGGTGAAGGCAGGTTCACCCTGGACAGGTCGCCAGACTATCGCATGGAGGAGCCAACTATACAAGTGTAAACGGAATAAGAACTTTACATACCCATGGATTGCTCAGTAAGCCCACGATCTACATGGTACTATGAATGCACAGGATGAATGTCAGTCTGCTTTTAAACGGGGATGCTCGTAGTGTAATGTTTTTGTGTTGTTTTACTGTTAGTGTCATTTTACTGCTTTGTTTGTATTATTAATGCTTTAACTGTTTCTGTTTGTACAATGTAAAGTGCCTTTGAGTACCTTTTAAAGCATTAATCAAAATATATGTATTATTATCATCATTATTATTGTACACTGTTGAATCTAATCTCTTAACCATACACGTCTGTCATGCTCATTAATATGCTTCATCTGTTAGCAGATTATGCCATCTTTGTTTGATTATTCGTGACCCGTTTCATCTTTGCTTGGTGAGTAGCCGTCCCTTTCAGGGAAATATCAGCCTGTGTTTTTCTTCTTCATTCATCTGGCTGCTGCTCGGGGCAGATTAAATACATACCTGTAGACTGAGCGCCAACGACATTGTCAAGACTTAATCATCAAACATCATCTGTGTAAAATATACAATTATCTTTTCCTTATTTAAATGTCTCTCCTGATTGAATTGTTGTCTAATAGTGTAAGCGTACAACATATTTTAAACCCAGTGGCCTCTATAGCTTTGTTATGAATTTATTGGAAATGCATGAACTCATAGGACATGTTCTGTAATAAACATGGACATTCAGACATCATTCAGTGTGATTTACACTTCCTGAGAAGATCAGTATCTCTGATTTACAGAGCTTCAGATCACCTGGAGCTGACAGACCATGTAAGGAGCTTATTTGTCTTCTTTGTTGGTTCTCAGGGAAAACACAGGTGGTGTTTGGGGAGCAGCAGCAGAGTGGATGGAGAGGACGACATGAGGAGAGGAGGACCTGAGGAGAGGAGGACATGAGGAGAGGAGGACATGAGGAGAGGAGGACATGAGGAGAGGAGGACATGAGGAGAGGAGGACATGAGGAGAGGAAGACATGAGGAGAGGAGGACCTGAGGAGAGGAGGACATGAGGAGAGGAGGACATGAGGAGAGGAGGACATGAGGAGAGGAGGACATGAGGAGAGGAGGACCTGAAAAACACGATCGTCTGTACACAGCTGGAAGTTGCAACAGTCAAATGACATGATTGTTATATTTGAATGATTATGTGTCTGTTTTTGAGGAGCAGCTCATCAGCAGCAGCTCCACGGACTCCGAGATGAGATCCAAGACGAGGAGAGGCTGCTGGACGAACACAAACACTCATAAAGAATACTTTACATACTTTGATTATTGTTTCAAAGACAAACAAAAATGACATACAAATATGGTAGAAAAGTTTGCAATAAAATTGTCTTGAAAAATCCTGACTAAAAGAGTTTAGTAATCCATTAAAATATCGTGTAGTATCCCTAAAAAGTTATACAAATATCATAAAAATATCATAGTATGGTATGCCGTGAAATTTAAAACAAAATAATATAAAATGTTAAAAGAAGTCGTGATATATTATATAAAATAAATTCATAGTATAGTTCTTTGAAAAAAAGGTCGTAACAATGTCATGGAAACACAATATGTTTATATTATATATATATATTTTAAAAATGTATTAAAAAAGTCATAGTAGAGTATGTTGAAAAATGAATAAAGTACACTATGCAAAATAAAGGGATAGAAAGCAATAGTATAGTAAGTCAAGTGTATTCTGTCTTCGTATAGTGAGTCATAATAAAGTCATAATGTACTTTGTCGAAGAAATTCATAAAAACGGTTTGGTATGGTATGTCACAAAAATTCATATTGTTCTTTGTGAAAAAAACAACTAAATAAAGTTATCACAAATACATTATAGGTCATAGTATATTATGTCGAAAGAATATGTATATAAAATGTATATAAATATGTTTTCAAAAAGTAATTATAGCCAAAGGATAGTAACTTAAAAAAAGTGTAGATATTGTATGTTAAAAACATCATGAAAAGGTCATAATATAGTTTGTCGAAAAACTTATTGAAATTCATAATATAAAATATATACAAATTATTTTGTCTAATTATAGTTACAATTTAAGAAATTCATAGTATAATTTGTTGAACAAAGTTTTTAAAAAGTCATAAGATAGTATCTCGAAAAAAGTGATTTATGTATTATGTATTATAATACTTTGTGTCGAAAATAGTAAAAAAAAAATGTCATATTATACCAGGTTGAAAAAAGTCATAGTATAATATATCAAAAAGAGTCAAAGTATATAGTATGTTTAAAATAGTCTAAAATAGTCTAGTGCTGGCTGCACATACCGAGGCGGTTGCTATGACACGGTTGCTATGGCGTGTAGCTTAGCAGCTAGCATATTGTTTTTTCATCACAAGCTATGAAGAAACGCTCTGCGCTCCTCTTCCAGTCAAGAGCAGAGCTTCATCTCGCTGCTTCGCGGGTCTCTGCCAGGAACCAACACCAGCACACTGCTGGAGGCCCGGTCCCTATTGATGGGCCCACTGGAGGGAAGGGAGGCACAGGAGGACCAGCACCAGGACTGAGCAGGGGCAGAATGTCAGACATGTTTTCTGAAGGGACTATGGTGCTCTGAAATCTTTTCCTGATGCACTTGACAGTTGATGTCAACCAGCCAAACATCAGGGTTAGCTGCAGCACCACATTAGTCCACTGAACCTCCAGACTCTAAACCAGTGGTCCCCAACCACCGGGCCGCGGACCGGTACCGGGCCGTGGGTCATTTGGTACCGGGCCGCACAGAAAGAATAAATATTATATTATTTCCGTTTTATTGATTATCAGAGTCTGAAAGAAGTTTTATTTTGAAAAATGACCGGATTCTCTCCCAATTTCATCCGCCTGTGGCTCTTGACATGTCAAGACGCTTGTCTTGGTCACATGATACGTTACCTAAAAAATTAAGCCGGCAAACTAGTGAAAATGAGTAGAACACTTTTGGAGAGCTTCTTTGCAAAGGGGGAAAGGCCACTAAGGAGACAGAAGAAGAGCCTATAACTTCAAAGAAAAATAAATCTTCATTTAACAGACAATATCAGGAGTCTAATTAAATAGGTGTATTTCTGACGCGCCAAGCCCGCTCTGCAGAATATGTGGCGACAGAGGAAGATCAGCTGCTGGAGATTGTAAATGACGGTGGCCTTAAAAGTATGTTTGAGACAACAACTCTGCTGGTGTTTTGGATTAAAATCAAGGCTGAATATCCTGATATCGACACAAAAGTACTGAAAACCCTGCTTCCATTTCCAACATCCTCTTTGTGAAGCGGGATTTTCTGCAGTGACAGCAGTCAAAACAAAACAAAGTAGACTGGACATAAGGACAGGTGTCATTGTCTCCCATTACCCCCAGTGGGACCGTCTCGTTGCAGAGGAACAAGCTCAGGGCTCCCACTGATTCAGCGTTATTGTGAGTTGTATTTTATATTTGTTTTCATGCCGAACGTATCATTTTAATTCGTCGTGTTTATCAGACACACCTTGAAGGCCGGTCCGTGAAAATATTGTCTTACATGAAACCGATCCGTGGTGCAAAAAAATGTTGGAGACCACTGGCCTAAACCAATGCGTCAACACTTAGAAGAAGAAGAAGAAGAAGACAGCCCCAGTCAAGAGAATAACTCACCTGTGCATATGTAGCTGTGACACACACACACACACACACACACACACACACACACACACACACACACACACACACACACACTACGGTCAAGAAAGAGACAATGACAGAACATATAAGTGGTTATCGGCACTATTTTATATCATTATTTTGTTTTATTAACATGTTTACTTTGGGGCTGTGCAGTACCTTCCGACATGTCTTCTGTATGTCTTTTTTTTTTTTTTCAAGGGGGTCCTTAACAATAATAGACAAGCACGAATAGACAAAACATTTAACAAAAAAACAAGATAATTATACGACTAAAGTGACAAAAAAATATATATTTAAATATCAAATAAGATATAAATCATATAAATTGTAAGCTGACTGATCACCCAAAAAATGTTTTTAATAAATATTGCTAATATCTTTACCAGCAGTAAGAGGCTGATTCTGGATATTTCTCTCTTTATTTTACAAAAAAAAGAGTCAACCTGGCTACATAAACCGATAATCTATGAAACGAAAGCAAATGGAGTGACTGAGAAAATGGGAAATTGAAATTGAAAATGGTAAAAACAATATTACTTTAATTCTAAACATGTGGGGGACCTCATGAATGTTTTAATCTTATTCTCCAAGCCTGCTATTTCTATAATTGTCAATGACATTTCACTGAAAATGCATTTCCCCCACCACAGGTCTCCCTCACCAGCGACTTGATTACAGCCATTCAACTTCATTAAAAGAAACCCAATCAGAAAAATAATTCCCTCGGTCTCACTGTGCAGAGTGGCAATTTTAATAGAGTGCCCTTCATTCTTTGCCACATGTTTAAAAGTCCATCATCCATTAGCTAAACCCGCTTATCCTTGAGAGGGGCGCGGGGGGGGACGACTAGAGCCCATCCCAGCAGTCATTGAGTGAGAGGCGGGGTGCACCCTGGATCGCTCATCACAATGTCACAGGACACAGAGACGACAACCCGCCATTCACAACGAGAGGCCATTTAGAACCGCCAATTAAGGAAACGTGCATGTCTTTGGACTCTGGGAAAGCCCACACAGGCACGGGGAGAGCATGCAGCCTCCAAGCAGAAAGAGGCCCAGCAGGCCGGCCGGCAGGTTCGACCCCCGAAGAAGCAACCGCGCTAACCACTGCAAAAGTGATTCTGTCCAAACAGGAGGCTTTCCTGCTCAGCTCTGCGGTTCACAGCTCCAGAGGCGCTAACGAGGGATGAGCTCGTCAGCTCTAATTGAATGACTCCCGATTAAACCGGCTGCACATTGGCAAGCCGCCGGATCACAGCCAGTCGCGCTCTCTAATTGGCTGCTTCCTTGACGCTCCACGTGCTCTGGAGATATACAGTAGAGACGGTGCAGCAGAGAAGCTCTGGCGTGATTGAAGAGATAAAAACATACCGGCTCACTGCAGAGACGCAACATCCTCCTCATAAAGGTGATGTCATTTCATAGTAGGCCTACTGGATATCCAATGTTCCTGCCGTCAGGGGTCAAAACACACGTCAGACTGGCCAAGTGTCGCTCGAGGCACATTAAGTTGGATTTAAGTCTCTGTGCACAACTATACGGGTATTTCAATCACTGCTATGCTGGGACTTAAGTGAGGTCACCGAACTCCATATATTAATGATAATTCAAACTGCAGCAGGGAGCGGTTTTCAGCTAAATAAAGCTCTGACAAACCCACCTGCTCAGCCCCAGACAGAGACTAGCTGCTGAACACAGTGGAGCCACACTGAACTACCAGCTATACGGCCTACTATAATATTCTACAATAAGTCTCTAGTATGATGCAAAACCCAGCCAGATAAAATACTGTAAGCAGCTTAGCAGCTTCAAAAGAAGGAGCCAGCAGAGTCTACTAAATTAATTTGGCTGTTGAGGGGAATTTCTTGTGAAAAACAGCTCCTCTGAGAAATACTCTGAAACCACTTCAAGTCCTCGGGAGGCAGAGGGTCTTTCTCATTTCCTGATTGTCTGCCTCCCTGTGTAGACTACAGTTTGTTTACTATTCCTGGATTCATGCACACACATTAAACACACACACACACACCCTTGAGACGAACCCTAGTCATACAGCTGAGCTAAGCGTTTTTTTTACACACACTCTCCCTCTCTCTAAAGTAATTGTGTATGTCGGCAACGTTAACAGAAAGGCAGCGTGACCTGCCACAATGTGAGCCCATAGCGGTAATGCGATTACCAGCGTATGAAACATAACGACAGACGATGAGAGCGAGACAAAGACGGAGTGGATGGGAGGGACGCAGCAGGTAAGATGGAGTGAGAAAAAGAAAGGGCAGCAGCAGAGGAACAGCAGGTAAACACTAATGTAATTGCCATTAGATCAATTTGATAGCGGTCAGAGATCACCACTTGTGATGATAAATATTGATCTGATAAAACCACTGCGGCTGAAATATGGGCCGATGTGAATACAGGCAGGAGGAGAGCTGCAGCTGCACTTACTCGGACCGGCATTATGGAAAAATAAAAAACGTGTCCCTGCAACTCTGAAAACGCTCTGATAAACCCGCCAAACAGCGTGAGCGTCTAGTGGAGCATTAAGTAGCTGAGAGTCCAAAACGGAGCTAAAAAAGGAGAGCAAATCCTGGACTACTCATCTGGTGACCAGGAACACGAGTCCAAATGAACGCTGCTCTGCTGGTGTAGAGAGAGAACCGAGTGCTGGTGTGTGAACAGTTTGCTATGCAAAGAGCTCGCTGGAGGAAACTCATCCCGTGTATCCTTGAGGTCCAACAAACTTGTCAAATTCAGATTTATATACATTTTAAAGCGTGCATTGTTTACGTCCATGTTTACTTCTTTGCCTTAGTTTCTATGAACCTGGAGGCAGTAATGTGTTCGGCGACGTCCTGGTGCAGCATACAGAACCTACAAGCATTGCTCCATAGAGCCACTAGTGGAGAACTCCACAGGGTACCTCTAAAGGGTGATGTGTCAGGGTTGTGTCGACAGTTTGTTTCCGTTTCTTCCCCCCAAGTGGCCAAAAAACATTGGTTTTAAAAACAAGTATTTCTCACAGAACAGTCCATTAAACAAATGGATCATAAAGAAAGGTACAAGCACAACCCATGAGGTGAATATGAATATTGTGTGAGGTAGAAGAGAAGAGAAAGGATTACCAGAGGTAAACACTAGCAGGGGAGAGACGTGAAGCGTTTCCCTGGTCTCTGGGAAAGTTTGGGCTTTTCATTTGTAGCGTACAGACTTCACTTCAAGCAGAGTTCCACACACGCTCTGCATGACTGCCCAGAAATTGAAAACTGTGAAAAACTCAAAAGGCATGAGACTGAATTCATACTACATTTCAAAATGCAATTACAAAGCTTTTAACCGCGTTGCCCGGACGGATTGACTCCGTGGAGTCATGCACAAATTAGGAAACGCTCAGTTTCGGGTTAGCAAAGCAGTCTGTGCGCCAGGAGAGAGAAAGCAGACAGAAGAGAGAAAGGAGAGAGAGAGGAGAGAGAGGAGAGAGAAAGGAGAGAGAGGAGAGAGAGGAGAGAGAAAGGAGAGAAAGGAGAGAGAGAGGAGAGAGAGGAGAGAGAAAGGAGAGAGAAAGGAGAGAGAAAGGAGAGAGAAAGGAGAGAGAAAGGAGAGAGAAAGGAGAGAGAAAGGAGAGAGAAAGGAGAGAGAGGAGAGAAAGGAGAGAGAAAGGAGAGAAAGGAGAGAGAGGAGAGAAAGGAGAGAGAGGAGAGAGAAAGCAGACAGCAGAGGTCCAGAGGAGCTCTGCTGTGTTACACGTGTGCACACAACGCATCCCAATAGAGCGCTGATCTGTTTGAGAGGACGGGGCTTTGTTTCTGCACGACAAACAGGAACACACAAGTTACTAAAAAGAAAAGTCAACTTTTGCTGCAAAAATATTTTATTTTTTTTTAAACAAACTTATTGAATCAGACATAAATATATTTACAGCACGTCCTTGCCAAGCTGCACATTTGAATTATTTCTGTAGCATGTATTTTTTATTTTCCCTGGAGGTCAGACTCTGCTCCGAGTGGAGGATAAGCTCATCTTTCCGTTGGTATCGGTCTGTATGGACCGTCCGTATCACTGCTTCTTATCCACAAACCACTGATGCCACAGAAACAACGGGCACAAACGCAATTAGGTCGACTTTTTATTCCTTAAAGAAAGAAACCGTGAGCTAATTCAATAAGACTCGGTCTGACATATGATCCACGCTGATTACATGAATCATCTGCATCCCATTAACATGAAGACAGTGTAGCCTATAATAAAAGTTGACAGACCGAAAAACCCTGCAATTCATTGTTGGACCTGAAATTCAGGCTGAAATTGCTTTCTTTGAAAATTGCCACGGCGCACGCATTGGAACAGCAACACGACGGAGCGCCAAGTCTGTTTCATTTGCATCCAATTATTATGGGAGGCTTTTACTCACTTCATTCTGGGTCCGCAAATTGATCTGAACCGACTGTTTACAAGGAGGGAGGCAAATAGCTGCGAGTGACATGGAGTGCAAATAGAAACGTCATATTGTTTAACACTACAGTGCAAAGCTGTGCGAGTCGCTGTTAGCTGTTCAACGGGGAGAGACGACGACAGAGAGAACGCAGAGGAGCTCCTCTCTTTAAGAGAGACTCTGGTGTTCCTATTTATGACAAAGGGATCACTCTTCAGGTTTCCTTAATATTCCCTTCAGATGACATCACTTTGCAAGATAACAGCAGGTGAAATGTGACGTAATCGCTGTTACGGCCAATCAGACGAGTCCGTCACGAGTTCATGCTTCTGGGTAAAGTCGTCTGAAAAAAGGTTTCTTGGGTCAGCTGCTCAGTGTTTATAAAAGGAATAGTTGAAATATGCCGTTTGATTTTGTATTCTCTACAACAACAACGCCTGCATGTTACTAATACATAAGTTGTATCTCTCTTGCTCAGTATGGATCTTTCTGGGCGCAGCGAGTTGAATGACAATGAAAACGCTGGACGTTGGTTTTAGCAGCAGTAAGATCAACCAATCAGAACTGTCCGAGCTTATATGGAAGTTTCTCTATGTCAAAGAAAAAATAAAAAATAAAAGTTCTTTCTTATTCACTTTGCTCGTGTGTTGAACACAGATCTACCTGCCAATGAGTTCTTCACAAGGAACATTAGCCTGAAAGATTAATAGTGATACCACGTAATGCTAAATCAAGTAGGCATTCAAGGCATTCTCCCTTTCTAGAGTTTTTCATCCATCCATCTTCCCTTTGTACTCGTCTCCATCCATCCATCTGTTGCTCCCTCCACTGGTTTTCCTCCCTGCTGAGAGGTAGAGGAGCTGCAGCCTCATTCTCATCTGCACACCCACAGTCTGGACCCAAAGCACAAGTCACAAAACAAGTCACAAAACAAGTCCGTACAACGAACGAATGAATGAAGTGCAGAGTATTTCTGAACAAAAGCGTATTCAAACTAACCCGAGGCAGGCCTGCCGTCTTTGCCATCATCACACTGTAGTCAGACTCGCTGTAGATGTTCTGGTCCTGACCAGGGTCGCCTTCCAACATGTACAGCTCCCCAGCGTGGACATCCGACACGTTGACCTAGACGGAGAGGCAGATGGATGATCGACAAATATAATCTGCCGCTGTCACGGAAAATGTCTCCAACATATTGAGCTGGACGAAGATGGACGGATCAATCACACGGAGGGTAATGGACAGATATGTGACACACACACACACACACACACACCTGAAATGTTTTAGGGTTGAACCCCAGCCAGAGAGTGTATCTATAGTCCCAGCAGCGCAGAGAGTAACCCATGATCTTTATGTCTTTAAGGTCGGGGAGGTCAGAGTTCACCTAAAGAAAGAAATAAAGAGCATTGAACTACAAACGCATCGTAGAAACCCTTTCTGCCGTGCCGTCAGATCCAGAGCTGCCAACTGGTCCTGCGAGGCTGCCGATGAGCTGACGTCAGGCTGCCAGACTCCTCCGTGCAGAGATGAACCTGCATTCGTTCGTTCTAAAGATGTGGTGCTCGTGGCGGCAGCTCCACAGCGAGCGAGCGCACACGGCAGGGAGGTCAGACAGCGACTTCAGTTCCCATGACCGTCACTCATTTGAACATTTCATACGGGTCTACTCAATCCTTTCATTAAAAGCAACACCGACACTGCTGTCTGAACGATTTGATCTTCAGACACTAAACCCCCCCGTGTGGTACCTGAGGAGCAGCAGCAGGTCGAGGGTACTGGCTGAAAGCTATGGCTTCTCCATTCCTGCGTCGTTCTCGCCGATGGAAGGTGTGGGCCCGGTTGACTCCTTCTGCACACAACTCCTCCTGAAAGCGAGCGGACAGAGCGAAGGGTAAGAGGAAGTACATGTCAGAGTCCGTGTGCGTCACATCGGGCATGTTTACAGAGTGTTTACTTCCATTAACTTTGTTTGGCAATGTTGATGCGAGCTCCAGTCGAACCAACTGCACAGAAGGCGCCTGAAGGTTTTCTGGTCGGTTCTTGTGTTGAAACTTGTGGAAAATGTGAAGTCGGAGCTCGACACGACAGGAAACCGTGGTTTCAACTAAAGACCAAAAGGATCACAGAAGTTCAACAAGCGGCGGCAGAGTTCCAGACTGAACGACATTCTGAGCTCGATTTGGAATCACACTGTAGTCTGAGCTTTAAATGAGTAAAGACCGAGGGTCTGCAGCCACGTTACAACAGATGCTCTGTGAGGCTTAAGACATGCTCACGACGACAACTTCCTGCATGTTCCTTCACTTCTTATAGTCACACCTGATACACATCTACAGAATACCTCCATAGCCTCATGTTAAGGCTCATATGTAGCAGTTTAAGGGAAAGCAAATAAATGCCTTGAAGGTCCTTTTTTAAATGAGCTGAATTTATCCTATTAATGTTTGTATCGGATTACATTTAGATTTTAGTTCAACGGTCAGCGACGGTGGCTTTGTGGCCATGTTGTCAGCAAATAGATGACGTATGCGATACGTTTCATTAAGTGGAAGATATTGTAGCCGTCAGAATTTCCTGATATATTCAACTCTGAAATATTAGTTGGAGGTTGATACATCAGTCTGGACCAGCATTACCTGCCCACTGCTGCTGCTAGATTAACCTAGAAACTAGATGAACCTTCGCCACTGTGGTTGAGACAATAACCATAGCTTTCAGTGCATCGCTTTAGTAAGAGAGATTCATTTTCATCCATTCATACCTGGAAAGAAATGTCAGGACAAGATGCCGGTGCTTTGAGGCCAGCCAGGTGGGAGACGGTGGGAAAAACATCCACCAGCTCCACCATGTTTCTGATAACTTTGTCATCTGGAAGAGAGAGAGGGAGTGAGAGAGAGGGAGTGAGAGAGAGGGGGGATCAGGCAATTAGAGAGAGTCTTACATACCCACTGACAGCAAATTAGCCAAGATATCCTCCCAAATGTACCAGACGCCCGGCTCTGTAATTTCATCATCGTTGCACCATTTGCACTTGAAGTAAAAATATCAAAGTGTATCCTCGTCTAAATACTTTCGGGAGCTCTCCGAGTAAATCAGACTTCATTTAAGTCAAGTTGGCATAATCATACATGATTCATCCGAGGAATGAGCACCAGAAATATGAAGTCAAAGCCGAGTTCCCTTGTGTGACTCGGTGTACATGGTGCTTTTCAATGATAAAAGGATTGTACTTGTTAATCAATAGTACGTTGTTGTTGTCAGTGAAGGGGCCTTACTCTTGAAGCTGAGGTCTGACTGCATGAAGACATCAATAAAGGGAAAGGTAGACTCTTGTGGCGAATCTCGCTGGCTGGTGACCCCGGGAACGTAGAAGATGAGGGGGACGCGCGTCGAAACATCAAAATTTGAATATTTAGCCCACTCGCCGTGTTCTCCTAATGACCACCCTGCAACAAGAGGGACACAAGAGGATTACAGAAGACGTTAGTTCAAAAAGACCCGAGCAGATGGGAGGAATAAACCCAACCAAAGCTCTGAATCGATGGCATAAAAACACTCTAGAAATGCTAGATGACTTTAGTCATCTAGCATTTGAAAACGATGGCTCTTGATTGAGCTTTACTGGTTATAAATCAACACAGGAAAGGATTCACTCCGGTGTCCTCTACTGAAAGAATAAAAGGAGGTAGAGCAAGAAAGAGCTGGGCTGTACACATCTAGGGCTGTAGAAGGAGGCAACAACACGCCGTTACAACACTGCCCTCTGGTGGTGACCGGCGAGCAAAACTGCCACGTGTCTGCAATATTTATTACACGTCTGGAAGATTTAGCACTACTTCTTAAATAATGTGCACCGAGAGCCTGATACCTGACGAGTTAATCATTTCACTAGATATCTGGAGAGCCATCGCTCTCCGTCCACTCACCGTGATCGGAGGTGAACACCACCACGGTGCTGTCAGACAGCCCCAGCTCATCAACAGCGCCGAGCAGACGCCCAACTTGAGCGTCCACGTAGGACACGGCGGCGTAGTAGTGCTGACGGATACGCAGCTGGAAGACATGAAGAACACAAGTGGGAGTTGGTTTTTTAGGGAGTAGCAGCAACACAGAAAAAGTTGTACACTTCTTCAAAGTACCTGAAAGTCTTTAGGAATCGGCCCATAGGGGAAGCTGATGTTGAGCTTCTGGACATCGTCTCTCCTCCTCACATCCATCCAGGGGTTGTAGGCCACAGGTGGAAGCCGTGTAGGGACATCGGGGTCCGGGGCCAGAGTCATTTCATCAATGGGGTACAGACTCAGGTACTCCTGTAACGCAGAAGCAACATGACGGCACACTTCATACACAAAGAGCCTCTGATCTACTGCACACTTGAATCTGCAATGTAACCAGGAACATTTCTGTGTCAGGTTTGTTTATGTGAAATGTACCCCCCCCCCCCCAATAATATGACGACTTCATCATAAGATCAGTTTCTAATCAGGCAGAGATCGCTGCGTGTCCAGACATTATGGGGTTAATCTCATGAGGCATACATCACATGGTGACAGCTGACTTGACCTTTTCTCTCTTCATCCCTCAACTTGCCGTCTGTAGGAAACTTCTCGGGTGTCGTCTCTCATTCCCCTTCCACTTCATCATACTCTCCCCCTTCATGCCAAACGGTGTCTCCCATTTATCTACATCAGCCCTCATTAAAGTCACTTCACATACAGTAGGAATCTCTCAAGTCTCGCTTTCAGAGGTTCCTTCTCTGTATTCTAGTCTGTTTCTTTAACAAATACACCCACAGATCAAAACGACCACCTCGATGGGTGTATATAGACATATACATGCACCAGTACCACAGATACGCGCTCATAGGGCCGTATTTTGTATTTTCTCTTCGGTCCGAATGTAATTTAGGAGCGGTCCAGACCCGTCATAGCAGTTAGTCTGCGGTTATCCAAGCCTACGTTTTTCACTAATGGATTGTTTATTTTGTTACTTTAAAGCAATTTGGAGTCTGAAAATCCTAAATACATTTGGACTCTGTATTGGTATTATAGGCCAAAACAACCCTAACTCTCTAAACAGTCCAATAGCATCACCATGAATTTAAACGGGCTGTTGTAGAACACATGAACATCTCAAACTGTTATACGGCTTCATACATTTGAAACCCTGTTGCAGTGGAGAGTAGTTTGTCTTTATTTCAGTGACTGTGACTCTCAGGGACTCGGCAGTAACAGCATGCGTTACTCCAACAGGTCCCTTAATTCAGCTGCTTTGAAAAGTGACAGACTTTCCTTTATGGATCTCCAGAAGCAGGACTTTTATTTATATATATATGCTATATATATATATATATATATATATATATATATATATATGCTCTATATATATATATATATATATGCTCTATATATATATATATATATATGCTCTATATATATATATATATATATGCTCTATATATATATATATATATATGCTCTATATATATATATATATGCTCTATATATATATATATATGCTCTATATATATATATATATATATATATATATATATATATATATATATATATATATATATATATATATATATATATATATATATATATATATATATATATATATATATATATATATATATATATATATATATATATATATATATATATATATATATATATATATGACATATGGAGCAGGAGGCGGAGCATTAATTATGCTTTTTACAATTCTCATGAATGTGTCCATTTATGCACAGGTGGCATTCATCATGGTTACGCTGGTCATTTACACAGTGGTCTGGAGTTCGGAGCGTCGACTGAATCTCATGTGGCACAAAAAGTAAGAGCGTTTGGATTAAAATGATCTTTCATGAGATCCGACGCTGCAGTCATGTACTGACTCAGAGTATCGAGTTCTGTGGGAACTTAACGTCTGCTCCTTTATCACCGAGGCTCAGTGTTCTTTATGGCACTTGTTTCTCACTCTTCCTCCTCTGTGTTAACGCCATCATTCATTCTCATGTTCTGGCTTTACACGCTCAGACCTTGGTCTCTGGAAAGAAAATAAAAAGAATAGTTGCGCAAGAGACGAGTCTTTGTCCACAACAACACTGCCTCTCGCAGCAGGACGATGACTTACACTTTCCCACTCCGTCTCCGGGGAATAATGGAATTGTATAACGTGCCAGTGAGTGAATGAGCATTACAGAAAGAATAATGCAGATATATCAGGACACACGTCAGACGATACATAAAGTGGCTTAGCTCATTTAGAAACGGTCAATTACTTAATTTGTCCACCAGACAGTCACAGGTTTATTATTCAGCTGTAGGTCACGCTAAATACATATTTATTATAAAAATAAGTATTTAAGGAAACTCTTCCGAAGATGTTTGAATAGGTTAAATGCATTATAATAAAAGTAATACCTGCCAGTATATTGTACTATAAGCTACAGTCTGCAACTCATCAGTCACGGTTCACAGCATCGTCAAGTCCTGTAGCTCCCATTAGACGTGCATGAGCAACAGCTCACTCGCAGTAGTCAATAGAAGTTCATCAGGTCACAGTCGGAGTCATGAAGCGGTCTACGCGTCTTTTAGGATGACCAAAGCGTAGCATACAGCATTTAAAAAGACGGTGAACGGATCCTCTTTTCAAGCGTACTGAGGTGAACAGTTACTGCAGAGAGCCACACACACACAGCTCTTTAGCGCTGCACTGTAATGAGCCGTGGAGATGATACGATGACACCACTGCTGCTGTGGCTCACATACAATGAGCTCATACAGAGATCAAGCACTTCCACAGCTGAACTTGTTCAAGCGTTCTCTAAATCACATCGAGGTTTTCTTCCAGCCTCTAAACCAATGTTCCACATCAACAGGCGCTGGAACTGATCCACTTAAGGAGGAGTCACATTTAAAGGTATTAGCATCGCAAAAACGGCTTCAATCATCAAATCACATCATACTTCCTATATAATATAACACACTGACATTTATACACAACAAACATAAAAGAAGTGTCACTTCTCCGTATTCTAAACACAACATGTCTGCGTATTGAAGTCATAGGTCCTTGGTTCTAATATTTGTAGTTATTTGGTAGATCAAGTCGTCACTATGAGACTAGTTGTAAACATTAAAACCTCCCGAACCTTTTAAAACCAGCCGGCATCAGACCGACACCGACAACGTACATCATTACTGGTTTTCACAATAAAACTGTAGATTTACTTATGATCTACCAATTATGTACGTCACATCTCCAGCAGTGTACAGAGGGTCTTACTCCTTCATATTAAGTACCTGTGGGGGGGGGGGGGGGGATATGATGCTGTATTTTCACTGTGGTTCATCACTGATGCGTTCACTTTCACTCTGTATGTGCAAAATAATACACATGACTTGTGATTTCCGTTTTTTCTTTCTTGAATATATAATTTCCTCTATTTTTCCTCTGTACACAAGTCTTTTTTTCTCTTTTAAATAGTTTCTCATGAATGAATAGAAACATGTATATCCATTATATATCCAACATATTGCCATTGCACTGTAATCAATCCCCATCTGTTTTTTTACATAAAAAAGGCCGGTCACGTACCTGAGGTATCCTGAAGGGAATGTGTGGCTTGTGAAAGCCCACAGCCAAGAAGAAAGGAACGTCGCCGTCGGCCCGACTCTTCAGTAACCTCACTGCCTCCTCGGTGCTCTCCAGGTCGGGCAGCGTTCCCCCGGGCTGCTCCGTCACCTTCACCGCACACAGCAAGTTGGCGTGGAGTTTACCATCCTCGCCTTTACACATCTGGAATAGAAAGGGTTTCATTGTTCAGTGTCTTTTGTGCAGAGTTCAGGCTGCGATGAGTTTCTTCCTTCAGCGTCTGCTGGCCGGTCTGTTGAACTGAAGCCACATTGAGTTCACCTCAATGCTTTCTATTCAGACCTGAACACCGCAGGATGATGTGGTGACTACGTTCAGATATAGTTCAATACAAATCATTGAGGTTCCTTCACTAACAGAACATACAGAAACAAAGATGCTTTAACAAAGTGGATACTTTCTGATACTAACAGACTTGCATTTCCACTCGTCTCTCTGGATCCCGGCTGACATTACAGAGTTATTTGATCAGTTTGCATTGAGAATTTAGGAGGAATTAAACATTCCTACAATCTTTTTTTAAGAAGAAAGACATTTCAAAGTTGACTCCTCTGCTTCTAAAGCTCCACAGCGAACAGGAGTAACATTGAGATCATTTGTAACTTGATGTAAGGTGTAACATGCACAACACTCAAAGCACTTCAGTGAAGTGCTATTATGTTCTCCATAGGAGAGTAATAGCTGACAGTGGTGCTACACCAGAGTGTGACCATTAAAAAGGAAAACATTAAATACATTTTCCTGTACGTGTGCGAGATATAATGTGACTTTTCCATCACACACCTTTTCTTTCTCGTATCTAAATGAAGCTGGGTGGTAGGCGGGGGTGGACCAGCTGTAGGGGTAGTCATCGGAGTAGTTAGAGGCAATACCTAAAGAAAGAACAAACAAATGTAACAAGTAAACG
Source organism: Leptoclinus maculatus (assembly GCA_032191485.1). Taxonomy (NCBI): domain Eukaryota; kingdom Metazoa; phylum Chordata; class Actinopteri; order Perciformes; family Stichaeidae; genus Leptoclinus; species Leptoclinus maculatus. Next base: position 20,037,974 of record JAVDOI010000011.1, on the reverse strand, counting down.
ACAAAGTCATGCAGACCGAGTTCCTCTTGAGGTGAATCTGTGCTTCTTACTGCAGTTTCATTGGTAACCAGTCAGCAGGGATTCTGTATCACTTCCTAAATGTGCTGCTGTGCCAGCATACACTTGAGTTTCTATTTAAAAATGTATGTAAATAATCTCACCTGGATGAAATACTTTGCCCACAGACGCGGTGAAGTACCCTCTGGATTTGAAGTACTGTGGCAGGGTGGTGTAGTTTCCAGAATGGGTTCTCCAGTAGGAGTTGAAGTCGTACAGCCTGGTCGTGTCCGGTCTGCGGCTGGTCAACATGGACGTACGGCTGGGAGCGCACACGGCTTGCTGGGAGAGGAAATGACACCTTTGAAGTTTCCCCATGAGGTTATTATTATCATCATCATACAATAAACCTATACAACACCCACTGACCTGTGCATATGCATTGAGAAAAACTTGGCTTTTGGATGCCAGCTGGTCAATGTTTGGGGATTTTGCCACAGAGTCTCCGTAGCAGCCCAAGGATGTCCGCAAATCATCCGCCATGATGAGGAGGACATTCTTCCTCTCTGACAGATCACACACACACCACAGTTAATTCATGTTCTTTTCACTTTTAAATGAACCTGTTAAGTAAAGGGTTCAGGCAGATTGCTGCAAAGGAAAGCTCAATAGCAAGTAATGATAAAATGATCAAAAAGCTAAAACTAGGTGCTGTTAAACACGTGAAACCAGCACCTAGTAGCTAACGTTACATGGAGTACTTAACGAGTTAAAGAGCTACTGATACACAAACAGATAAAGGCTAAAGAGGAACTTTCAAGTTCCAAACTCAATAAGCCTGAAGGTACAAGTAAACCTTACGAACAAAGCACCATTCAATGAGTAAACTCAATTAACGTCAGTTTGGCTGCAGCCACTAAGTAAACACAATAAACACTCATTAACCGCTGATGGAAGCTGGTTACTGAGATGTACTGTTCAGAGGAGCTGACAACACGTATCACTAAAATAAATGATAAGACAACTAGTCTTTATTAATTTTAATGCCTGTGTGGTATTTGTACAAGTTTTGCTATCCAACAACAGTGTATTAGTACAAACTCTCACGTTACCTCTACTTGCAACAACAGCGAGAGCCCGTGTGTGGAGGACCAGGAGGAGAAGACATATTCGGAGACAAGTGAACATTTTGATTTGTCAGAGAAGACGAACGACACAATGAACTTCAGATAAAGTTTACTTTTGCAAAGTTAACCTCGCATCCCCTCTGCTGCTTCCTCCGTCCTCCACACGGTCTGGTAGCCAAACAATTGAGTGTGTCGTTGTCGTCTTTAAATAACTTCCTGATTATCGCGTCGCCCCTGAGTGAAATGTTTTCATTGGTCCACTCAGCAGTGGCCCCGCCCCACAACGCTAATCACATTAGTTAAATGATGTGTCAATCATTTTGAATGCCACCAGGTGTCTTGTGTGTGTGTTTTTTGTCTAACTTGACGTTGCTGTAGCTAAGAGAGGTTAAATAAAGAGAGGTCTCACTCTGCAGCAATTGGAGTTGTAATTGTAACAAGATCCCTAATATTACGTCTGGACCGTTATTTAAGTAATTCTAAGTTTAAGGACTAAACAAACAGTAAACAATAATGAACAGTTGACAGATTTATGGTATCAAGTTCAAGTTCTTTATTTTGATATGCACAACAATTACAGAGAGGCAGTCGTTGAGGCATTGAACATCTTGGATATCGTGCTCCTGCAACAATGCTCTTTAAATATGTATTTTTATAAAAGGAGATCACACAAGCAAAAGCAAAATGAGAATCTAAGACATTAAATAGGCCTGAAATCTTAAACATAAAATATAAAATAAAGTAGACCTAATATAAATTGGTGGTAGACAGTATTACAAATAAATAAATGGAACATAAACAGGGATGTAGTGAATGTATGTTCATAATGAAAATGAATAAATATAAAGAGGTGTAAACACTATTGTAAAACAGTAATTAAAGTTTATAAAGGTAAAGTGACGGTATCAGGAAATTATCAACACCTATGACTCTATATTGAACAATACTTCCAATAATTCCAAAAAATATTTTACAATAGGGAAAAAACGTTCTGATCTTCAAACACTTTGCCACGAGCTAAGAGGAGAGCGCATGCACGAGGCTCGGTCTAGGGTTGTTGAGTGGATTTGAGGTGCTTGTTGATGAGTAAGTTATCTTCCTACACATAGACGATCTTTGGCCACAAAGGCAGCAACACAAAACATGGCTGACAGCGCAACTAAACGTGAAGCGGACAGTGTCGGAACCGATGAATTGTCTCAGAGAGTCAAGAGGGCGAAAGCTGACAATGAGAATGGAGGCGGAGGAGCTGGAAAGGATCCTGAATGTGAAAATATTCTGTCTGAGTTTAAAACGTCCGCCGTGTTGAGTGATTCTGCGCGGGAGAAAAACATCTTCATCCACGGAAAGGTAACTGAAGGCTGTTGTTAGCTGTAAGAAGCAGCTTAGCTAACTAACTAACTCTATCTGTGGTTACAATGTAAGAGCAATTGTTGCACATTTGTTTTATTGTTGTATTAATTCAAAGGTCTGAGTAGTTTCGTGAAGGAAAGTTGGAACATTGACTTCCGGTTCGATATTTCAAAATAATAGTCTGTGTGATGGATTTCACAGAAATTACTATAACAACGACATGAGGGTCTGTTTTGCCTTTATTCTATTCGGATGGGATAACGAGTCTCATGACCAGCGTAGGCAGAAATGAAACCGTTGAACGTGTCTTCTCCAGCTTGCCGGTCAGGAGGCTGTGGTCATCCTGGAGAAGACTCCCATCAGAGAGGACTCCCTGGCTGAGCTCTTCAGCGGCTCCAAGCTGAAGCTGGAGATGAGGAACGACATCTACAGCACGTATCGGTTGCAGGCTCCCCCTCAACTCAATGGTACGGTCAGAATGAGGAAAGGAAATGAACTGACCCGAGATATCAGCTAGACCAAAGGTTGATAGCCTGTGTGTTTCTGTTTTGCAGAGATCAAGACTACAGTCGTGTGTCCGGCCACGGAGAAGCACGTAAAGAAATACCAGAGACAGGAGAGTTTCCTGGTGGAGGAGACGGGGGAGGACTATCGGTCCATCACTTTGCCCTACATTCAGAAGCAGAGTTTCAGCGTGCAGGTCGGTATCCTGAAACCTCCTCCTGTAGCGCATCAGTAACAGGCTTACATTGTTATCATAATGCACACGTGTGAATGTACAACACCAACATGTCGACTGACCCCCCCCCCCCCCCCCCCTTCCAGTGGGTCCATAACATCCTGGAGAAGAAGGCCGAGGCTGAGAGGATAGTCTATGAAGATCTGGACCCAAAAGTTGGCTTTGTCCTCCTCCCAGATTTCAAATGGGACCAGAAACAGGTGAGCTAACAGGAATATTGACCACAGTAGGTACCAGGGAGGACATGAGGTGGAATAAATGTCAGCCATGTGAGTTCAGACATTTATACTCTCAGGACTACAGCCTTTTTCTCCTGGCGTCAACTCTGTAAAGTAAGTCCTAATGGACGACGCAGTTTAACAATATCTGTCTTCTTCTGTCAGGTTGATGATTTGTACCTGATCGCCATCGCACATCAGAGAGACATCAGGAGTCTCAGAGACCTGACGTCAGAGCATCTACCGCTGCTGCAGAACATCTTCCAGAAAGGAAAGGTGAGGAAAAGAAGCAGGAAACGTCCTCTTCCAGCCGCTGCCATTACACTTTCTATTTTAGAGAGCTAGGACCAGACATAGCTGTTAATGATTAGAGAGAAAACAGACAGCAGTGTGCATAATGTCAAACACGCCTCTTTCCTTGTGATCTAGGAGGCCGTCCTGCAGCGCTACAAGCTTCCAGCCAGTAAGCTGAGAGTCTACCTGCACTACCAGCCGTCCTACTACCACCTCCACGTCCACTTCACCAAGCTGGGCTACGAGGCGCCGGGCTGCGGCGTGGAGCGGGCCCACCTCCTCGCGGACGTCATCCAAAACCTCCAGTCCGACCCCCGGTACTACAAAACCCGGACCCTGTACTTCCCCCTGAGGGCAGACGACGGACTGCTCGGCAAGTTTAAGGAGGCGGAGAGGCTGTGATTTACCGTCAGGCACTCGTTCCACCCATCCAATCTGTGTGGAGAATCTTTATTTGTATTTGATACATCATTTGTGCATGTTTGAGTGATTCCTCAGCGAGGTGTTTTTTTTTGCATTAATCTTCATATTATTCCTGACGTGACATGAGTCAACCCAGTGACTAAAGGGTTTAAAGAAGAAGTCTCTGTTTTAAATGTCTTTCATACGTTTTCTACATGTTGACTGAATGTTGCTGACTGAATTAAAGAGTCATTTTTTTCTACTCCACCTTTTGTTGTCACTTGTTTTGTAATATTTGAGACGGGTTCAACTGCCTGAGACATTTAAAATCACTATCGTTGAGTTTCCTGAAGTCATGGTCATGGTGGTGAAGTAAAGTGGACTTTTATACATCACCTTTCAAACACCAAGGCAATTCAAACTACCACATTAGATGTCAAAGTAATGTGACGGTACATTAACCCAGCCACAACACTAGATGGCAGCAATAATCCCAGAAGATTAGAACTTTAAAAATTTAACACAAAAGCAAACTCCAGTCTTGGTAACTAATTAACTGGGGGTTCCCTTAGTTTCCCTTTTTGTTACTAAAAGAGAACAAACAGCATGTTATAGCTCTGCAGGTCATATAAACAAAAGGCTATCATTTCTCCACCACACTATATTTAACCTGAGTCAGTTTGCAAACATTTGGAGCATAAGCACTATGTTTAGTTGGATTGATCAAACACTGTCAGAGGTTCTACTACGTTCAGCTGCATGAGCCTCAAGTAAAGACGATTCAGTCTTGAAACGAATCAACAGTGAGAGCTGCTTTTTGGAGTATTTAGTAGTTTGGTTGTTTAACTGTTCGGGCACAGAGAGGTTCACAGTTGACACGTGGTTATATTGTTTGTTATTAAGGAGATTTCTAGCAGCGGGCATGCTTTTCTTATCTCAGAGGTCAGTTGGCCCGATGCTCTGCTATGTGCTTAAGTTGCATTCAAGTGTTCCTCGTAAAAATGTAAACTAATTAACAGCACCCAAACCTGTAAGAAATACAATAAGAGCCTCATTATATATATTCAGGCCCCATGTCGGGGACGCTTTAGTGGTCTGTTAAAGCCTAAGAAGCTACAACTCTTTAGGGGTTCGAGTTCATTGTGTAAATTCCTGGTTTACAAGTTTAAAAAATCGGAATTTTAGTGAATCTCTCACATATTAAATGCGTGAGAAATAAACATCACAGTTCAAACTGCCAAACACCATTTTATTAGTTCAGTGTCACAACTGAAGCAAACCTCTGAGAAATAGAGCATTTGGAATATCAGATAAAACATACTTTCGTGTCACAAACGCTACATTAAAATAATTTTGTCCCAGAAAGTATTTTAAAGCTGAGCCATGTTTTAAAATCTACCTATACTTTACTTCATATTATTTTTATTCGCACTCTTTTTTTGTAAATACTACTGAACATCAGTTGGTCCCGGTAGGATTCAGGGCATTCCGAGCCGTCTCTGAACGCAGCGCCGTGGAGCAGCGGACGCAGGGCAGGACCGAGACAAGTAATCCAATCATTAGTCCACTACCAGCGCTGATGTCTTGGTTCCAGTCTCTGAGGGATGAGTTCACCCTGAGACCGTTCGAGGTAGAGCACACACGGTGAGTCTGCCCGCCGCGCTCACGGTGATCTCTAGATGCACTTCAGGTCCGCGAGAGAGAAACTTTGGGCGGAGATGCTATTTATGAGAGTTATTATTGGGCTGCGGGGAATTATGACGCTGATCGATACATGCGGTCGATGTGGTGTCCCGGGTACGCTTTGCTTTTGTTTGTGCATCGGCTGATGTTATTGAGAGAGGAGAAGTGTTGTTTTGTGTTTGGATCCCGGTCTAATGGGGCGATGTAGGTGGGCTGTTTATGGCTCTGATCATCCTCAAGAGTTCTTGAAGTCCAATGGGGAGTTTTTAAGGGTTTTATTTGGGACACATCTGTGATATTCTAACTGAGAACTGATTTTGCTACGCTGTATGTTTATTTGATTTTTAAAATGTTAGTTAAGTGTGTTATTTCAGAACAGCTGTTTGCATATGCATAAGTCTATACTTAAAGATCCAACGGTGTACCACAAATGTCCCCATTTGTTTTCTTTGTTTTTTTATTATAGACTTACATTTGAAGTTGTTTTCCTCCTTTTTCTTTACTTTCAGCCATTCTTCACCAAGCTGTAATACTGTGAGAAAACACACACACACACTGTGTGTGTGTGTGTGTGTGTGTGTGTGTGTGTGTGTGTGTGTGTGTGTGTGTGTGTGTGTGTGTGTGTGTGTGTGTGTGAGCTCAGTGTTTGGCAGCGGTAGGTCAAGGACGGTCCAGATTAAACAGTTATATTTCACTGTGTGGGAACCACTGTAATCCTGAACACAGACCGACTCAGAATAGAGTCGTGCTGTCTGTCAGCGTGAGAGGATGAAAGGCTCTATTGATCTGAGATCTGCTGATCTGATCCTCATGAGGATACACTCTCCGATCGCTGAGTGTTTCTCTGTGACAACAAAGCGAACGCACAGCCTCCACAGCCCTGATAAACGGTGATGTTAGACCTCCCGTTTGCAGTACATCGAGTTAGCGTTATCACACTGGACGAGGATACACAAGCGTAAGGGGCATCAGCGCTGGTAATCTGACTGAGGAGCTTGATAAATATGTGTGTGTGGTCTGTCAACTGTCACAGCCTTCCTGATCAGGAGGGCTGATCAGGTCATCTGTCACTGGATCATTGAACAAACCCTCTGAGGTTTTACAGGGACGTCCTGTTTACTGTTCCTCTCTGTGAGGAAACGGTATCATGATAACTCACTGATGCACACGTAGACATGTAGCTGTTGTGTCCTGCTCAGTGTGGAACTGAGTGGGCCTCTGCTGTACTGTAGATGTCTGTGGGTTGTTTCTTCCTTTCTGTGACTCCTGAGTGAAAGTTGATTCGTGAGGCCAGTATTACTTCCTCCATCATTAAAGGGGAACTCCACACATTTTACAAATGAAGGTTAATATGCTTGTCAATTAATGTTTTGCGTGGCTCTGGAGGGTTTTCACCAGGCAGGGAGCGTCTAACCAAATTATTTAGTTGGTTGGATGTATTGTGGGAAATGTAGGATCTAGCCTTTTTGGAGCTTGAGGACTAACCTATAGGATAACTCTGCCTCCGCTGCGCAGATTTTTGATTCTTGTCTTTAAAATCTGTCTCCCAACTTTATGGAAGTGTGTTACTAAATCCCCTGAGTGCCCCTTTAAGGATGGGGATGACATGTTGAAATCACCTAAAAATAAGAATCGTTGTGTTTTCGTTACCTCAGAATGTGACATTTATGTGGAGCAGGTCCTCTTCACGGAGCCGGCCGCCATGTTTCTACAGTAGCCCAGAGTGGACAAAGCTTTAAGTGTAGGTGTTTTGCACTCGCCAGTCAGGAAAAGTAGATGTGTCGGTCTAAAGGTTCGTTCACAGTAGTATTTGGGTTCGAACAAAAAAAATTGCCCCCAAAAAAAGGATGTGATGCCTTGAGATGTCATCCAGAGTGGATTTCATTGGTTAGATCATGGTGGAGGAGACCCTCATCAGTACATACTCTACTGATGCTATTAAAGGCAGAGAGGAGGAAAAACAATCTGCAGGTAAACGTAGTTTGCTGAGCTATCGTCATGAAAATTCAACCATGCCCAAACCTGACGACAAGTTCACTGACCATCCACCACAGTCGGAGCAATGAGATGCATCATTCGTGTGTTGACGCTCTATAAAAGCTTCAGCTTTCAGGTTATTAGGCCGTCATCATTCAGTTAAACTCTTTGAATCAAATGCTTGTGGGCCTCCTGTTGCTGCTTCAACGCACACACTCACACACACACACACTCACACACACACACACAGAATACGTGTGCGAGTGAGTGAGCAAGTACATTTAAAGGCTGTTTTGTTTTTATCACCCCATTAACCTCAGCTGGGACCTGAGATGGAGAAAAGGAAGAAGAAATCTCAGCTTGTTGTGTGTGTGAGTGAGTGTTTTCTGTGTAATCTCTCTCTCACACACACACACACACACACACACACAAACACACCACCCAGTGCGGCTGGCTCAGTGCAGGAGTATGATTACAGGGCTATTTACATTACAACATAGAGCGACAGAGAGAAGGGGGTGAGAGATTTGCAAACAGAGAGAGAAAGAGAGAGAAAGAAGATGGTTTCCAGATGTGAGGTGGAATTCAGAGAGCTACGGGGCGACTCCCTCCTCCTCTGAGCAGAGAGAGATCTGGATCAGCATGTGCACTTTGTAATGGAGAGAATAGGAGACAGAGAGAAACCACAAAACAGAGGAGAGGGACAAGGCGTTGCACTGCAGGGGTGGGTGAGAGGAACTGGAGCCAGCAGAGGGAAAAGAAGTGATGGAGATGGAGGAAGGGGATGGAAAGAATAAAGCAGAATGAGGAGAGGGAAGAAAAGCAGGGCCTCTTGGTCGACCACAAGTCCAGAAATCTAACAGGGGGGGTTTCAGTTGGTGGAGGTTGTTTAAGTATTGGTGAGCAATAAAAATCCAGCAACATTTTTCAGAACTCTTTACCAAAACACAAAGCGTTATTCCCTAAATGCTTGTAGCTGTCATGCTTTTCTCAGGGTCTTATCTGAGTTTGTATCCGGTGTCTTTATATATAGCATTTCAATTATAGGTCATGGTAAGACATAAGGACTGAGTGAATTGCCCCTCATTTATTTCAGTGAGGCCCCGTTGCACACACAGACTGTACATAAAAAGTGGACGTAGTCGCCGTGATGTCCCCCACTGATTTGTGGAACACGGTTTTTGAGCCGTAGCCATATTGGTTTTTGGCCGACGCCATCTTGGCTTTTTGCAACCAGAGGTGACACAAGAGGGTGGAGCTAAGTACAACCGACCGCTGAATAAGACGTTTTTAGGGAAACAAATTGCTACAATTAACTTTCATGAAGTGAAAACACACTAAAAGGGTTAAAGTCGTAAGACGAAAAACACTCCCAACCCGGAAAACGCTGTGGTAGAGACCTGTCAATCACAAGGTAGCCCCGCCCTAAAGCGTACCCTGCTTTATGGTCTGTTTGACACTAAATGGAACATAACTTACTAAATGAACATCATGCTGTATTGAAGAAGAATTGAAACTAGAGATTAAGACCATGAACTCATGTTTACAATGTTTACTGAGGTAATAAATCAAATGAGAAGTAGTCATTGTCTCATAGACTTCCATACAATCTGACTTATTTTTACAACCAGAGGAGTCGCCCCCTGGTGGCCATTAAAAAGAGTGCCAGTTTAAGGCATTACAGCATTTGCTTCCCGTTACAGAACCAGAGGTTGGACAATGAAAACCCCTGGTTATGTGCTCACTGCTATATGTTACCGTTCTCTTTAAAAGCTCTTTCCCTTCTCATTATGCGCTCCACAATATTGTTGGCAAACCGCAAACCAAGAGGCATGGTTTCTTTTCTTTGTTTTGATGCCAGTGGTCAGCAGTCGTCACCGACTGTCACCATTGACACATGGCTGTCAGAGTTAGCCTGGGGGTAGGGTGGCTGTCTTTTCTTGTCTTTGCTTGTGTGAGACTGTCTCGGCCCCAGGACATTAAACTAAAGCAGCTAAAAGGAACTCAGCCATCATTCATTTCATTATTTCTAACTGTATTTTACCCACGTCCTGCTGTTTGTGTGTTCTCAAAGTCAAAAACTCAATATAAAAATCGACTACTCATGGATAAGTTTTATTATTATTATTGAAAGGACCTTCAGCTTGTCTTGTAGTCTCTCTCTCTCTCTCTCTCTCTCTCTCTCTCTCTCTCTCTCTCTCTCTCTCTCTCTCTCTCTCTCTCTCTCTCTCTCTCTCTCTCTCTCTCTCTCTCTCTCTCTCTCTCTCTCTCTCTCTCTCTCTCTCTCTCTCGTTTCAGGAAATACCAACATCCACTTTTTTTCCTTCGAAGGGAAACTGACCGACATTCCTCTTGGCTCTATAAACAGAAAGCTGCATGATTGATACATGCATATACACACACATATATATATATATATATACACACACACACACACACTCAGGCACATTTACATATTTCCCGCGTTGCGCCACACTCTTGGATCCGTTCGGACATGTCAGCGTTGCGTAATTCATCCAGCACACGTACACAGAGACTTTGGATGGTTGTGTTTTGTTTTGAAAATCTTCCTCTTGTTGATTTTTGGGAAGTGAAAAACGAGTGAGAGACCAGGTGTTTCATATGCTGAAAGGTCATAAATCTCCCTCCACAGGGGTGTATTTAGATGTCCTCTCAAAAGACTGAGAGCTGAGTTCATTTTCCCACTAAAAAAAGGAAAAGTAGCATTCCTGGATTGGGTGTGCTGTGACTGGTACCTGGACAATTAAAGCAACGGGTCAAATGGTTTGTGATGTGAAAGGGCTTTTTAGCATCTTTCAGCTCATTGTTTTGGTTTTACGGCCCGCAACTTCAATGTTTTGGTTCACTCTCGCCACTCCAATTTACCCCGTCTGATCCATTCGAGCGAGTTCTACAGACTGTAAGAGTTCTACATTTCTTTGAATTTTAAGCTTTTTGTTTACTGACTATCTTTGTAGATTTATGTGCCTGATAAATTACGTTTCCTGAGTGTCTTGACATCCCCGCTGCAGCAGAGGCGGAGAGATTCCGGATGGGGAATCCCAGGATCCTGATTCCTGGAATTAATCTCGAGCAAAACCGAGGCAACGCTGAATGTATTGGTGGAAACACTGATTAACCCATACATTAAAATGGTGTAAAACCTCCGTCAACACTACTGCCCCCTGAGAGGGTCCTTCTTGATGGTTTATTGGTAGTGTCATGTGGTAGATGCTCCTATAGTGAGCACTGTGTGTGTGTGTGTGTGTGTGTGTGTAAAGGAATTTCTCAGTCACAGCGTGCCAAAACTGATCTTAGAGGCCGGGTGTTTGTGTATTATGCTGTTGAAATGGAGCTGCAGAGCTCTGGAACTGATACAGACCGGCTCTGTCTTTGTTTACACTGACACACACAAACACACACACACACACACACACACACACACACACACACACACACACACACACACACACACACACACACACACACGCTCTGGTGACTTGGACAGCTGATATCAATTTCAACGTGTTTGGAATGAATCACACACACACAGCGGTCGGTCTGGGCACGTTGGGATTGAGAAATTCACCCCAGTATCACCACTCCTCTGTGAGTGGTCTGATGATTAATGGGATTTGGTTGTTTTTGTCACTTTTTCAGGCCAGTTTTCATGCAGCCGCCTCAGCACTAAGATGCTACTCTTAAGTTTAAGATTCAGTTCAGAGGTGCTATTGGACGGCAAAGCATTTTTGGAAGAAGTAAATCTTTAAACTTTGCCTTGATATCTCAGTAATCCAGACGATTGAACCGTGTAAAGGCGTGCCTTGTCATGGGTGATGATTTAAAAACAAAAAAACGTCCAGATAGCTAAAATTGACTCCTCCTCTCGATTGTGTGTGTGTGTGTGTGTGTCTGAGAGGTTTTAGCAGCAGGGAGTCTCTGGATCAACCCTCATGTCACCTGGCAGCCACACACGCGTAAGCACTGGGAGCTGTACTGGTTGTAGGTAGATCAGCTCCCTACTTATAGTGATTAACTGCGACAGGCTGTTGCACGACCGCTAGGCCCCCTGCTGAGACGGATAGAACGATTAACACGGGGCTCTGTTTTTGCGTGAGTATTTGATGGGCAGTGACATAAAGCGATTCAGTGTGAAGTTACCTCAGACAAGCTGAACACTTTTCATAGCTTAACATACAGTAAGGGGCGAACAGATGTGAGAGAAACTTTTCATTCTACTTCTTTTCAGCCTTCATTTTTTGGCACAAACTACAACCTCCATTATAAAGGTCCTGTCACAAGCATCTGTCAATTGAGAAAACTCCATGCTGTCATCACTAAGTGCTGTATATTGATTGATTTTGGCAATGCAAATCCATTATGTGAAAGTAGAACAACACAGTGTACCAGGAAAGAATGGAGACCAATTCAATCCAATTTGTCCCTGACAAATAACAGTCCAATATTCACTCTCCTTTTAGCTCTGTTTTGCTCTTCACCAAGCCCAGAGGGAATATCTGGCTCAATAGCAGCTAAATGTTCACCAGCTAACAATGCTAACTTTGTCTGTCTGCTGTTTGGTGCTCAGCGAGTAGCTTACAGTGGGTTTGTCACAGTCTTTCCTCATTGAAAGCAGCTGCTATGCTGCCGCTGGAAACAATGCTAATGAGAGCCGAGAGATTGATTCAAAACAATAACGTTAAAAGTTGAGGGCCATGAAACCGAAACAATGAGCTAAAAGATGTCAGAACGCTCAGTCCACATGATGCTAGCTGCTGATCAAGACAGTGGTCGTCAGCTAACAAGAGCTAGCTAGCTACCTCATTGGCTTTCTCAGTAGCAACCTATTTCTTCCACAATACGCGTGTAAAGGGTAGGTTGATGGCCAATAAAAAGGCATGGGATAACTCAGATACACCGTCCAAATCAATAAAAGTGTGTAAATTGTTTTCCTCGTAGTCATACAGTCTATGGTTTGCCCCAACTGTGTCTCTGGCTGCAGGGCAGTGGCTGGGGGTCGACGATGCACTCAGTGAGTGAGGAGTCAGCAGGCAGTGAATGGCGGTATAAAACATGAAATAAAAGGTGTTTTGAGAAAGTCTGAGTTACGGCAACCACGAGAGGTCCTTTAGCATGCAGCTATAACTGGCCACCCAAAATATTACGCCGTTTTCTTTCAGAAGAACGGGAGGTTAGCCGTGGACAGACACACTCACTCACGGCGCAACCTGCACAGATGCGCGCACGCACGCATGCACTACTAGCACAGTTTAAAATAATTGATGCATATGTTTAAACCCAGTTATTCATCACTAAATAAAATCATGGCATTGATCTGTTAACAGAGTAAATGATTTTGTACATCACTGAGCAGTCGAGAGACAAAGAAGGAGGATAAGGTCATGGGGGGCAGTCTCTTGCTCCCACTTTGCCTCCTCCCTCATTCCACCCTCTCTATCCTCCTCCCTCTTCCAGCCTTCCCTCTGCTGCATTTCCAGCCGTGGTGACCGGGAGGAGAGGAGTGAGGCATGCAGCAGCAACTCAGTCACTCATTTAGTCAATTGTTCTCCTTCTGTAGCTCACTGCTGTGTTGAACCACTACAAGGATTTGTTCTGCACTTCTGTGAGACGTGATTCTCCAGGAAAAGCCTTTTTTCCTGCTTTTCAGAACATTCCTGATTCATTTGAAAAGGAGATCCCTGTTTTGCAAACTTCCCTCTCATAATTCTGTGCTTCTTGTGTGATATTCTGATCCCGGTGTAATCCCACTTTGGCTGCGGTTGTATGAGTGGTTAGGATTGACTGTTGTGCCTCTAAAGTTTGGAGAAGGGAGCTCTGTGCGAGATCAGACTGTAGCGGAGCTCAAAAGGGGGAGGAACCTCAGGAGATGGTTTGACTTGGAAGAGTGAGCTGTCTTCTCTCGTGGAGTTGCATCTTCTCTGTTGCAAAGAGAGAGAAGTCGTTGGTCCTCAGAAAGAAAAGTGGGTCTGATGCGAGACAACTGCACAAGGTGTTGGATTTGAGGTTTGTCTATTCGTGGACAAACCAGGGAGTAAAAAAAACTTTTTGCAAAGAGGGAGAAAGAAGTATTTTGTTTTGGGAAATCTTTTACATTTTTACAACATGGCTGGGATGTATGGATGCTTCAAGAGCAGAGAGTAAGTTTATTTTTGTGATGTCATTGTACTTTCAACTGCATGTATTGCTGGTAAATGATTATGATGAAGCAATATTGTGATGCTCAGTTCTGTTGCACCAACAGACAATAACTCACTCAAAATGGATCTCCTGAATATTTCAAACTCTTGTTTTGACACACCTGACAACACAACATTACTCATCATGTACCACGTTATTAAAGCTCTGTGTCACAGGATGTGAGTGTCAGTTGGCTCTTGAAAGGGATTTGCCGTTTTTCAACTCTGGTAATAGAGGCCATGGACTACTTGTAATACTTAACGGCACAACAGGTGATATTTCACAAGTGGACATTGTACTGAAGAGCCAAATGTGCTGACCACAGCACAAATCCAACTGCTGACAGAAATTACAAATATTTTCTTAGAGCATGGTTTTTTCCCCCCCCAGAGTTGACACTGTCTTTTGTTGCAGCTGTCTCATGGAACTTTTGTTTCTCTTTGTTTATTGAAGCAATCGATGGCTTGTAGTCGGCGCTGACAGTCAGCTGTATGACTCAGAGCCCAGAGAGTGATTTTACACTGGAAGTGAATGACTAGTCAGAAAATCCCAGGACTAGACTTGCTTTTGTTTTTACGCAAGAGAATCAGGTCGATGAACATTATCTCCCGTGAGTTCTCTCTGATGCGTGATCAGTCATATTGTTGCTCAACTGATGGCTTGATACTTGATAGCTGTGGGTACATTAGACTTCTTCCTTATTCCTTTTTGAGTGCATGTTTTCTTTTATAGTTGAAAGGAGTCCTCAGTGATTTTAATGCTTTGATTTGCTATATATAGTCCAGGGCTTGGCAGTGTGATTGGACCACAGAGGGTTAGGATAATGAGGGCCTTTAGCTTTTTGACTGTAGTAAAGTTACTTAATTTGTAGCAGAGCTGTGGAGATGTGGTGTTGGGCGCACTGATACCCCCTTTCCACTCTCTTTGTCTTGGGCCTCTCAGTCTCATGACATGACAACAATAGAAGCTTTTATGGCCCACTCAGCCGAGTTGACTTAGACAAACATTTTGTTTGTGTGTGTGTGACACAGGGAGAAAGTGAATTAGGAGTGGGGATGAGCTGCAAGACAGCTACACACAGATCCGACTCAAGAACCACAATTGTGTTCTCCTGGAATTCACTCAATACTGAAACAAAGACAAACTCAAATTACTACGAACTGTCAGTACGCAAGACTGATGGTGCCTTCAAACTGAACTAATGAAGTCGTATTTTCAACAAGTCGACCGTTCATATGTTTGACATGGTGGTTAAAAAGAATAGTTAAACCAAAATCAATATAACTTGTATATAGTACTCGGCTTCTAGGATCTCTCTGAAGTACTCGAAAGAGGCTGAAAGAAAGATAACAATAAAGGTTATAAATTGTACAAATAATTCAGAAAATTCATGTGCAGCACTATCAAAGTGTCTTGTATGCATTCGTGGGTTCATGGAAACACTTCGCTAAACTATTCCTAAACAAAGCATGTTCAGAATATCCGAGAAATGCATGTCTGCGCACAATAAATTCCTGCTTTGTTTAGTGGAAGAGTAGCGCCTTCAAAGTTAGTTTGCACTGATGTGCTTTCATTTTATTGCGGCGCTCCGCTCACCTTAATGCCATTTGATAGAAAACTTTCACTGCGACCATAAAGAGCTTATGGAGGTAAGTAGCCTACTGTATACAATTTATATTGTTTTTGGATGAATTACGCCTTTAAATCCTAAGAACACTGTTGAAACTTAATAAAACGTTACGTTTTAAAGAAATGTTAATGATTTCTAGATTGTTTTCAAAAATTGCAAACAAATAAAAGCCAACCAAAAAATGAACTAAAGACATCAGAAAATGTCCATTTTGTAAGTGGTGAAGATCTCCTCTTTCACTTGAGCTTTCTGCAGCAATCCCAGTCAAACTTACTATGTGAGATAGCATTATTGTTTTCCAAATGCATTGGTGATGCCTCACTCTTAAAGTTATCATGTTGTTTCATTACATGTGAAACAAACTGATTCAAAATATGAACAATAAGGCATAAATCTAAGGCCGACTTTCACAACCCGTCAGCTGGAAGAAGGAGAATGGAAAGCTTGACGGGTAAAACAACAGTGAATAAACAGTCTCGCAAACGCTTAATTGGCCATAACCCGTGATGCAACATGTTACATGCTTGAATATTTCAATCCATAGAGAGCAGAGAGCAGTTTTACCCTTTAGCGTTTTAGTGTCTTAATCTAGTTTTTGCAAACATCAGGCAGTTTTAGGTTCGGCCCACCGGTGGTATTGAGCTCTCAGTGAAAGTAGATGACAGTCTCGAAGCCGAGGACAAGTGTGTGTTCTCACTTTCTCAGCAGGCCCCATCTTTCCCAGTCTTTCCCTGGTCCAACAGTCATTATGTAACCACAGTAGGTTGAGTTTGTTCAGCAGCAACGGTGATGCAGCTGTAAATGAATGTAGACTGAGCAGAGTGACTGATGAGAGTGTTTGGTCAGTTTCTGTGTCGAGTCCATTTAAGGCGTGTTGCTAAGAGCACAGACAGGAGGAGATGGAGGAGAGAATGTGGCAGAGGAGAGGAGAGCTGGAAGACGAGAGAAACCCAAAAAGAATAGTTCATGTATTGTAATCAAACCACGGGGGGTAAAAGGCAGCTATGGATTTATTTGGACAATAATGGTATTCCCAATGAAATCTGAAGCTGACTTTGACGTGACGCTGTTCCAACGTTCATTTAGGTCCTGTCCAGTTTAGAGGAGAAGAAACAGACACATAGTTCTTACATTTGACAAAATAAACTCTGGAAAACTACCAGAAGGTAATATTTTTCTAGATCTCTCAGTTAAATGTGAACTAAGGGCGTCGCAATTATTATTACTATTAAAATATACACCACGTTAGCCCTGTAGTGAGAATGGAACTGTGTCCCAAAACATAAAAGGGCAGCATGAATACAGAAGCCGACTCTCGCATGTATAACGTTAGAATTTTTCATAAGTAACGTACACATAAAAAAATGTAACCATAGCGAATACTGTATGAAATTCCGACTGTTTTCAAGCTGCAACAGTATTTTTCGGTAGTAGAATTTTTTTTCTTTAGGTCAGCTAAACCTTTTTGCGTCAATGCAAAGTTTTCATTCAAAGTGTGGATTATCCCAAAACAGGAATGAACATATCTTATATTTTGATGTTTGTATAATGATATAAGCAGTATTATATCCATTCTGACCCATGCAGTTATAATAACGTACTTGGGAAGTCTTGAGCACGAACTCTTGCTACTAATACTACTGACTGACGGTACTTTCTCAAATCTTTTTTTGCATTTAAATCCATGGGAAAGTCAAAGTAACGGTGACATTCTTCGGAGCACAAGACTGACATTTTATGAATAATTTCCTCCCTAGTCACCGTCTCCTGCTGACTATGCAGGCGTTGAATGGGTCAAGGGGAAATACCGCGGTTTTAAAGGCCATGTTCCCAACGAGGCATGTGCGGTTAGACGAGAGACAGAGGAACAGAAGAAGAAAGAGAGAGGAGGGATGGTGAGATAATGACACCGGAGGAAACAGAATGAAGAGACAAAGAGGGGAGGGGGGAACAAAGACGTGTTGGTGCGGAGCTGTTATCTGGCCCCATTCTTTATATATTCCTCATATCCTTTTATGGTCCTCTGGCTCAAGTAATGGAGATGGGTTAGACAATAACAAAACTTGTCTAAAAGCTTTTTAACATCTGGGGAGAGAGTAATAAGAGAGTGAAGGATGTGGCTGCTGCCCTTCTTACGTGCTGTTCCCAATTAATGTTTTATTAGATAACATGCAGAGGGACATGTGACAAGATGGCAGGAGGAAACAGCCAGTCTGGACCTTGCACAGCGTTAAATAAACCATTCCAGATTGAACCAGATCCAGGAAAGGCTACTGTACGTCGTAATTTGATTGAACGTTTGACATATTTGCTTTCTTGACAAGAGTTAAATGAGATCATTGATGACATCTGTCACGTCTCTATATGTAGCTAGAGCCAGCAGCTTAGCTTAGCACAAAGACTGGACTGACGGCAAAACTCTAGGAAGTCATTGGCCCAGTCAAGAAATAGTGCCAGCGCGTAACTCTCCATAACACCATTGATTTTACTTTTCGTTTTTTGGACAGATTACACAAAACAAGATATAACATGATAATAAGTGAGCCTATGTTCACACTTTGAGCGAAAAAAAGTAACAAAACGGCCAAGCATGGCTATAGCTACATTGTCGCCGATTCCCCGTTGAAGTGTTGCTGAAGTGCTCGGTGACGTAGTTTTGTCGGTGAATAGGCCTAGCACTAGAAACTGGCTTAGGCATTCTTTTAGACGGAACGAACGGTGAAATGAAAACATATTGGTTGGCGCTTCACCGCCTCATCGGAGCACCGAAAATAGTCAAGAACAGTTCAGTTTAATGTCACCGGCTTCCATTGTCTTGTAGCCAAATTGGCGTCTGATGTTTGAACATGAATCAGCTCAGGTTACCGGATTAGTTTAGGATGATTTGAATTGTCATTCTAGGTCTGATTCTTGCTCATGATCAAAACAAGTCTTATTTTACTATAGAAAATGCTCAGGCTGTTATTCATTAGGTTATTGCAATTGCATTTTGGGTATCCAGTTACTTAAAAAAAAAAAAAAAATGATTTGCTGAAATTCATTCCAGCTGTTCTCAGGAAAGCTTTGGTCCAGTCCTTCATTTGAAGCAAAGGGGACTGTCTAATGAAGGCGCTCTGATCCTAGCATGATTCTAAGCATGTGCACAGTAAAGAAAAGCGAGAGATTGGAGATGAGATCAGCCTCATCCGTATCTGTAAAGTGTCTGTTGTTATTCCAGCATGTCAACACAATCTCAGGTTGTTTTACACATATGAAAATGGCAAATTGAAATGTTTAAAATGGACACGTCTTTAAATTGCATACTGGTATATACTCTCTAAGTTGACATGCATGCTGCTTATGTCTGTATATACAGCATGTCTTGTCTCTATAGCTATGTCTGTACCCAGTGGCTAATCTCAGTCAGCCAAGTTCATTGTTTCAGCTGACTGGAAAAATCCTTCTCCTCTTTCTTTCTCTCCGTGGAAATTGAAGGCTTGCGGCCCGTCACAGACCCACTAACATCTTATTACCGCGGCCAATTCATCTGCACCGCCTCGGCTCGGCCTCTCATCTCCGCTCACTCTGCCGGGACTCAAGTCCAAGGCTTTTTTGCATGGGGAACATATTCTTAAGCTCTCTGGCCAAGCACCTAAAAATAGGTCTTTGACTGGTCTTTGTGGGGTTTCCCTACGGATTCCTCGCCGTGATGTATTGATGGTGCTCATTGCTATTGAAATAACAGGCTGAATATTGTAGCCAGAGTTTAAACTGTCCACATTAGACCCATCACAGGGATCTTCACCTCAAACATCCCGATCTTTTTAGAGTTTTTATGCGCGTGTTGTTCTCAGGGCATCATGAATTAAAAATAGATGTTCTTGATAATACTACAAATTCGGAAAACCCACACTGATGGCATGTGAATGAGTAGCCCTGCTTCAAGGGATGGATTGTGTGACAGAGAACAGAATCTCATTCATAAGCAGTGTTCGCTACTGCGGCTCTAACTGCTCTCCCATGACTGAGGTTTAGCTCTGTTTTCACTGTGTACATCCACACAGCTAAAGGAAATCGAATGGGGAAATTGTTACTGTAACATAATCACGTTGTCTCAGGGAGAAAGCATTAAACATTTCTTGAACTGGTCCCAGTTACGACCACTGAAACTCTGCAGCGATGGACGTCACCGCTTAAGGGGCTTTACTCGTCCAGCGTCCAAATATCTGGGTTAAAAGCTGCCGTACACGGTCGACTACTTTTCTAAGCTCTGCCTCTGCTGCTGATTCATTGTAAATACTCTGCGCTGCCTAATTGCTGTAGTAATGTAGTGCGGTCCATATAAGCCTAATTTAGTGCAAGTGGAACAGAGGGATTAGCACTGGAGTGGAGTGGATTTGTGTTGTAAAAGCTCAAAGTCCAATATAGGATTTACTATAGAAGCCTCTATGTTAGCAGATTTGATTAACCCTTTCAGCATCCGAAGATACATGCCTGTAGGCAGGGAAATCATTTCAGATCATCGTGAATGGGTTTGTTAACAATATTAGAAGCTTATTTTTTTGACTGTATACCATTGGGGGGGGGATCTTCATTGTTGCCGCAGTCAGCCATCATGTCAGACATCTGCATGTCTTAGCTGACAAGAGCCAATTAGTCTGCACCCTAAGCCTGTGGTGACTGGTTGCATTGAGGGATTAAGGCTGGACTAGATTGGATTTGATTTGTTCTACGTCAGAAGGATAGGAACCCAGTGGACAAAGTCAAGTTATAGTCATCTGTGACGAAAGAGCTCAGCGTTCATTTCTACCCAACATTCAGGTTTTTCTGAATATCCTGCTAATCAGTAGTGTTGCTACATCATGGTAGACCCAGACGTGGTTCTGTCCAGTAGGGCTGGGTATCGGGAGATTAAAAATACCAGTACCAGGACCCTTAAAGTGAGGCCAATGCCAATAGAGTACTTCAATCGATACCCATGTGAATGGAAGCGTTCAGTTGTGTAAAATGCCGACGCCACAGCATTAATTTTTGTGTAGAATAGCAATATTTTCAAACGTTTTGGTGGCATCTCGACACGCTGAACTGCCAATCCGTCAAATACACAGCGCTGGACTTCACCGCATCAAAGACTGTATGGGTTGTAGCTGCTGCTGTAGTGGGCCAATCAAACCTTGCATTACATCGAAGAGCGATTGTGGTGATTCGCTGCGAGAAAAACAATCATTTTTTTCTAGTTCTGGGTACAAAAAAGATCAAATACGGGTATGGTTTGACTGGAGAAGTTTCAATACTACATGGTACTGGGTATCATGGACCTGTGTGTGTGTGTGTGTGTGTGTGTGTGTGTGTGTGTGTGTGTGTGTGTGTTTGGTATGCGTGCTCACTCTGTGTGGGTGTTAATGAGGTTATTTCATGTGCCTAATAAAGGCTGAACCCCTACTGGTCAGAGTACCTCTACGTGCTAATCCATGTTACATAATGAGCGGGACACACACACAGACACACACACTCTCTTTCTCTCTCTCTCATGCACAGATGCAACCTTGGTAACTTCCTAATGTGCCTCAAAGTGTAGTGCAACATAGCAGAAGTTTACGAAATGAAGCTAAGTTATTAAACAGCTGCTAGCAAGATGTCATGGAACAATGCAAAATGGAAAAAAAGTATATAATGTAAAAGTGGCCTGAAAGAAAACACTAGTTGAGAACAATAAGTAATCAAGGACCCAAGATTGCTGTTGTGGTTTAGCATTTTGTCAAATGACAAGTTCAGATCTACAAAACAATGTTACTTGCGTACATGAGAATGTAAAGTGAAGAGGGAGCTCCAGCTCCTTAAATGTCTTTGCTGGACTGTGAAATATTGTTTCAATGCTATGAGAAAAGAGTCTCTGCATGTTTACAAGGTCTCCACACCCTCTCTAACATGTTGCACTGTAATATTGTGTTGTACTGCTTAGTTACCGCTGTAACTTGTGTAATATCGACTGTGAGTTTCTAAAGCTCTTTTTAGACATATGAAATCAGATATGTAGCATTCATCTGAATCTGGGATAAACTATACGTTAGTGTTGTAAAAACATATCGATACACTTGCGTTTCGCGATGTTATGTTTTGTGATACTGTATTGACTCTCAAAAATGTAGTTTTACATGCAAAGACTTTAGTTGGCAACCACACCACTGATTCACACAGGACGGCCTCAGTGTTTACTGTAAGTCTGTTTTCTCTCTCATCCTCCTAATATTCGTCTGTTTATCTAACTGACTCTTCTTTCCTCTCATGCTGCTCTTTCCCACAACCCCTCTCTTTGACCCCCTTCCCTCCCCCCATGTTTGTCCCTGTCTCTTATGTTTTCTCACTGTCTTCCTCAGATCTTGCCTTCTTTCACTCCCCCCTTTGCTCCGTATTTATGTGTCCCATACTCACCCTCTCATCTATAATTCTCTCACCTTGTCTTGTTGATTCACTCTTCTCTTTTCAAATCTGTCTCTCTTCCCCCCCTCCTTCTCCTTTCCCCATCATCCCTCCGTCCTCGTAGATGAAGTGGAGGATGTCACCATGGGGAACCAGCTTTGGAAGTGGGCGCAGGTCAGTCCTTTTGACCCCTGACCCTCTGACCTTGAACTTGATACTTAGCCGTGAAACTGTCCTTCGACTGTTATTTAGGACGATTCATTTTGGGAAATACGCTCTTCTGCTTTCGTGCTGAGAAAAAGATGAGAAGATTGATTCTGTACCACGTTCATATCTGTGTGGAGCGAGAGCCGGGAGTCGATTAGCTTGCTGTAGCCTAGCTTAGCTAGCGTTAGATGGTTATAGTTTCCTACACAACTGCTCTTAAAACAACAACATGTCATCTCTACATTTCTTTTCATGAATGGAATCAACAAATGGGACACCATGTGTTAATTAATGAGCTTTTGAGCTGTACGTTAGCAGATTTGTGAACTTTGGATGGAGCCATGCTAGCTGTTTCCCCGCTCCCAGTCTTTATGCTAGCTTATGCTAGCTTAAGCTAACTGCCTCCTAGCTTCAGCTTCATACCTAACGCACAAAGATTAAGAGTGGTATTGATCTTCTCATCTAACTCTCATCAAGAACAAGAAGACTATTTTCCACAATTGAAATATAGTTGTAGCATATGCATCATCTGTAATATTTCCAGTGATTCCATTCATGGATACTTTTCTTTAACAGGCAGTTGTAAAATGTCAGACTCATATAATGATATAGTTATTTAGTTCCCCAAATATAAGAGTACATTTTAAAATGCCAATAGCCTTTGCCTATTTTGGTATGTTCAGTTTGCTCACCTGTTGATACATAAAGCCCTGTGCTGGTGTTATTGGGTGTTTGGACTGGTTTCACTTCTCTCATCGGCACTTCATTGTTTCTTGAGTTCATATAGACAACGTACTACATGAATGTCGTTGTGTGTTTCTGTGTGTCAGTATCTGTTTCCTAGAGATGTTATTAAGGCTCTTTTGGCTGTAGCGTCTTCCTGTGGCATCAGACAGGAAATGGATCAGTCCAGCACTATCGGCTCATAACAGCACCAACAACAGCATCAGCAGCGCGCGTCTTTGTTTATGGCCGTGTGTTGCGATAATGTGAACGTCAAAATAGTGTTTATTAAAGAAGTGATATCACAGACTGTTGCAGTTTACATCAGTCCTCTCTCTCTCTCTCTCTCTCTCTCTCTCTCTGCTGTAGACGATGAGGAAGGTGAAGGTGGTTCTCATGACTTTAACAAGGGTGAAGATGATGATGGTCATAGCTAATGGTTGCGTAACGGTAACACTGACGAAAGCTCTTCAGCACGTCAACAAACCCTCTGGAATGTTCCATCTGTTTCTTGAACACAAACTCACTGTAAACACAGTTGACAAGAAGCTCTCCAGCCGCTTCCTTAATGGAGAGGAAGAGCGAGTACACACTAACAGCAAACGTGGAGAACATGGCGGTCTTGTAAACTTTTTTTAAAAAAGGAACTGAAGAAATAACAAAAATGTCTCCGCATGTTTAAACACATTTTCGTAATTTTATCCATAGTACCTTAAGAGCTTCTCGTCGCTATTGGTTTAAGTGAGTTGTCAGTTAAGTGACATGTGAGGCATACAATTATGTTATTTGCAATATTATCACTAGATGTTAGTAATATCATGTAGTTCGTATAATTAAAAGTTGCTCAGAGACGGTTTCTTTCCTCTGTGTTATAGAAGCAAGAAATGATCTTAAGACAGAAATTAATTTTAGTTAATT
This sequence comes from Leptoclinus maculatus, assembly GCA_032191485.1. Taxonomy (NCBI): domain Eukaryota; kingdom Metazoa; phylum Chordata; class Actinopteri; order Perciformes; family Stichaeidae; genus Leptoclinus; species Leptoclinus maculatus. Next base: position 20,014,109 of record JAVDOI010000011.1, on the reverse strand, counting down.
CTTTTATCCTTCTTAATATCAGTGACATTTGCATTTATTTCCTATCATCATAACAAGTCTAACAACGTTAGCATGCTTACATTAGCCAATTAGCACTACACACAAAGTACAGCCGTGGCTGATGGGAGTGTGATGGATAGTTTCGTCATAAACCAAAGTATTGGACAGATTGATGGTGATGATGATGATGATGGTGCTGGAGGATTCGTTCTGGGGCCAATGAATGTCTGTACAAAATTCCATAGCAATCCATCCAATAGTTGAGGTATTTTGAAAGCGTTTCAAAGCGTTCAAAGCGCCGACCACATGAAATTCTGTCACCTAGGTCAGTGAAAAATAGGGCAGGCAGGTGGGTTTTTGTTTAGTTGCATTACTGCACATCTGTGTTGCCTTGTAGTAGCCCCTAACTGCTGTTCTGGAGGCTGGATGGTTTCAAACTTATTGTCGTCCATGTTGACATGTTGAGATATTAATTTACTGAAAACCATATCAGCATATGACTCAGCTTCCTGCCAAACTGCACAGGAAATCTTTTCTGTAAAGCACATAGTTAATTAAATTTGAGCCTAGAATATAGTCATGTGAAACTTGGTGAATTAATGATCCTATGATCTATGAGCAGCAAGCTGGAGCTGAACTGATTAAAAACTCAAAAACAAACTGGGGGTTTGCGATTATGATTTATTTAGAAATGTGTCCGATACTAGCCTCTGTCGTCTCGTGCTGTTCTGTCCGCTTAGCAGCCTGGTGCTGCTGCACTCTCCGAGCAATAACAAGATATCAGTTGGTGATGGGAGTTCGTGTCTGTTTGAATTTGTTTCGTTATACTGGGCATCCGTCGGTGCCAAGACGTGAACGTTTCGGCTGACGGAGCTGGATGGCAGAGCAGAGCACTGGAAACATAGCCGAGATGCCTCTGTAGAGACTGTTTGGATTGGACTGGGGATGGGCTTTAGGTCGGACTGAAGTGTAACATAACAGCTCAACTTTTAAGGAGTGAAGAGGTAGTGCATGTAGGAGTTTATCAAACAGGCTTTGAAAATGGTTTTATAAGGCAGCGGCTTGTTACAGACGACTGTGTGATCCTTCAAATGAACTTGCTCTGTCTGCTCAGTCCTGTGTGAGTTCAGATTTTGCCACCTGCTCATGCAAAGCCACTTTTACTGGCAGACACGTCACTCCCAAAGGGGACTTTAATCACATTGTAATCCAGCGAGCCTGATCACACTGCAAGAGTTGACATGTGAGCAATAAGGAGATGGAGGCAGATTAATAAGATAAATACAGTTACAAAATACCAGAGGCCGGCAGGTGTCATGGATAAAACAAATAAAAAAATTCTGCTCTTGATTGAATAATTTGTGCGCAAGAATAACTTCATTTGTGCTTTTTGGCTACCTAAAGAAAATTGTTTGTGTTATATATTATACTGTGCAAACAGTATAAATCAATCCAATTAGTCATGTTATCGTCACATTATTGGACGAATGTTTTACTGAGGAGCAGTTGAGCTCATCGATCTCTCCCCCTGTCTTGCAGCAGTGACAGCGCTGCCATGGCATCAGTACCTCCAGATGTGATGGCCAATCAGGAGCCTGCTGAGGTCGTGGAAGAGTGCTCAGGTAACAATTTGATTAAATGTTCAGTTAAAAGAAATGTGACGGGATTTCGGTGAGAGAGGTACAGTTTATTCATGTCACTGAGTTTCTCAACCAAAATGAATATTTGTAGTGTTTGAATTTCAAAATCTGGGACACCCAAGACTAAATGTTTAACTTTTCCCGAGGTTTTGATGGGTCACTCCCTTTATATTCTTTCACTGAGACCTAATTGGTGTACATTTTAGTAGGAACACCCACAAGTGCTAGATTTGAATACAACCAGCTGAAACTATGTATGTGTTATGAAGTCGAAATGGTTTCTCAGGAACTGCTTTGACCAAAATCACTGACTATATTATTGTCAGAATGGGTGGGTAGTGTTATAGGGAAGTCTACATCATATCAGCAATGAGAATATGTACACAGACGCAGCAGAGAAGATCAGGCCAGCTTCAACAATCTAGATCTAGATCCTCGCTGCTGTTGGCAGGAAATGAAGGAACAGCGAAAGCTATCATCATCTCTCTCACACACAAACACACACAAAGCCCAGATGCACACTGTCGATACAGATGGATAGCACACATGCTGCTGATATTATGGAAACAAAGAAGAAGTGCATTGGCAGGTCGGAGTGATGTGAAGGCACAGCAGGGATTTTAGTGTTGTTAAGATTATTGGACGGTCCAACAATGTGGAAACATTTCTAAACTAGCTCATCTTTTGATTCTGATATTTCAGTGTAACTGTATTATTGCAGGAAACAGACCATTACCACTAGGTTTGGTGAGTCACTTCTATTTGGGAGAGCTGAACGTCAGGCGTGACTCCACAGATCATGATGTCTGCCAGTCATGTCCATAACAATCTGTTGGGGTTGAGCCGGTGTCGGTGCCAGACCAGCAGCTTATCGCTGACTGGTGCCCAGTTTAATGGGCCGTGTTTTAGTTGGATCTGCAGTTTGAGAGGTTTGGAGTCTGTAAATAGAAGTGATACAAGTTTAGGCCTGCTCCTTTCATGGCAGGAGTCTGCAAACAAGCATAAATCAGAGTCAAAGTTTATGTTCATGTATTGCTCTTTAAACTTACTTCGGAAAGAAATCTGTATAAAACTGGTGTATAATTGCAATAACATAAATGTTTTCCAGTGGGTATGAATTTGGCTATAACTTTTAGAGGAACACGTGTACTGAAATCTCTCGTGCAAAATACTACCTTTGGTAGAAAACATGTGTGTTTTCTGTAGGACCCCATTGCTCGTTGTAAGAGGCTGATTTAAAGGAATGTGTTGTCAGGGCCTTTAATAAAGTTTAGCTTATATATTCTAACAAAATCATCATAATACAACTCACACATAACACACAAAACGTACACATACTGACAATGATTGAGACAATATATCGACCTGTTCTCTTTAGTTATACATTTAGAGCACAAGAATACACCACAGACCCCTCCATCCTCTCCCCACCTCCTCATCTTCCTCTTCCTCACAAAATAACAAATGTTGCTTTTAGAATCCATCCAGCTCTCCTGACAACCACCATGACCTGACCCCCAAAACAACGTAGAGATGTTTTAGGTTCCCTCTCGCTCTGCCCATGACACTGTTTCCCTGTCAAAGGTCACCACCTTCTCATTGTGTAAGCCGAGGTCATACCCTCTAATAAAACGGCCTTGAAATCGCCATGATGTTATTTTTAATATGTGAATGTAGTCATGTTTTTTTACTGAGAGATTTTGTATAAAAGTATCTCAGAGCTACAATGACCATGGAGCTCCACTGACCTTCCATTGAGGCAGTGGCCTTCTTCGTCTCTCTGAGTGCAGACCTTTAACTTAATAGTGTATTGTGCCTAAAATAGCACAATAAATAGCACCGTCGGCTGGTGTTTCCCCCTGATTTTTCATCTTGGCAGTGCAGAAAGGCCTCTGAGGCATCACGAAAAGCTGTTTGGAAGCAGAACAGAACAGACAGAAGAATGGAGAATTTGCAGCCAACATTTCTTCACAGAAATCCTCTATCTCTGATCATCTCTGATTTGTGGCAACTCATCAAAATACTGTGGCAGGTGCTCTATTTAGCCCTCCATGCAGATGGTTTGTGACTGCAATTTGATTTTGCACTTCATTTTTGTGATGCTTTGTATGATATGTATCAAATAACACACATGACATCTCAAAAGAAAAGAAAGCGAGCGGCTTGTATATGTACGTGTGATACAAAATGTTAAATCTGTAGCGTAAAAAAAAATAAGCATGACGTGGTCTTCAGCAAATGACCCAGAAATCGTAAGCTTCTTGTACAAGGCTGAGATTCCAGACATTTTTTCACTGTGATTTATTTCCAACCAGAAAGTGTATATTTAGAGAAAGGAAGGAATGCTGAAGGATTCCCCGCAGGGTGAAAGGCAGAAATTACAAAGCTTGTGTAGAAAGAATGTGTCTCTCCAAAAGCATTTTTATGACCCAGGGATATGAATTTGTTTCCCTCTGTTTTGTGTCACAACTCATCATTTATCCGTGCGCTAGGGTAGCATATACGATCATTTCTCCACCGGAGATACTCCAAATGAGTTTTGGCAACAATAAGGAAGTTTCCATCTGGGATGAGTATCTCTGGATTTAGTCTGTATTTCAATTTTTATTTACAATCCCTCCACAAGGCCAGTTGGTCCACGTTGGTCTCGACTATCCATAACAATTGGATGGATTTTCATGACATTTTGTTCAGACATTCATTGTCTCCAGAGGTTGAAGTTTTTTGGACTGGGACTGCTACAATACCTGCTCAACTAATGACATCAACCTCAGCTGTACCATGTGTTTAGTTCTAATTAGCAAATGTTAATGTGCTAAACTGATGAGCTACGATGCTGGTATGTTGTCTCGCTTCAGTATGTTAGCATTGTCACGGTGTGCATTTTAGCATGCTGATGTTAGCGTTAAGCTCAAAGCATGATCGTGCTAAATGGCTGTGCACTCTTAGTGGGCCGAACACAGCCTGTTGCTTCAGGTACCAGCTAGACATTAAATGGATCCAGAAAGTCCAGTTTGAGTAACTGGTCCAGGAGTTTGAAGGTCTATGTGTTGAGACGGCCCACGGCCCTGCTGAATGTGGGACAGAGAGAGGACCAGGGGGCAGTTCAAGTTCTGGATGAGCGCCTTGCTGACTGAAAGCAGTGAAAGCACTTTGTAGCTGTTTAAGGAGTTATAAAAGAGTTGTTGAGTTTTTCCACTGTGGTGCTAATGGAGGTGGACTCACTGGGGGGGGGGGGAGTGTGTGTGTGTGTCTGTCTTTCCGTGCGTCTCTGTGTAAACACACATCTGTGTTGGTGTGTAGTTTCTCCAGGGATGCCTACCTGGGACTTTACAGCCAACTAATTGCTCAAACTAGAGTTCATACGAGGGCAGTGTGTAAAGATGCTGTGTGTGTAATTGTCTCATTAACATCTCACTGGGCAGGTAGTTATAAAGAGTGCTGTCAGAGGAGGGTAACTTTAACCAGTTTCTTTCATTTGGTTTATTTTTTGTCATTTTTGCCTTCACAGGAAAGAAGAAGTCCAAGTTCCAGACGTTTAAAAAATTCTTCGCCAGGAAGAAGAGAAAGGAGCCGCCGGCCGCTGGAGCAGACGCGGGGCTTAAAGCCAGCCAATCGAGCGACAATGTCAGCAAAACATCCCAAAATAACACGCTCACTCGATCAGAGAAGGATAAGGGCTCTGGGTAAGATCAGACGCATGCATACTTACACAAAGAACACACGATAACTCGTATTCAAACATTGACACAGCTACATACACATGCTAAGTGCCTGTCAACGGGACTAAAAATGGATTTAAATACTTCTTTGTGGTTTATACGGGAAAGGTTTGGTTAATGGTTTGTTTAAGGCTACATTTTGCATTAAAAGAAAAAAAACAGTTGATCCACCCAAATGGATATGAATCCAGTTCTGGCAATATCACCTTGTTTTTTCAAAGATATCCCTAAACCTTCCTGTATTTTATTCAGCCACCAACAGCTTCACCAACAAAACATAGCCGCCGCTAGTAGATACCAATTTCCTTTTCCTGCAGCCCAGTATTACGTTCCTACACAGTTGGTTGGTTGGTTGGTTCCTCTGTCCATTTAGATAAATGCCTCCTCTTGTGTGAAAAAGATAATTTAAGAAAGGAAGATCATGTTTTAACATCCATTTCCTGTCCTTCCTCAGCTGAGCCTCAGCTTCCTGTTTTCGTAACAAGAAGCGGAATGTGTCTTCCTGTGGACAGTCCTAATTTCCTTTGTTTCCCTAAGCTGTGCCACTTCCTGCCTCGGCTACTCTCGACTTTTCCTCGGTGTCGCAGGATATGTCTGTTCCAATTTTATCGCAGTAGTTCTGTGTTCCTCCTCCTAGTCGTTAGGGGAGTTGACACAATCGACAAACAAAAGCAGAAAAAGAGAGTATCGATTTTATTTTTAAATCATTTTCTTTGATAAAAGAAGAGAAACGACTCTTGTGGGGTAAACGATTGTGGGTCAATGGTGTTTGTTATTAAACAACGGACACACCGGGGCCTCTCAACATCCAGTTGTCTTTATTTATAGTTGTCACTTTCTGCTTTGTTTATTTCTTCCTGTTTCCCCAAAGGTCAAAGATCAGCCTGGGCAGCAAGGCCTTGTCACACGACTCCATCTTTGTTTCGGACTCGTCGGAGGCCAACGAGGCTCTGGAAGCATCTCAGGACAGCATTCATGGGAAAGTGAAATCACTACAGGTAAATACACATTAGTATTCTACATGCCCTTTTTGTTTGAGGTATCGTTCAATCCAAGGAGCCAAGTTTGAGCTCCTGTGTCAACAAGTATCTTAGTCTCTTCCCGGAGAAAGACTTGGCATGTGGAGACAAGCAGCAGAGAAGAGGATTTGATGGCAGAATAATGAGGAATAATAGACAAATACACAATCACGATCTGTATGTCTGGCCGTGAGAGTGTCTATGACCTTGTGCTGAGCGGTCATGAACCGTATTATCAATAAAGGAGGCGATAAAGAGAGACAGAGCAGCTGATCTGGAGTGTATCCATTCAAACGGGCAGAGCTGATGAGTATCACTGAGGGAGGTTAAAACTGAAGCATCTGTCAAAGCAAAATGAAGGAGCGGCTGATGAAAAGAAAAGCAGACAGACAGAACCAATGTCTGTCACAACAATGGGCTAAAACGGGAAGACGTGACAGACTGACCTCCAGTTAAACTGCTCCACTAAGCTTCCTACAGGGGAGTGAGAATTAAAACAATTAAAACATCGTATGAGGATTTACTAAGACACAAAGAAAAAGTTTGGGTCTGTTGACAGACCAAAACGGCAAACACACGGGTGATGATGATTATTTATAAAACTATTTCACAAGTGAAACTGCACAAGTATGTAGATTAGATAGAAATGTGACCTTGAGTATAAAGTGAAGACACTGATTGATTCATTCATACACTGAGGTCATTGGTCCAAATCCACACCTGTAATAATTGTTTGACTTTACACCAAGTAATTTCCTATATTCACTGAACTGTTACATGACATTTCCCTTTTATTTTTTCCATTAAAAACAATCGTACAATGGTAGCTAACTGAATTTGGCATGCTAACGGCTTTGCTAGCATGTCCTGTAACAGCTGACATATTGAGATAATCCCTAAAGAAAATCATTTAACATTAAATACGCAAACACACAGTTAAAAAAGAAGTGAAAACAGGAAATGCTCCCTCTCTCTTTTCACATTGCTAATGTTAGCTTGTTTGCTATTTTGTGGCGGTCACACACACTCGTACCTACATTATTAGCTCTTGGTTTTATCTTGAATCAAGTCTCATTTATGTGCAGGTACCTCAAAAAAGAAATATAAATGTCTTTAACACAAAATGTTAAACTCATTTAAGCTCAAAATTAGCAATCTCATGTACTAGCAAGTTGAGCTTCCCAACACAACTGCTAATGGTGAGGGAAGCTACTCCCATGTCCTTATTTTAGTTGGAGCTCCTCTCTGTTTCTCGATGTGTTCGAGTTACTGTAACAATATTATCATTAACATTATAAAGCTGCAGCGGCCGGTGTTTTTCTGTCAAGGTCTTGGTGTGTGCCAGCGTCCAGCCCGGCTAAAGAAAAGCTGTATTGTCCTCTGTTTGCTCTGCACCCGAATCTGAGTCCTTGAGCGACTGTTACAGGGCAACACGTAACTGATAAAAGGCCTGTTAGATTGAGTTTCTGTGATACCTGCCAAAAGAAACGGCCTAAAATAAACACTTTCCCTCTTGAGTGCCAGCCGACTGTCCCCACACGTCGTTCTCTGTTAATCATACTCTACACCAGTGGGGATTTTGGGACTGTAAAAGCAGGGAAACTTTGTAAACACACAAAAAACGTGTACTCAAACACACCTTTTGTTACCTTTTTTGTAAAGCTGTAGTTTATTAAACAGGCCGACAGATTTGGCCACCCACAAAACCTGGAGAACTCTTTCGCTTCCTGCTGTAATATCTACAAGTGTGGCCGTGATATCAACTCTTTTTTTGATCCCAATACACGCAAACAAAGTCAAATCATTTGTTTTCCCCTGCAGCTCCAGCTGAGGCAGGCCATCAGGCTGGGCTCCCCTCCGTCCCTCATGTGTGTAAAGAAAACGGACGACGGCGGAGCCGTGTCTGAGGACGACGGCCTGCCCTGTAGTCCACTCGAATACACGACGCTTCACACAGTCGTGGTAACACATTTTGATTGAGTAACGTCCCGCCCTGTGGTCCACCTGAATGCGATGTGCAGACGGCACCGCTAACACTGCTATTCTTAATCTCTCTCTCTCTCTCTCTCTCTCTCTCTCTGCATCTCTGAATCAGGCTCAGAGGAACAGCTCCATCAGTCTGGAGGGAATAGACAGTGACAGCGACCAGGTAGAGTACTCCACCAATTTAGCATCGCACTCCTATTACTTTATGGGACATTTTCATTTTCAAACTTGTAGTCTGTAGGCTTTTACACAGCTCCCTCTGGAGACACAAAAGGCTCTACGCAACTTTTCCTTGTATACAGTAAGACCTCTTGCAAAAGAACTCAATACATAACATTGCAGCGCTACATCGCTGCCCTCAGGAACACGACTGAATCCACAACTTCTTGACTCCAGTTGGTGGTGCGATTGTTAAACAAACAGCGTTGGAGTAACATGGCGAGGGAATTCCCCTGTCCATAGCCAAACTGTGTGCGCGATATGGGCTTCATAAAGGAACCTTATGCAGAGGAACCTTCCGGCTGTGTGAGGGTGACTTTTCTCCTCATGTGACCATGACGATAAAAAACATCTCATGATCAAATCTAATCCCCGAAACACGACTAAATAAAAGTCCCCTTTCGTGCAATGTATTTGTTCCCACTCCCTTAATCCTCATTCTTTCTTACCGTCTTCCTCTTTCTCCCTCTGTATCCTCTAATTGTCTGCCGCTGACCTGCCGTATGAGTGTTTGTGGTTTCAGCCTGAGTCGCTCGGAATGTCACCATTAAGCTCCCAAACGGCACTGTCCGTTAGAACAGTTCACTGCAATGAGTGCTTCTTAGATGGACAGTGCCAATTCGTGATAAGGGAAATGTCCGTTTAAAAAAAAGCCTGCACTATTCATTTAGTCTCGCCGGGCTATAATGTGGGCAAAAAGCACAGTCAGCAAAGTATGACAAATGAGCATTTAATGATGGTGCCGTTTTAGCAATTTCAGAATGTTTTGTTGGCCGGTCATTTCCCCACAGATGGCCCGCTACAGAGACGTGCACACAAAAACCTGAAAATATCCAATTTTAAAGAGCATTCCACGCACAGGAATGCGGTCAAGGAGGACTGCCGTGACTTATGAGTTGCAGTGGCACTTTCTGGAGCTTTTCCACTCACTGAGTACTCACGACAGACTTCATGGAGACTCACTATGGTTTTTTTTTAGATCTTATTCTGAAAATGAACTCGGATTTCGTTGCAGGGCTGACAGTTTTGAGCTAGACAGCGAGTCCGTGTCAGCCTATAATCCCTCCGGGTGCTTGGGTCTGTCTGTCTTCATGTTTACTGTAAATAGAAAGAGCGCAGGCTTTTGTCGTTTGTTGACATGTAGTTTAGATGGTTTTTCAGTTTTGGGCTTTGAGTAACTTCCAACGCTGGATGTTAAAGCTGCACTGATCGTTAGTTTTTATATTAACAATGGATGAAGTGTGTAATGAGAAAGCTCAGGATGATGAACCTGCAGATAATCATAACCAAACTCTTTGCTGTTTTAGTGTCTTTTAGCTTGTTTGGCTTCTCAGGCCCATGACTGTTTTGGTTCACTCACACAGCTCTCATCCGTGTTGTGTTCAGCAGTACCACGCCGCTGTTTTCAGTGAAACCAACCGTACATTAACTGTTCAGAACCAAAAATCAGGCAGACACAGTTAGACACCAGGCGGCAATCTCTGCGTCTGAAAATCGAAGCCATTGCTGAAGTGCCTTACACTTGCATTCTTTCTAATGGCCACCAGGGGGCGACTGCTCTGGTTGTAAAAAGAAGTCCGATTGTATAGAAGTCTATGAGAAAATGACTCTACTCCTCTCTTTGATTTATTACCTCAGTAAACATTGTAAACATGAGTTTATGGTCTCAATCTCTAGTTCAAGTCTTCAATACAGCATGATGTTCATTTAGTACATTATGGTCCTATTTCCACCTGAGAATTTAACGATCTGATGCAGCTCTGATTCACAAGGTACATTTACAAACACAAATGCACACTGTATCTGAGGCAAAGTAAATAGCTGTCATGTGCTTTGTGTGTGATGCTTAAAGATGGACCTCAGGGTGTGTGTGTGTGTGTGTGTGTGTGTGTGTGTATGCACGCGCATATGTGTGTGTTGGTGGGTTTCAAACCTTAAACGGAAGTCTTACTTGACCTCTTCTTCCACTGTATGTCACTTTCTTATCTCAGTTTTTCTGACTGTCCTCTTGTCTTTGTCCATAATACTGTACGTGTTATTCCACTGACCCACTGTGTGTGTGTGTGTGTGTGTGTGTGTGTGTGTGTGTGTGTGTGTGTGTGTGTGTGTTTGTGTGTTCAGAGTGCATTCCGATGGTTTCTCTGGCAGTCAGCGTGTCTGCTTGTAGTTATAGAGTTTGAATTCTGCCTCAACTCGTCTCTCTCGCTCTCTCTCTCTCGCTCTCTCGCTCTCTCGCTCTCTCGCTCTCATTTACTAAAATCTAGATGTCAACAAAGAAGAACCTGGATCATATTCCTCTAACAGCCACACGGTCTAGTGATGAGTTTTTTTGACAGTAATGTGAGTCTTAAATGGTCAGTTCACCCACATCATGAAGACGTATCACTTGACTCGGTGGTGTCCAGCAATGCAAACAGTTTTGGTTTCCTGAGGTCATGTTTAGAGATATCTCTGAAACTTCTGCCACAAACCCAGTAGAGTGGAGCAAAGAGTGGCCCTCAAAGCATCAAACATTACGTTTGAAAAAGCACAACGTTGGTTCTCAAACACAGAATTGTGTGACTTAAAACTGTCACTGTGCTCCTTTAGCGTGTGTTGAGACGTCAAACTGTGAATAATTTGTTTGTTTTTTGAGAAAAGTTAAAAAACCTCTGTAAGATTTTATGTTGAAACAAGTGTAAAAGGACAGAGAAGGGTACTTCTCCGGTGATGGCGGAGTAGGTTTTGGTCCTGCAGATAAAGACAGCTAATATTTATCCAGCTGGACTCTCTCTCTCCCTCTCTTTGCTGGTCTCGCTCTACTCCCTCTGCTTTCTGTATCTGCTGCCGTCATCATTTACGGGAAAAAAAACACCTTTTATCAAAATCAACTTCACCTGTGTTTCCAAATCCCCCTTGTGTATTTCCCCCTTGTCAGTTAGTCATTTGTGAAACGCTGTCTCCTTCTCGTCCCAGCTGTCCTCCAGCAGAGCGGTGAGCCCCCTGGTGGTCCCGGGGGACTTCAGTCAGCCGGCCAGTCCCTTCGGATGTCTGGATAACTCTGCTGCCAAACACAAGCTGGGCCTGAGACACAAAGCCGGCAACAAGAGGAAACCTGTCGCTGTAAGACATCCAGACGCACACAAACACACTGACACGAGCACATACGCTACACCAGTTCAGTCATGACGTGCATAGCTAGAAATGATGTCAGATGAGAATGAATGACGGGTCTCCTGTCCATGCAGAGGATGGAGATGAAGGCAGAGGGAGACTCTGCGGTGGAGGAGATACTGAACTCCTCCATAACAGAAGCTGCAGAGGAGCGAGAACAACCGAACACACCAGAAGGTCAGCGCTATTCTTTCTTTCTGCTCAACTGCACTCCATCTTATTTTATTTATTTTGTTATTTTTTTACTTCAAATCAATGACTCTGAATGGAAGGAAGTCTTTTGCTGCCTAATATTAAAATAAAATAATTAAATCAAAGTGAAATTGCGTATTCCATTTGTTTTTGCAAATTGAATAATCAAAAATACATAATTACTCCCAAATTTATAATTAAATAATAACCTAGACTTTAATTGCTCTAATTAAATTATTTATAATAGAAATAAATAAATGGCTCTTATGATGTTATGTTAAGTTTTTCAAATGCAAAAGTTTTCAATTTAGTTTTCAAGTTTATGTCGTACATTGTCCACCAATTTGAAGAAACAGAAAATTTCATTTTAACATAGACTTCCATATCCTCGGTGCCATGGTGTCATATCATGTTGACCTCTGAGACCTTTGCTTCTGTCTGTGGTCCAGTTGTAAGTGGTGAAGAGCTGAAACCAAGGGAGGAGGAAGAAGAAGAAGAAGACGAGGAGGAGGAGGAGGAGGAGGAGGAGCAGCAGCCACAGCATTCCAGACACTCCCTGTTGAGAGATGAGGAGGAGGAGAGGGAGGAGGGAGAGGACCGGTCCCAAGCAGAGCAGGATGTTTCTCACGACCCGGACTCTTCCTCTCATCCTGAGCTGCGTCTCTCTGAGGAGGAAGCCCCAGACGCCCAGCCCCGGCCCTCCTCCAAGCATAGCCCCAGGGACTCCTCTCTGGACAGTCCCGGGTGATTAAATATAATTTCCTCCTTGTTCTCTCCTCCTCTCAGTCTCTCTTGTTTATGTTTCCTCCTTCTATCAATCTGACCCTTTGATATCTGCTTCTAGAGCAACGCCAGAGCCCCCTGCTGGTCCGAGAGAGTACTTGCTGGACCCTCCAGGCATTGCCTACGGAGCAGAGGAGAGGGGGGTTGAAAGTGACTTGGCGCTGAGCGGAGAAGAAGATGGAGTCCAGGACAACGGGGAGGAGGAGAGCTCCTTCTTACAGGAAGTGCTGAGCTCCTTGAAGACTCCCCTCTCGTCCTGCTCGATGGGCATGGAGCCGGAGGGTGTCGTCCTGGAGATAGAGGAAGAAGAAGAGGAGGTGAAGGAAAAGGAAAGAGAAGACGTCGAGGTAGAGGAAGGTGAGGAGGTGAAAGAAGAAGAGGAGGCAGCGGTGGACGAGGCCGTCGGTTATCAGGCTGCTGCCGCTGGCTCCTTCCTGTCAGATCACACCGCGGAGGAAGAGGACGAGGAAGAGGTCGCCACTTTGATCACTCCTTCTTGTCGAGATGTTGAAGAAGAAGACGAGGAAGAAGAAGCAGCAGAGGAAGAGGAGCTAGTGGTGGAACACTTCTGTCAACATGATGTATGTATCTTTGATTCATTATTAATATTGTGAGTGAAGTAGTTTTCAAAATCAATGCAGGGAGCTTAACTTATCCTGATCCCAAACCTCTTGAACCTTTTGGTCTCCACCGACTCCTGAGGGAAATATCTGTTTCTTAGCTGCTAAACCCTGAATCTCTCTTTTCTTTATCTTTCAGCGAGAAGAGGACAGAGAGAAAGAAGAGGTAGAGCAAGTCACCCCAGAGGAACGAGATGATGTACAAACAAGAAACGCTGTCAACCAGGCAGAGGGAAGAGGAGAAGAAGAAGAAGAAGAAGAAGAAGAAGAAGAAGAAGTGGAGGAGAGTGAGGGAGAGGAGGAGGCGATAGAGCTGGAGAAGGAGCCGGAGGTGGAGGAGGAGGGACGGGAGAAGAGGGAAGAGGAAGAGGTGGAGGAGGCAGAGGTGAGAGTGGAGGAGGCAGAGGAGGCGATAGAAGAAGAGAGGGAGGCCGCAGAGGAGATGACGGAGACGTTTCATGAGGCAGCAGATGAAGAAGTTGCCATGTTGCCGCAGGAGGAGGATGAGGGTGTAGATGTTGTGGTTGGAGATGACACCGTGAGCGTAAATGACGAGGCGACAGAGCTGGGCGATGCGGCAGCGCATCAGAGTCGAGCAGCTTCCGATCGAAGCTTCAGAGAGGAGAGGGAAGATGGAGAAGAGAAGGTGGAGGAAGGTGTGGAGCTCGGCCGCGCGGAACAAAAATCCGAGCAAGAGGAGGACGAGAGCAAACGAGATCTGCAGCAGGAAGGCGTGGCAGCGTCCACGAAAAAAGCTAATGTTTCTGCCAAGCCTCCTTCTTTGTCACTTTCAGGGTCACATGACGAGACATGGTCACAAGAGAGTGGAGCCATCAGTCCCAGTAAGACGGGCACTACCACCATCCACATAAATCTACTCTCTCTAAGCTCAGAGAAAGCCACGCCTTTCTTCCAACAGTCCCCAACTGCCGCACACCCCAACGAAAGTGGGACACCCGGTCATGCCGCAGCAGCCACAGAAGAAGAAGAACCAGTTGACGATGTGGAAGCCGTAGAAGAAGAAAAACAGTCGGCCCTGGAGGGAGAGGCTGCACCTCCTGCCTCTGCGGGCGAAGAGGTTAACCAGCCGCCCGGTGGTTCAGATCAGAGCAAAGCCCGCTTCACCATCGCCCCCGCCTGGCAGAGGTCACTGTCTGCGGGGGAGGCAGGGGAGAGTTTGACTCCTCCCTCCTCCCCGTCCGCCGTCACAGGGCCCGGAGGTGTGGAGGCGGAGGCTGCGAATAGCAAGGACCCCGAAGTGGAGGTCAAGGTGGAACTGGTGTTGAGCCCTGGTAGAGTGAGGAGTGCAGGGGCCGCCGCTGCACCGCCTCCATCATCCATTCAACCTCCGACCACGGCGAGCACAGAAGGTAGGGACAAAGGTAGGACATGAAGATTTTTTTTTTCATTTGCGTACTTGGGTCTGGTCTTTGTCTTGGTGGTCCGCCCTAAGTCACATGAGGTGAACTTGCGGTTGGAGTTTGAATAAAGTTAAACCACAGACCGAACTTGTCCCCCTGCAGAGAGCTCCGTGGTAGCGGTCAGTCCTTTTGGAGTTCGACTGAGGAAGACGTCGGCTCTCCACCTCTTCAGCTCGGAGGAGGAAAACACAGAGGTGATCATCTTCCCCTTGTGCTTCTAATGGTGATCCTGAAATAAACAATGAACAACAAATAGATGTTAATATGTTGCGTATGTGTTTGTAGCTTGTTTCTGCCGCCCCCGTGTGGCCAAAAACAAAAAGTACGTTTTTGTATTAAATTTTGTATTGATCATTCTTCTCCAGACTCCCATCGAGCCTCCAGCTCAGCCAACCAGCTGTAGAGTTGACTCACAGCAGCCAATCAGCGTGAAGCCCTCCATAAGTCAGCCAGTCAGCATCAAGCCCGCCCTCCCTAAGAAACCAGACGTACACGGAGACAGCGGAGTGAAAAACAAACGCATTTCAGGTGTGTGTACACACACACACACACACAAACGCACACCATTTTCATTTTCGTGCACAATGCTCACAGCTTTTTTATGCATATGTACGGGTAATTGCCCAAAACTTGGGCTGAATCAGATTTGAAGCACATGGTGTAACAGTTTGTCTGCTGCTACTGTCTTATTGATCCAGACCCGGCTCCAGTTCGTGGTCTTTCTGGTGGATCTAATCCTCCCAGCTGGATCTCTGTGGCCAAACAGAAACAGAAGATCTACAAAGAAAACTCGCTCGATGAGATTACTGTCAAGAAGGTAATCTCTTCTCTGTGTGTGTGTGTGTGTGTGTGTGTGTGTGTGTTTAAAAATGCTGACACGATGTTTAGGTTTTGGTTCTACAACAGTCCAAAAATGCATGGTTCAGATGGAGGAGCACTGGGATGAGATGATTGTATTGTAAACCTCGTTTTGGCTCACCGCACGTTTCCAGCCACATAACCTACTGTGTACATCTGTCATCAGGAGGAGCAAGAGAGGAAGAGTTCACTGCCACTGTATGTCAGCTCAGCTGCAAGCAAGGAGCACAGCAACAGAACAGCAGAGTCAACCGGCAAAGGTCAGAACACACACACACACACACACACACACACACACACACACACACACACACACACGGTCATTTGAAAGTGCAAAACACGTTGTACTGCCAAAAACACATTTACAAAAGACCCATCAGCCGCAGCAACAACAGGCTTTATTTTGTTTAGTCTAATTTAAATTTGAATTTGTATTCTGCTGAACACGCTGGATTTCTGTCAGGACCTCAGGTGTAGCTTGAGTTCTCGTCAGGACTCTCCTGCTACCTGTTCTGCACTTGTTGGGTGGACGTGAAGCTGTTGACTGATGCAGGTCTGACCTCATGTGGACAAACTGTGCTACTGCAACCAACCCAACAAGAGTCACTTCAGTTCACGTTTTAACGTTCACCCTCTGTGGTCACAAAGACATCAAGATTGTCATTTAACAGAAATATATATTATTTTTGTTCTTACCTGCTGAGGAAGGTGGTTAAGATAAATTACATATCTAAGTTCATATAGTTCTGGTCCAGATTTTAATGTTACATGAATAATTGAATGCAGTTTCCTGGATATTTAGTAACATTCGCATTAAGTCTGCATATTTATTGAGCTATTACTGGGAAAAAAAGGTGTTTTTTGAGGGTTTTTTTACTTTTTATTTCAAATATTTGTATCAAGCCAATCAAGATTATACATACCATATATTGTTTCGTCAATGCTCATTTCCATTTATATGAAAAAAATACGATAATATGAATGTACATTTAACAGATGATACAAAATATAGTTTGAGATTGGTAAAGTGTTTTTAAAAAAAGCTAATTTCAAAGAGAAATGAAGAAATTTCAAAATAAAAAAAATAAAGAATTGAATTAAACAAAATACAAAAAAAGAAAGGAAATATGTATATCAACATGTTTCCTGATTATTGATATGCTGACAGGTTAAATACTAAGAGGACTGATATGTCGCATTGTGTGTTTGATTGACGTGTGTATGTTTCTATTTTTTTTCTTCCAGTGAGTCCGTTGGAGATCAGTAAGCATTCAGCGTCTGTAGACAAAGATGCCAGGAGGTCTCTCTCTCCTCCGACTCCGGTGCCACCTCAACCTCTTAAATCCCAGTCGCTGCCTTACCCTGTCCCTCCAAAACCCCAGCTTCCCCCGGCCACCGCCAAACACCCACCGCAACCTATCCCTCCCCAAAGGTCCCTGTCGTCCCCTGCTCCGATTCCTGTGCCCCAAAAATCTCCCTCTTGCACAAGCCCGCCGTCGCCCTCCACAATGGCCACCTCATCCAAGACGCCACAGCCCCAGAGCACGACGCCCACCTCCCCTCCCTATTCCTCGAGAACCGCCCCGGAAAAGTTTGGCTCGAGAGCTCCGGGGCTTTCCGGCCAGACCCCGGCCTCTCAGCGAGGCCTGCCTCCCCCGACGTTGCCCCAGGATGAGCCTCCCTGGATGGCCCTGGCCAAGAAGAAGGCCAAAGCCTGGAAGGAGATGCCCCAGATCGTCCAGTGACGGGTACTGGTTTCAGTGAGATCTTGTACATAGGCCTAAGCGGGTCAGATCTGACAGGGGGTTGAAGCGGGCCCGAGAGTCTAGATGGACCTGAATGCATTTGCACACAAAGAGTTGCTGTTTTCTGTTGTTTTCTTACTTCCTGTTTTCTATCCTGGCTTAAGTCTTCAGATTGGTGCAAACCAGCCAATCGCAGCTAAAGACCGGCTCAGTCTAACTCCTTCTTTCTTTACGTCCTCATGGTGTACATTGATGTTTTCTAAATGGCAGGGTGGGACCCCCAAAACGTTAATGCGTCTTACTTGAAGTGGATCCATATTTTTTCAAAATGTGCCTGAATGAGAGGAAAATATATTAAAAAAAAAGTATGTATCCAAAGTAACTCAGATGATTCCAACCGATATCAGAACATATTTCAGGGAATACAGGATTATTTTATTAAAAATAAAAGATTTATTCATAGAAAGTTGGTTAAAAGTGACGATGAAGAGAAGGAGAAAAAAAAGTGTGCGCGCGTGTGTGTGTGTGTGTGTGTGTTGTAAGGCGGTGGTACAGGCTCACATTTTGAGGACTGTGGAAAATACCATGACCAGAGTGAAATGGGATAACTTCAAAGTTAAGCTGGAGCAACTGCTGCCGCTCACGAGCTTTGGTAAAAACCTTCTGATCCACGGCTCCTCAACCTGCCGTCTGTGCATCGGGTTCTTTAAACAAATATATTTCTTGTAACACGTTCCACTGACACTAAACCAATGTTTGTTGTGCTCGAGTGTGTCCAACGTGTCACCGTAAATTATATTTTTTAAATTTTTCCCTTTTGATATTTTGCATAAGGAAACTACACAGTGTCTGTTGGCGTCCTACAGAAATCTGTCATCTCCCGAAAGGTCTTCTGTTCAGTAATCCAGCAAAACTATCATCACATCCACTTTTTATGTGTTTTTAATACTTTTCAGCGCGTCATGTTGGCCGCGGGTTTGGAAACATTTTCCGGTCATAACCAAACATCAAAACATTAATATATCACATGGAGATTGATTTGCTTCACATCACAAAAGGAAAGTGTTCACGGCTGAAAAGTTTCCTTTGCATCAATTAAATCTATCTATCTCACAGTATCTATATATTATTTTTATGCATTTTGTTTTATTTTGTATTGCCTTTTGAGAATTTGTCTTGTACATAAAATGCACAGTAAAGAACAAATTAAACCTTTTTTTTCTGGGTTCTTTTGTTCTTGTGTGTATGTCGACTGTATTTTTCTCACAGCAACACAGCCAAGTTCAGCCATTTGTGTTTGAAAGTTAAAATGCCTTTAAGGCACTATAAATCACCGTGTGGAACACTCGGATGAAAGCATCAGCATTGCAAGTCTTGCGTGTCTCTAAGTTAAGCATTTGGAATTCTTCCACCCACATGTCTTAACTTCTTTCTATGCCACAAGAATGTTTTTTTGTTTTAAACTGAAGTCACTGAGGTCAACTCCTCCGTAGTATGTCTGGGAATGTGTAGCAACCTCCGTAGAGTTAACATTTTACCATTAAAAGTTAGCACTTGGTGGATGTTTTTATAGTACTCTTTTACGATATAATATATTTAGAATTCACTGTTATTAGTCAAATAAATAAAAGGATTCATTCATTCATTATTTCCAGACCAGAACTGCATCCCCAGGAGTGTAATGAGACATTTGAAAGAATATAATTCATCAGTTAGCTGAATAAAAAGCAGTACAGGCGGAGATTTCCTGATTCTTCCCTGATCTCCTTTCTTTAGACCCTCCATGGCTGGCCGATGCTCTGTCTGTCGAGCTCGGTTTGTAGCAGGCTCTCAATTACTCTCCGTTGACGTCATGAGTGTAGACTTCAGAGAGCTCCTCCTGAGTCACAGCAAACATTACACAACTGTTTTCACAGGCCGAGTCGTACTTCCTGTGACGAGCAAGCTGACCTTCATGTGTAAAAGTCTGTGTAATGCCCCTTTAAGCAACACCCCGAACCCTTACGTGCTCATTTAAAGTCACTTTCATTGAAGCTTCTCAAGCTTTGAGACGATAGCTGACGATAAATCAAATCAACCCAAAACATTCTAATGAGACTTATTAGCCCACTTCTCACAATTTTACACAACAGATTTCAGATCTGCAGTGTTTCCGATGACTCTATTTTGGATTTATTACACAATAAATGACACTGACTTATTAAAAACTGATGACTTACAGCCATTTGAGTGTCAGTGTCTTGAACACTCACTGTACAGTCTTGGCATGCACACATCTGTTTGTGAATTTCTCCATGTGTGTGTGTGTGTGTGTGTTTGTGGTCAGAATGTGTATGATTGATGGTCCATGTGAATGCGTGTGTGTGTGTGTACAGGAAGCTGTAATCAGTGAGAGGGCCGCTGCAACTCCCCAGATGTGTTTTCTGGGTGAGTTAGGTAACACCGCTGCCCTATTTCTGGTACATGTACTGACACACACACACACACACACACATGCGGCTCCATACTGGACCAGCCAAGATGTACGATGTGTGTGTGTGTCCGTGTCAGGTATCCATAGCGATGACTGCTGGGTGCTGACCTTCTCATTTACAGGTTATATAACTAACCAACTTGGCAGGAATCACAGAGGTGAGGAGACAAGGGGGGAGGGGGGGTATTAAAGTCGATTTAGGCCATTACGATCAGTAGAGATCACAGAAACTTTTGGAGACCGAAAACACGACTTATCTAGCTGTGAAAAAAAAAAAAAATCCTCTTAGTGATGAAAGGATAATTACAGCTCCCATAATTCAATTTCATGCTAAAGCACTCCCATGTCTGGTAGCATTTGTGTCAGATGTTATCCGCCCAGAGGAGTGACAACTATAAAATTGAGGAGCAACCAGCAAATAGGCTTATTTCTCCCACACGGTGTCACTTTATACCAATATGCTACAGTTCAGTGATGAGATGTTGTACCAGGAAACAACAGCAGAACAGCTTCAGTGCAACTTGCTCACTTTAAACAGGTAATATAAATCATCCACTGTACTTGCCAAACATGCATTCACTCGCATTCCTGGACACTTCGTGTGCAGCGAAAAACTGTAGACATAACACTGGCATGTCATCACCTTTGAAGCTGTTTGACGTGTTGGCAAACTGTTTCAGCGTGATATGAGCATACATCTGGAGTCATGTTCCTGACCTGCTCTGCTCGCCTATAGCTCTGTTTGTGGTCTCTGCCATCTCCTCAGGGAGATGCTGTGGCTCTTTAGTTGCTAAATGCTCCACTAAATAGTCCACCAGCTAATCGCATACTTTGTCTGTCTGCTGTCTGGTGCTGGACAGGCAGCACACATTGAGGGTTTCTCCAGAGCTTTTTCCCCAAAAACAGATGCTGAGAACAGCGAGACTGAATCAAAACAGTGACACACTGGCCGTAAAAACAAAACTGGAGGACGCTAAAACGCTCTGCAGAGGACATTAAAAGCTACAAAGCGGTCTCATTTGCTGTCAGATTGTCAGATAAAAGCGACACTAAAGCTACACTGTGAGGTTTTTTTTGGGGACACATCATTTCTCTGGCAGCAGAGAACGAGCTGGACTTCCACAGGAAACACAGCAGCAAATTAGACCCACAGTCTGCATGCTTTGTGGTGTGGTCAGACCGCCGGTCTGGCCCGACCTCTTTGACCTCTGCGTACGAACTGGAGTGACCCTGGACCGGGTGAGGTCGGATTCATTGTTTCCAGTGACATTATAGCTGACCATTTGATAGCCCACTGTGACAGAGAATTTCAATTAACACAACAACGACAACACTGGCTGGTTTGAACCTGCAGGAAGAGCCTGTCTTTGGTGACCGCTCCGTTTCCAGTGAGATATTTAAGCTGAGCTGTGCGATCGATGAGGACATTCATCATATTTACAGCTTGAGACAGATAACAGGTCCTCCTCACCACATTCAGCCTGATTCTTTCCTGTCATTTTCATACATTTAGACCCGTAGAGGAAAAATTAGGGCATCAATGAAGTTGTTAGAATTAATTTTAAGAAATGTCTCTGACCCAATCCATCCAATAATTGTCAAGACATTTCACTCAAAAATACAAATCTAATCATTGCAATAGATAATTCATATCAGTGTGTGGTTGAATGAGTCTCGTCCATATTGAGCACTTGCACATCCTGGACATTGAGTAGAGGCTCTTATGGCAGAAATGCACTGTATGGTCTCATCAAAGCTTCTATGCCTCTATATTTAGAGGCGCCCGGGTTTGGCACAAGTAGGCCTTCAAATCCTTAAGAGTCCTCATGGGACTGCAGCGAGCTAAACTTGCTAATCTGCAGTGTAATTACATTGAAGAGCAACAAACAAAGAGTGAGCCAAGGGAAGGAGACACTGCTCTTTCCCTTCATCTCTCTTTCTCTAATACTTTTTCTGCCTCCTTGTAAGTCTCTAACTCCGACTGACTGACCCACATTTGCATTGCTTGCATAAACAGTTCTCCTGTCTGTCCAGCTTTCCCCATGTCTCTCTCTCTCTCTCTCTCTCTCTCTCTCTCTGTATATCTGTTATTCGGCTTATTTCTTTCTTTTCTGTGAGTGTGCAGAAAAACATATTGGAGTGAAAACACTTTTTTTGGTTTTGGTCCTAAAATCTAAAAGCTCTCTCTCTCTCTCTCTCTCTCTGTCTCTCTGTCTGTCTGTCTGTCTGTCTGTGTCTCTCTCTCTCTCTCTCTCTCTCTCTCTCTCTCTCTCTCTCTCTCTCTCTCTCTCTCTCTCTCTCTCTCTCTCTCTCTCTCTCTCTCTCTCTCTCTCTCTCTCTCTCTCTCTCTCTCCACATGTGAGAATCCTTTCACACATGCTCTCTCACACAAACGTGTCTTCTCTCTCTCTCTCTGAGTGTAAGTTTTGTTTTCTTCAGCAGTCGTTTCTTGGCTTCTCACTCTTGTTTAACCCACCACACACACACACACACACACACACACACACACACACACACACACACACACACACACACACACACACACACACACACACACACACACACACACACACTCCTCTGCTTGAATCCGAATCCATCCGTGGTTTGCAGACTTTCCTCCAGAGGCCCTCTACTTCAGATGAATGTTTTCATGACCCAAATTGGTTTTAACAGCAGTAGTGCAGATGTACTGTTTGCTTTGGCAATAACCTCCTAACCTACAGTGTTTTACTCGACCCACCTTCTTCTGTCCTCATCTAATACTAAATGTAGCTGAAGAGTAACTCTGAAACACGTAATGTGAGCTGTTACCTAACTGGTATATAACAGGGCTTACTTAGGAAATGCAACAACTCTGGTCACATTGCCAGCATGTGTACATATGAGCTGGTGTTGTATTCTAATAATCTAGCCTCGCTCAACTTGATACGTTACCCAACGTCAGTACTGCTCTCCTCCATTCATTTTCTAAACCTCTTTAATCCCACAGTCAGCAGCAACATAAAAAAGGCAATATCAGGTGTTTGGAGATAATGTGGGTCACCGCAACCGTGAGCAGGTCTTGAGCATGCAGCCATTACTGGCCGCCTAAAATATAACGCAGCTTCCTGCCGCAGAATGCCGTGGACAGACACAGAGGTGCACACTCACTCACGGAAGCAAGCACGCGACACACGCGACCAATCACGTGATTCTCCGGACGGAGATTAAATAGTTCTACATTTTGGGAAAATACGCTTATTTGCATTCTTGGGAAGAGTTTGTTGAGAAGACCGAAAAATAGAAGTATGGTATGGTTAGCTTAGCATGACGGACAGTTTTAGTACAGATTAAACAAACAGGATATAAAGTATTTATTTTTAAGTGTTAAGTGAATTTAAAGGTGCTGGTAGGTGGATTTTGTTATCTTCGACCAGAGCTAGGCTAGCGGTTTCGTATTTATGCTAAGCTAAGCTAATAGTCTGCTGGCTGCAGCTTCATAGTTGTCCCAAATGAATGTGTTACAGTCTTTTTGTCTTAAGTGTAATAAATAAGTACAAAGTAATTCTTTGTTTTTGTATCGCTTTGTAAAGCCCTCCTAATCTAGACTTGATTTTTAAAGAAGCGCTATTGTTTCTGAAAATAAACTTTGCTCGCATGAAAAGGTTTAAAGAACAAAACGCTGACTGCCTCCCACATCACTCACCTTACAGACTGTTGAGCAGAATTCAGTTACACTGAAGGTTTTGATTCATCTTCTGAATTATTAACCAGTAATCTGATCCGTTACTTTCTAAGAAACTCAGAGCACAAACAAAAGAGACACGAGACTCAAATCCAGTCCATTGTGTTCACGATCCCATGCAGGACCGAGAACACAAACCTTTCGGTTTATTCACAAGTTGTAGCTTCAGAACTGTACTTTCGCAAAAGTAATGCATTCTAAAGTTTTACTATAAAAAAAACAGACCTGTACGGAGAACATCAGAGAGATGCCGAGACACACATACATTCATCTTGTGCGAATTCACCCGTGGAGCTCTACGGGAGGTTAACCACCTTTGAAAGAAGCAATGTAGTGACACAAATATCTGAAAATATGAGGAGAGCTTTTGTTTAAGACCTTGAGATTTTTAGAGTTCACAAAGCATGAATATTTTACCGGAATTTAGTCAAATCACTCAAACAGCAGAGGACATACAAGAGGTCATACACTTTGTTTCAAAGAAGCTGCTCACTTTGCCAGGTGAGATAAATCAAGCGCTCCCCTCACAAAACACATTACACAGAAAGCTTGGAATTCACAGCTTTGCAGTTTCAGTTGACAAGTGGCATAAACTCGGTGTTGATGACGGTGCACTTTAACATGGGCACAAGTTGAAAAAAAAGGTTACTTTTAGGACCAGTTGACAAGGACGATATACATTGTTTGTTTGTTTAACTCTCAAATTACAACAATGACAGGAACACAACAAAATTAGGAAGCATCGTTTTTCTTTCTCTCTTTGTGGAAGTGCTCTAGGAGGATGCCAGAGGTAGTTACACGTCCTCAAAAAAGGTCAGTGGTTGAATTCTGAAAGGTCATGATATCAATGGGCAATGACCCACCGTGCGACTGTTTTTTTGCATAGCTGGATTACAAACGATCTGTAAGATCGCCCTTCTTCTACGCCTGCATTGTTTTGTAACTGAACAAACTGGAGGCGTTGAAATCTCGAGCCACTTTACAGCTACACAGGAAGTGCTCGCCCGACACTAAGATCAAAGTTATCACGAGTCTGGAGTGCTACAGAATGTCAAAATGAGACCACCAAGCTGCAACAGCAGCTTAAACCCACCCTGAACTTTCAGAATTCAGAACTTGACAAATGCCACCGTGTTCACGTCCCGGCTGGGTCGTAGCTTATAAACTGTGCCGTGTGCCATTGTTATTCAGGGAACCGCAGGTTGTCGCACAAAACATCAGCACCCAGTAGTCGCCGTTTATACATCAAAGTGTAAATGGAAGAAGTCCAACTTAAGGCACTAGAACTGCTGTCACAGATGAACAATAATTCACAGATATCAGTTTTAAACTGAAACACTTTCTGAGATGGAGAAACAAAAGAAAAGAAAAAACACAGACTCCTCATGTGACGATGTCGACAGAAAGATCTGTTTTCTTATTTTTTTTTACTTGTAAATTGTAAAAAAAAATAATAGAATAGTCAAGTCATGTTAGGTGGATTTTCCCTTTAATCTATCTCTTCACATCTACCTGGATTTGTCTCTGAATGCGATATGCTTTTACTCTGGAGGGGTGATTATATCTGGCTAATGGATTTTCCCTTTCCAGCCCAGTCTGAGCGTCATAGCCTCTTAGTGGTTGCCAGTTACGATATTAGCAAACATCAGGGCAATAGTTTCAGACATGGTGGAGAGATGATTGAAGTGGCAGATATTCTTGTTTTGTCAGTACTAGCTTGTTGGTACAAATGTCTCTTTAGAGAATTTGACACTAGGGTCATTATACTATAGATACAATACAATATTCATTTGGATTGTTTCATAGTGCCACCATCTGACAATACAATATCAACACATTTCTGTAGGGAAAATATTAAGATTGTGAGATTATATCTAAATGAGTTTCTCCGTTTTTATAGCATTAGACGGCTTTGGCCCTTATAATACAAAATAATAAATGAGGATGACTTGACGTGACGCTCCTTGTACTAATACACACATGAAATAAGAGACACAATAGTAAGTGAAGAAAATTATAAAAAACAAAGAACCCGATTGACATAGAAACATGTACAAATCAAACACGCGTGTATAAAATAAAAGAGTTTGAAGGCAAAGCTCAATAATCTCTTGCATTTCCCAGAGAGTTGCCCTTGCCATGGACAAACAGTCATGTCACAGACACCAGCAAGGCCTCAATATGTCTTCAAACATCGTTTTTTCAGAAATACGTTTCTCAAAATGGGTTTTTATCTTATTTTACAAGCATTGCTTTTCAGTTAAAATCCTGTTTTGAATGGATACATTTCCATAAGGGGGGGAGTGAACCTGAAAATGAGTCTGCTATGTAAAACTGTCCCGCACCGTGTTACAGAAGGCACTGGCCTACACTCATCGCATACATCACTTGGGGACCGTTTACCGGTTAAACCAGCAGAAGATTTGACGTTGTTCTGTGGTAGTCAGAATACTGGTGTATTGTGACTCGAGTGGAAATACACACCCTGAGGCCTGTCTGCACCGGTTCTTTCCCTTACTTCAAGTGAAAGTGCAAAATAAAGTCAAAATAAATAGTGAATAAATACACGTAGGACATAATGGTATCAGAAATCCAGATGTTGCTTCTCTTATAGCCGGGAAGCACCTCAGCCACAGAGAGGCTGCTGACGGCGAGGGAACCCAAATATGTTTTTAGTCAAAATAGCTGCGATTGCGAGCGGCCAATAAAAATACTACCCTCTGCCCTCAACTCCAGTTTCCAGAGTTTGTCCTGGACAGCATGTAAATAGTGTTTATTTTACAGCAATGATACCCTGGTAACTGCAGGGTATCATTGCTGACGTTTGGGGTCAAATGTTAGGTAAAAAAAAAAAAAGCCTTTGGAAAGGGAGCGGCTCAACATCTCTTTCTGTGAAATGTAAACAATGTCACTGCACGCATAAATAATGCCAAAATAAATAATGAAAAAAAACAAATCAGACAAAAAAATGTCTGCATGGAACACCTTAAAGCACGCTAATGTAAAGGTTCAGTCATTATGTTACAGGGACAGAAGGGAAGGAAGCAAGGAGGGAAGGAAGACTGAATAGCAGCCAATAGAAATGAAGTTAAAGTTATATTAAAGGTGGGGATAGTAAACACATCTTCTGTAGATGTCTACACTTAGTAATGGGCACACCAATTAATCAGTATTTTCATCATTAGTGAGACAAATCCATGGTTTGGTCTCTTGCAGAGCTTATATGTGCATGTAAAGACACGGGGAGGGACATTGATGGGTTGAGTTAGCTAACGCTACGTTCAGACAGGCGGCTCGGTCCCTCATGTCAGACTGCAGACGGTTTGAGTTCCAGAGGAAGAGCATAAACTACAAAAATGGAGGAAGGCCATGAAGGCAGCAGTGGAACCTGGATAAGTGGAGTCACATCAGCAGTTTGTTGTTGAACACATGGACATGTTAAGACAAAAACACATCCTTTCATAACGGAAGATGAGGCTGTTTACGCTTTGTATAAAATCACATTTCCTTCCTGTCTGAACATAGCGGAAGTCTGCACGGTTGGTTTTCTAGAGAATGCTATGAATGGAAGATATCAATGCATTCACATCAACCATCCCTGTTGCTGCTTTTCTTTTTTCTTCTTCTTCTTCTTCTTTTTGTTAAAGTTTGCAGTTGACCCGTAGGTGTGTCCAGCGCTGCTTTCTGAGCGGGATGTGGCTACAACGGGGAAGGTGCAACGGGATCAACGTCAGTTCCTTTGTGCATCAAAAAGGAAGAACAGCAGGTCAACTGCTGCTTTGGAGGAGTGTGTGTGTGTGTGTGTTGGAGAGAGGGGGGGGGGGGGGGGGGGGGGGAAGAGTTATTGTCACCGGTGCTTGCTGTGGGCCATGAAGAGCAGCACCTTGCGGATGCCGCTGAGGCGATCTTTCAGAGAGGTGAGGGCCAGGAACGGAAGCTGGGCTCGGGCCTCCAGCGGAAGAACGGCGAGTAACCACCAACACCACGAGGGGCCGTTAGGACTGTCCTGAAGGAGGAAGGCACAAAAGGGAGAGGGGTTTAAAGACATGACGATGTAGAAATAGACAAAATTCTACTCGGGGCTCATTATGATTATTGTGGCTATGGGTCAAGCTGGTTTTCTGAGTGTAATCATCTTTCTTTTGCTTTGTCTATCAAAGCACTTTGTAAACTGTTTTCAACGGTGCCATATAAATAAAGTTGTGATCATCATCATCATCATAATCCTATTGCCTCGTAAAAAACGTTTTCAGCGGATGCTGCCTCAGGAATCATATTCTATTTTCAAAGACACATATGACACATTTGAAAGGAGGAGGAGTGTACTTTGTAAACTGTGTGCGTGTACCTGAAGTTCAGAGTCTTTCTGAGGCATGGGTCCAAAGTGTCCCTCAATGCGTTCCTTCTGCTCGGCCTTCAAGGAGTTGACCCACACCAGGGCCTGGTCGTACACCGCGTCGTGCAGAGAATGCAGCTCACGCTCAGCCAGACCCTCCACCTATAAACACACAAACACACACACAATCCTTTGAGTTATAACATCTTAAGGTAATTCTCTATCAATCCATCACTTCTCCATCCCGTCACTCCTCATCTGTCCAGTCCTCCCCCCTCATACCTTAATGTCCTCCAGGTACTCGATGTCGGCTGTGTTGTATCCGTCCCTCTCGCGGTGCTGAACGACTTTAAACCTCCGTCTGCCGATGGTGTTCACCACCGAGCGGCCGTCGGAGAAGAACTTCACATCGCGGATCTCCAGCAGGCACCCGTAGTCTGCTAACCTAGAGACGGGAGGAGGGAGAGGGCGCGTTATTACACTTTCCTGGATCCATACTCTGACACCGCTGTGTTAAAAACACACATAACCCCCCCCCGACACACTTAATGCGCTGTCCCAGCACTGACCCTTTGCGGTTGTCTGCCAGACACATGCCGAAGCGGTTGGTTCCCGTCTCCATGCATCGGCGAATCATCAGTCTGTAGCACGGCTCGAAGATATGGAGAGGGCACGGGACAGTGGGGAAGGCCATGGTGCACACGAATATAGGCACATTCTTGTTAAGACTGAGGAGAGAAAACGATGAAGGGGCATGAGTTTAACGTGGGAATACGACGTTGATTTTCTGTAACAAAGTCCTTTAAATGTTTAGAACGGTCTACAATTCCAAAAACATCTGCACCATAACTCACAACTAACCATTAGGCCAAATGCCCCTAAAAACAAAACCACCACCGTCTACTGTGAGAGGAGATCCGTTCTGCTCCAGTTATGTGTTGGAGATTGTTTCGGCCTTCAGGAAAGTGATACTTGATGCCTGAGGTGTTGCACGCGGAGAGGTCAGTGTGTCAGACGTGTGTTATCTACAGTAGGTCAGTAGGTCAGTGGGTCAAACAACAGCACAGGTTGTGTCGGTGAGCGGACAAGAGCAAGCTCAGCATAAAGAACACAAACTTACTTCGAGAGCTCGGCCATTTCGTCCTGGTGGATCTTCTGTCTCTCTATGAGCTCCGAGGGAAGATACTTCGCTATCAGGTTCTCCGTTAGTACCGTCTTAGAGTACTGCCTCTGGACCAGGTACTGGGGAGAGATACAGACTGTGTTAAAGATACGTTTATAGTGGCAGAGACATAGAGAGAGTTTCAATGTAGAAGCCCGCTTTACCCCCATAATATCCTCTTATTCTGTGCATGATTCGGAACTGTAGGGATACACCAATTAGATGTGCCTGATCTGGATTGGCTGCCCCGATAGTGACCTTATTGAGTCATCGGGTATCGGCCATGATATGACCGATCCAAATTAAAACACAGTTTGTATTCGGTCATGGCAGGCCACCAACTCTGCTTTTAGTTCCAGAGCAATCCCTGGTGTCCCGTTACCTTACAGAAAGATGACCCCAATGAGTTCTACAGTGAGCTAGGTTTTAAATTTGGGGGGGGGGGGGGATAGACACTCTGACTTGTGGTATCAGAAGAGAAAGGGTTGGTTCCCTACTGGATTCAGTTCAGATCACGCTTAACGGCACCGTGTCGTACCTCAGACAGCTCCTCTTTGCAGAGCGGACACTTGGGGTTGTGGTCCAGACATCTCTCCAGACACCGCAGACAGAAGGTGTGACCGCACGGCGTCGTCACTGGCTCGTAGAAAAGTCTGGACACAGGAAAAACACGACATCTCAAAACCGTGGACGCCAAGAGTGCGGAAACTGATGACTATGTTTTTTTTACTGCTAGACAAAGACCCCTTCTGTTCCGGTCTTTCGGGCTGTATTTCTGCATAAAAGCTGCTGCATATCACATGATTACATCGTCCGAGACGATTCAGCACACGTTACGCAACTCCTGAATGGTGATGCGTTGACTGTCAGTAAATATTTAGATCTGACGCTGTGAAGCAAACCTCACCTCATACACAGGGAACAATCCAGATCTGCCGGGTCCAAGACGTCACCGGACTTGGCTCTCTTGTGATCGTCTCTCCTCTCCTGTCCTCCGTACTCCTCCTCCTCCTCCTCCTCCTCTGAGATCCTGCGTTTCCTTTTGAGGAGGAAGCAGTGGTCCGGCCTCCTGAACGCAGGCTTCCCCTGACCTTTGACCTCACCGCCCTCTGGCCTCGCGGGTGCAGGAGGGGCGAGGGCAAGACTGGACGCTGATGACAACAGGCTGGCACTAAAGATCTGAGGGAGGGAGAAGCATAATGAAACCTCATGTTCGCTCGACGTCGCGCTTTTCTTCATCATGAAGTGCTGACTGCGGGAGGCGCAGCGTCTCTTACCTGGTGCGGGGTGTTAATGCCGATGCTGTTCTTGACGCGCGCTCTGAAAGACATGTGCGCGTTGGAGCAGTCCGAGATGTGTTCAGGGACCTGATCGGTGACCGGAGCCAGGAGATCACAGAGGAGCTGAGAGAAGATGACACACGAGGATGAGATTATTCTGAAAACGACTAATCGATTTCTTCTCAACTATTAAATCAATCAACTACTTTGATAATCGATTAATCGATTAGAGTCATTTTTTAGGGGGAAAAAGGCTAAATTAAATTATGAATTGTTAAAAGTGATTATTTTCTGTTTTCTTTGCTCCTCTGTGACAAAAACAACATATTTAAGTTGTGGGATTAAAGCTATTCATCTGTGGGTGTCCACTACAACACTGATGTTGACTTACCCTGTGAGCCTCGTTCTTGGCCGGTCTACAGTCCGGCTCTATGGACAGACAGACCAGGTACTCCCTCAGAGCCTCCTCAGTCCTGCCCAGCAACACCAGGGCCTGGGCCTTACGAACATGACCCTGCAGGAAGGAGAGAGATGCGTCATTTATCTCACATCCCTACATTTTAATAACAACTGATTATTACATATTTATATGCATTTGGGAGCCGTTTGTCTGCCATACCTTGGACCAGTGAGGCATGAGTCTGCAGGCCATCTCAGCGTCTCTCAGGGCCCTTTCATAGCGTCTCAGGCTGGAGTGGATCTGGGAGCGGTTACTAAACAGTATGTGGTCCATGGGTGCTGAGGAGGGAGAGGAGGGACAGTCAGTTAGTTAGGTTGATAGATGGATTGTTGGTGTTACGAGAGTCCAATGACATGACATGACAATGACATGACACATGATGTGTTCAACTTGCTTGTTTTTGTCTGATCAACGGTCTAAAAGCCAAAGATATTCAATTCACAGTGATGTGAGACAGAGAAAAGTGAGCAGAGGATCACATATGAGCAGCTGGAAGCAGTGACTCTTTGCTTATCATACTGAGGAAACTGTTTCACAACATACTGCAGAATTTATTAAAAAAAAAAAAAAAAAAAAAAAAAAAGCACAGCCACCAAATATTTATTTTCTTATTTCATAAAAAGCTGGTTATACTGGTTATATAACGGTTTCAAGTTACACAAAAGAAGTAATGCTTAAATGGAACACTTTCCTCCACATTACAAAACGCGTTACGCAAAACAAACGTGTGCAGCACTATCAAGGTCACCCACATCCAGGTTTCATAACTACAATAATATATGCTAATGTAGCGGTTAGCTCGATGGGAACCAGGGGGGAGTATTTCACCTCACATAAACACAAAGGAGATTATTTCAATCTACAGGACAATTTCATAGTTTTGAGGTGACGGAATAGATGACAATGCAGTTTAACACACAATAGTTGTTTAAAGCATGACAGGAGAACAATTAGCTCGACCTAAACTTAATCCAGATCCAACTCTAAAAAACTACGTGTGAACCCTACAATACGTGATGAATGCATTGCACATACACACAAGCAGCCCAGTACTAACACTATGCAGGGGACCTTGTTTAGGGGCAGAAAATATATTGATGAATAGAGTAACGTACAAACAGATTCTGCAAGTACAAGTGCTACCCTGAGATTCAGCTGACAAACTCATACATTCCTTAGTTAAGCAAGTGTTCCATTAGGAATTACGTGCCTTTAGTTAATAACGAAAAATGAGTGATGGGGCAACCTTTCTCCTGCAGAACAAAGTCACTGCGGCTTGAAGCTGCTCCTTCCAAAATAAGACAGATATTTGATTCTTTGTCCATTGTTATTTAAACAATCACCTTTGCTAAACATGCTGAATGACTTCGACATCCTGTGAACAGCCCAGGACAATCCCACTCCATCACTGTGGGAGCTACACAGCTCAACAACAGTCAGTCTTTGGTGTCTGAGCAGCTGCACCGCATCAGCTGGGAGGGTTCATGCTCCAGTGGCTCGGGAGACCCAGCGGACAGAGATGATGGCGTAATTCAAACTGGTGCTTCCATCTTCTATGGTGGTACTTCTCTAGAGGATTCAAACTGAGAAAGGAGTCACTTGAAACTTACGCAACCAGCGTGTACAGTGACTCAGTTGCTGCAGCAGCAGCACCACACAGTAAGGTCAACTGAGATCGGGTCAAGCAGACTTCTGAGCCAGAGGAGAAGCCGTCTCAGTAGTTGACAAAGTGCCACAGGGTCTGTCAAACTGTGGCACATCACTAAACTCAATTGGGTTTACTTTATCCAGCTTTGCATAATACATCACAGTGTTTCTGGGGACCCCGCTTTTTAAAAATTGTGCGTAAATGAACGTTCCTGACCACCATTGCTGCCATTCCTTATACAATCACCTCATATTATCTTGAATAGCTAAACCAGTCATTTGTTAGAGCTATATGCGTTCGACAAATCACAACTTTTGCTTTATGCACGCGTTATTGACACAACATATACTAATACTTTATAAGTGAGAGCAAATAAATGCAATTAGCTGGAGTTAACGAGATCTCAGAATTTGGTAATGACTAATATATCACATCAATATAATAAAGCAGTACACAATGCGTGTGTAATGTGACATAGGCCTCTTAAGAAGTAAACTTCAAACCACACTATGTAACCTGATTAACGCCTCTGTGCATAGAACAAGTTATTGCACTACTACTAATCCCTCTCTGCAGGCCACAGCTCACCTGTGTCACCTCCACCTCCACCTCTGCCTATATAAACACCTCTGCTGTGGCTCCGAGCATCAGAGTCCCTGGTGGTGACATTAAATAGTACCCTTGACCCACATTAGCCTGAATCATTGTTTGTCGTTATACAATGAGGGGGGGGGGGGGGCCGCGCTACGCGCTTACGCAATGTTTGGTCCGCGAGCCCAGCCTACATAACCGTGTTATCCAACACATGGCGCTATGGCTCTCGGATGCCAGCAGAGGCAGCTAGCCGCCTCCAAGTGTGTCACGGAGTATATGACACACTTACGAAACAAAGTCACATAACAGCGTCGCATTGTTGCTTTTATCGTTTCACGACAAGTCGCCCACGTGATATTATGTAGCAGCAACCTCCTTGTGCTGGAGTACAAGGAGCCAAACAATAGAAAAACATATCAAGTTAAAAGTAGCAAAAAAAAACAACGAGTTAGCCCGATGACATACAGTAGAACCCCGTTCTGTAAAGCCACTGTGTTAAGCTTATCATACATTATGTATATATATGTATATATAAATATAAATATATATAAATATATAAGAGTGAGTAGTTCAGTGTCCTACCTATCAATATGGCTCGGTTATATTTCTCCAGCGCTGCTTCCACCTTCTTCTCGGCGTACAGTCCGTTGCCCTCCCGCCTCAGCCGGCCGGCCTGGTGCAAGGTCGGGAACCACTTGGCCAGCAGGTTGCCGAGGACCACATTGACCCTGTAACTCTGGACGTCGGCCACTCTGGAGCTGTCCAGGCACTCTTTACAGATCACCGGCCGCTCCTTCTCCTTCCTCTCCAGACACTTTTTACAGAAGCAGTGTCCGCACGGCAGAGTCACGGGCTCGAACAGAAAGCTCAGACATATCCGACAGGAGAAGTCTTCGTACCCGAAGCCCGCGGCACCAACTCCCGGACACCCAGCGGCCACCGCCGCTCCTCCTTTCCTCGGGGTCCCGTTTCGACCGTTACCCCCGTCTTGCCTCCCGATACTAACCGACAGGTACTCTATGAGGTTGGTCAGGTGAACAGGGGTCAGTATCTCGGTCTCCGAGGCTTGTCGGTACATGTCGAACGCTTCTGTGAATTTGCCCCCGAAGGCGAGCGCATCTGCCCGCTTGACCATCAGCTCCAGCCGGCTCCCTGGGTCTCCGAGACCCGCTAGTTGGCACTCGTAGATGTCCGCGGCCAGGTCGAAGTTTTTCGAGTGGAAAGCCTCCGCTGCGAGCTGCAGCATACTCTCGCTCTCTGTCCCCATACCCGGCAAGTTGTTAGAAGTCTGTCCTCTCGCCTATGTGGAGCGTGTCTCGTCAAAACGCCCGCTGCAGTACATCATGTTTGCGTGTGCTGCCGGGAAGTCTACTGACTCTGTCATGACCAAGTCCAGGAAGCACCCATATTATTCTCAATGGAGCGACGCAGGAGGAAAAAAAAAACGTTACGTAAAAGTTGTGTCATGTGATGCCGGCCAGCTGTTCTCATTGGACGAGTTTAGGAAAAGGGTTACAAAACAATCTGCCATGTAACAGAGTCAGTGTCGTGGGCCGGAGTTTAGCAGGTAGTGGCGCGTCAATGGGGGGGGGGGGCACCAAATAATAAGCTCTATTGGTATCACATTTCAGGAAGTTATTCCAACTAATTCGGGTTTAAATATGATTTTTTTTTTTTTTTTTTGCGAGTTTCCTCAGAGATCTTCCCAAACATGGTGTCTTGGGGTGTGGTGTGGTGTCATTAAGTGGACATACACATACTGATGTATCAGTCCTTTTGATAGCCAGAAATAAAGGTAGTTGGTTTAGTTATAAAACTGATCTGTTGCACAATAATCAACCCATGGGAGTTGGCTTTCAGAGGTATTCCACCTCTGCGTAATGTTTATTTAAGGAAAAATACCAAATATGTGACGTGCTTCAAGTTCCTGGCGTTACCTGTTATGTGACGGCTTCACCCGTTATATAACAAGCAGTTATGTGACAGTCAAAACCGCTTTACATAAAAAAAAATAAAAAAATCTTATTTTATGCATCAAGTATAATTACCATTTACATATCTTTAGAACAACTATACTAATTGTTATGGCACACAGGCAGCAGTTTGAGTACAATGGAGTGAATGTGATCAGCTCTTACACAAACTGTACATCTGAAGAGGGATCGTTTCATTACATATACTAACAGAAGAGCATGTCATCCCTTGTCGTCCTGATCGACAGACAACGTAAAGCAACGAATCCTTACGCCAGATATTAAATAATCACACTGTGTTTCAGTGGCGGCTGGTGGAAAATGTTCTTGGTAGGGCTGTGCCACATCCAATCAATTTCAGCAAACATCCCAGAATGATTTAATGCAAACAAATTAAGGTATCAAACACGCATTACTACTTTGCAGTTAAATATTTAACATTTATTCCAACACGAAAAAAAGCAGTAAATAACACTTTCACAAACACGTCAGGACATCTTATTTTAGTCACCCTCACAGGGAATTCAGTATAATATAATATATATAACATATAATAATATTCTGTATAATATAATAATATATATATATATCATATAATATTCTGTATAATATAATAATATATATATCATATAATATTCTGTATAATATAATAATATATATATATATCATATAATAATATTCACTATAATATAAAACACACACACACACACACATATATATATATATATATATATATATATATATATATATATAACTATATATATATATATATATATATATATATAACTATATATCCATTTCTCAGACAGGTGCTTCATGTCCCTCACTCCCTAACTGTCCATGCTGGTTCTGTCCCCGTTGTTTTAAAAAGATAAATAAGTTATTATCATGACGTCATCCAGCTAGTCAAACCTGTCTGGTGTACAGCTAGTAGAGAAGCTTCATGTACTGCTTCTCTTTCCTGCTAGTCTGCTGTCTGATTGTGAGGTCAGGCTGATCTGGGATCAGCTCTTTCAGTAGTTTCTCCTCTCAGTTCTCCTCTCAAACGGGTCTTGGAGGAGTAGTGCTCACACTGGCGCTCTCCTGTAGAGACTTCTCCTGACGAGAACGCGCAGCTTGAGGCAGGAAAAAAACTGCCCCAAGCTGAATCTATTTGAGGACGCTGATTGGCTGAATTGTATGTCACTCATTTATATCTTTACTCAGCATTGGCTAAACTGCTTTATAGACCCGCCTCTTTGGGGCAGTTTTTCCAGCGCCCCAGCAGCTGAGACGTGCACATGAGGAGAGGAAGAGCAGACAGGCAGAGAGGACATGCAGGAAAAGCATATATTTACCGCAGATATCATATTTTACACATATTACTGGGTGATTCCATGTTTCAAAAACACAAATATTGACAATTTGTATAGTTTATTTTTATTTTAAATTTTATTTTTATTTATATTTTTAATTTTATTTTTATTTTTATTTTTATTTTTATTTTTATTTTTTGTAGCTCTAGGGGGGGCGGCGCCCTAGCGCCCTCTATGGACCAGCCGCCACTGCTGTGTTTGATCACTGTGACAGGCAGCAGTCTCTCACCAGCACACGCTCTGGTCATAGTTGCATAAACGTTATATAATGACAAAAAGTGACATTCTCAATGACATTGAGAATGTTGTTGAAGTAATGTTTGTTCCACTGCTACTAATAAAAAAAATCCCAGGAATTGGAATTTGAAAAACGATCACAGGCTGCGATATAATGTTATACTGTAAGCGTATAAACAGTTTAAAACTGGTTCCTGGTAAGAGCAAAGATGTGGCATGGCACTTGCAGCATTATTTAAGTCCCCAGTTGAAGCAAGACTATGTGACTATTAAAGGATGAATGACATATTCTTCATCTTGCAAGTTTCATTCATAAGCAACTAGAATGGTGCACTTAATAGAGTGCAGATCTCCTCCAGGTGTGTCTGCAACCTCCGCTGCTGTATTGTGTGATTGAATAGAACCCAAATGACTAACCCCCTCGTAGACACCAATGTTCTGTAAAGTGTCATGAATCACACTCCATTCAAACTCAAAAACGAGCGGTGATGTACTAAGCACGCAATCGGCTCGAAGTCGCTGTGTAAGACACGTCATACAATCTTGCCTTAATCAAAATTAAACTCATCAAGCTGTCTGCCCGCGTAGCAGCAGCTGAGGTGCGGCGATGTACAGCAGTGTGTGTATATGGTAGTTAGCAAACTTGTTTCCCCTCCACTGTGGGCCCACTGTAATAAAGAATTGTATCCACAGTGGCTGGTGTTCAGCCAGTGACATAGACTCACTATAAGTCCAGAGTTTAATCACTCTGGTTACAGGATTGTCCTCCGAATTGCTCTGATACTATACCACATGGTATTATTAGCACAACCTGAATTAGTATATCCTGCAGCCTCAAAATGAAACCTGTATGTGTGTGTGTGTGTGTGTGTGTGTGTGTGTGTGAGTGGAGATTAGAGGCTGGTCAGTCCACCAGTGTCCATGTCAGTAGTAGCGGTGTTGGAAATATAGGTCGGCACAGACACAACCACTGACTCACATGCAAAAACAGACAGACTGACTTATATGCAAATGAGGACAATCAAGAGTGTTATGCAAGCACGCCAACACACACACACACACACACACACACACACACACACGCAATAATCACAGATCCTTGTGTCCCTCCACATCTTGAAATGTCCTTATGTGTGTATCTAAATAGGCCAACAATGCAGTCTAGCCAGGTATTCATAGCACAGGCTGTCTGGACAGTGTGTACTGGGCTGAGACCAGCAGTTCTCTTCACACACTATTATACAAGAAAGAGAGATGTGATGGATAACAAGCATACACTTGCGCTTGTCTAAAACACCAGAGATATATTGTGTTTTGTTCCTTATGGAAATAACGTGTAAACACACAGGAGTGAGAGGCACAAAAGAACCAGGTTTGCACGTGACAAGGGTCTTAAATCAGATTTGAACTTGAGCTACTGGTCGTGCTCTGCGGACATGACATTTTCGCCATTTCATGGAACAGATGTGGTCTTTAATGGTTGCCTAAACAAGCAGATTTATGTTGGTGTCTGTTCGTTCGAGCAAGACGGGAACAGGTCTGTCACTTATTAAAGTAAAGAACAGATCTGTCGTGGAAGATATAACCTTTTTTTTATCTGTATGGTCACAAAGGAAGGATGGAGACTTATAACAGTGATGAATGATGGTGTCTGTAACTTTCACATCCAAATCCTACACAAAGACAATTCTTGTGTTTTCTTTGAAATGTTTAATCAAAATAATTTACAGATTTTAAATACTATATAAATAGTTATTGAGCCTTACATTTTATCTTTCTGTACTTCCTGTTTTAAAAGCCTATTTCGTGCTTTGTGAATAATAATGGATTTTATACTACTTTTTGTATTAAATATTAATATATTACAGTACTTACCTCTAAGACTCTGCTGACACAGGCTTCAGGGAGCTACTTACTGGGAAGCTCAACTGGGGAAACTGAAGTCCCATCATTCTTGGTGTGTGGTCTCATTAGGTGGACTACTGCGTGATCTATTTCAGGATACCTGAATGCTAATATTTGATAATTGGTGGTAAACACAAAGCACAGTTGAAGCTGACGGGAATGTCATTAGTTTTGCAGTTATTTGATCATCAACTTAACTATTGGACAAATTCAAATGGGAAAAGTCAAGTGATCAACAACGTTATTACAATTCATCATCCTGAGGGGAACATGAATCTGTGTACAAACTTTTATCACCAACCTTCCAATATTTTTAGACATTTCACCTAAAACCAAAAATGTTAACCTCAGTGTGACGCGAGATGAAAAGTCAGGAGGTCATCAAATTCCACAGGATTCATCCTCTGGGGACCATGAATCCCTCGCATAGCTGTTGAGATATTTAAGTCTGGACCAAAGTGGTGGACCGACAGACATCCTCTAGAGCCATAGCGTAGAATCGATGCGCCTCAAACTGTTTAAAACTTTGTTTTAAAACAATCCCAGAAGCTGACAAAAGATATGTTCAGAAGAGAGTAATGGGGATTCAAGTGAATTTTAAATGAGTCATTTTGGAGAGCAACTCTTCGTGTTGAGAAGAATTTCTATAAGGCAGTGAGTGCTAAATGAACTCTCAGGTGCAGGCTTTAGAGACACTCCCTTTCTGGTTCAGTTAATTTGCTTACACAATAAGGTGCATAAGCCTTGACTCACTGTGTGATTGAAGATGCTGTTGAATAAGAGCTTTTATAACAGCGTTGTTATATGACTGTTCAGCTATTTAACACTTCAGGTGTTTGTGTCGACTGATTGCCACCGTGTTTGTGATGGCGTCGTGTAGGTGAAACGTGTTGAATGAAATCTGAACAAATCATTCTTTGCTTGTACAGTAATGGAGAGACTTTATTAGATAAATGTGGTTTTAAGGCAAACATACAAAATAACCAGAAGAATCCACCATTTTTCTTTTTCATACAACAGTGCTACAACCCAAAAGACAAGCACACATTGATGTTCTTTCAGTGGTTTGAAACAAATGTAGAAATTAAAAAAAAAAACATGAGTAGAAAAAAGGTTGATTCATTG
Source organism: Leptoclinus maculatus (assembly GCA_032191485.1). Lineage (NCBI taxonomy): Eukaryota > Metazoa > Chordata > Actinopteri > Perciformes > Stichaeidae > Leptoclinus > Leptoclinus maculatus. Next base: position 19,974,479 of record JAVDOI010000011.1, on the reverse strand, counting down.
ATTTGTGAATCCTCGTGTTTCAGAAGCATGTGGACATAATGTTCAGACCGGATCACATGACACCAGTGAAAGTGGCTACTTAGTAAGAGAGTGTCTGAGTGCTCACTTGACTGCATTCATATTTTGGCACAATGGAGGCTTTGCAGCCGTCTCACATCTCCCGAATCAACCACTGAATCAAATAATCTAATCTAATATGCACAGTTTACAACAAGGCAAGGGAAAGAGGGAACTAATAGATTTCTGTTTAAACAAAGGCTACGAGTCCTCGTCTTTATGTCTTCAGTTTGGTCATGGTTAGGTTCTCCCGTGGTGCAGCCAGCTAGACAACTATTCTTACCATTTTGCACTTTGTCAGCCGTTAAGATTGATGCCAACACCATGAAATCAGAACACCACGAGAGGCCGATTAAATAACAGGCCAGCGTGGTAAATCAGTCTTGGATTTTGAGGATGTTCCTCTTCTCCAGATCGTTCATCTCTTTGAGAATCAGAGCCACGTTGTACCGGAGCTCCTGGAATTTAGACACAGGCACCTGAAGGAGAAAACAACAGTTCACTGACAAGGAACCACAGGCGAGGTGTCCAGTTAGATACAGCACAATGGTACCGATGACCATTTCTTCTCCACACCCGTCTTCTTTGATCTTTTAAAACCCATCAATGTTCTGCCCGACTGCTTGGTAGAGCAACCGTTTTAAAATCACGACATCTTATTGAAATATGTGTTGAACTTAACTCGACCTGATTGAGCCATCTCTTCTACTTGGTTTAGGTATGGTAGGCTGAAAATAACCCACTGGATATCACCGTCTTTCAATAGTAGGCCTTTTCAGTTCGCTGCCTTACAGGAAGTTGGCAACAAAAAGTCCCACTGGGGCATGATGAGGACTCTGTTTGGTCTAATTTTTTAAACGGTAAGCATATTTCAATATATTATAGTTTCAGAGGTCTTACGATACAACAACAAAAAAGTCTAATAAGGGTCGGATCATTTTCTAAAAACATGCTCTACCAAACGGTTGATTGTCCTTTAGTGACGAAGGAAGTGATGCTAGAAGAGTGAGCTGGAATGAATAAGCCTTATAGTTGGAAAGGAAATCTCTTTATGAGCCAAAATTGGTGTTCTGTGGAAAATACTCTCAAGACTTTTTTGTAACTCTGCAGAATGTCACGGCTCATTGACGTCGGACTTTTACAAGCCAGCAGGATAATTGCGCTATTGTGGAAGAACATGGATGTACTTTCTAATGGAATGTGGATGAAGGAAGTGGCCGTCTGTCTTGCTTTGGAGAAACCAACTCGTATCGTACAAAGGAAAGACAAGAGCTTTGTTCGCTTGTTGAGCCCCTACGTGGAAACTCATAACTTTGAATTTTTAATGATTTGAAACTGTCTGGAAATGATGCACTGCTGTGATTTCTGAATTTTGAGTTTGTTGTTTAGTTAATGTTCATGTGCATTGTGTCAAATCCAGCAAGGAAAAAAGGGAAGAAAAAAACGTAGGTAGTGATGCTAAAATAATAATTTTACATTTTGTCGGAACTAAAACAAACAACTTATGAACATTCACTGTTTTTAATATAATTAATTGTACTTTATTCCATTATATATATATTTGGAAAAAAATATATTTGTATGATTTTTCACCATTTGTGAGATGTTTTCAAATATATCTAGGAAAAATACGTGAAAGTAATAGTCTAACAGGTCTTGAACTTCACATTGAACTAGCCTTGCCTGAGTTTGACCTCTGACCTCCCTACAGGGTGAAAGTGGGCCACTCCCACAACAATGTATTCTAAACCCACACACATACATGTGATCTTATATATACACAGTATATCTATTCTCATTCCTGTATCAAAGACTCAAGCTGACAGTGAGTCATCGTCCCTTTGTCACTGTACTAAAACACTAAAACAGACACATCTGCTGATCAAGAAGAGAGATTACAGCAGCAGACTCCGGATCAGATCCTGAGAAACACATATCAGGTGGAGATAAGGTGCATCCATCAATAGAATCTGCACACCGGATGCTGCTGATGCTGCTAATCTTCTAATTCTGGTGTAATCTGATCACGTAACTGTACAGCGTCCACATTAGCAGCCTACTTTGAAAGCTGCATCTATCCTGAAATCATCAGGCAGGTATGTATGGAGTGTGGCGCCCCCTGTTGAGCAATGCACCTCACTAACTTGTTGAAGGTTTGATCCATTTTGCTGTTGAGTTTCTCTTTTTATTTCTTTTACAGCTATTTATTTATAATGAGCACATTTGTATGTTTATAACACAAGTTATAAATGTCATTCTGATGTTATAATGGTTGTTTCTGGGTAGTGAAGGCAGAAAGGGTGCTGCTGTTGGCACAGTGAAACTACAATACTTTAGGTTTGTAAGAACAGAGGAGAGACACAGACAGAGGTTCCACCGGTATTCTGTTAGAAAAAGGAGGATTTGCCAAAAGATATAACATCTTGTATCTGTTCTGTTCCGCTTTGTAGTGAATGTGTAAAAGTGTAACGACCTGTTACTGCATAAACAAATAGACTTCACCGTCGCAGTGTATCAGAAATAGGTTCTAGGTTAGGCTGTAGTTAATGAATGTTACCTCGATTATTCCCCTGTGATCCTGTTATGTAACGATTATGTAGACCTACTGGCCAACAACCAACTTCCTGCAACCCACAGGCTGGAGATAAACTGGAAGCACACACACTAAGGTGCAGAAGGAACACTAGCCATGTGGACAAAAATGACATTGTACCATGATTGAATATTGCCCAACACCTGTATCTGGGTGAGCTCTCTCTCTTTCAACAACCACTAGAGTCAATGTTTATCTCATGAATCTCGACATAGTGGTCTATATGTCTTCAGCACTGGTGTCAAAAAGAAAGGATTAGACTGAGTAGGGTCTGTATTTACGATCTGGAACACATTCAGAGTGAAAACTGGTCATTTCAAAGAGAATGTAAACCTGCCTGCACCATCAGGAACAAATCAACTGTTTTGAGTACCTCAAAGCGGTGAACGCTCCCATCTGACAGTTTCATCTGCATCAGAACTGAAGGCTGCAGGGCCCTGGCTAAAGAGCTGTGGAGACAGAGGAGACACAATGATATTTATTTTAGAAATCGCATCTTTTCCATTAGAAGGCGTCTGCTTTGTCTGTTCAACCACGGTGACCATTACCGCTCAGTCCAACTACCCACCTCGTCTTGTATTCATTACGAACAAAGTAGAGACATAAAAAACACCTCACACCCTGGAAGACCTGCCGCAGGTTGAAACTTCCCTCAGTTGGTACATTACCTTGTGGAAATGGCGACATCCACCCTCCATTTAAAGTCTTCTAACGTGGAGAGGTGTGGGTCGTTCCGGGAGGTCGCTGCGTCTAGAGCGGCACGCCTGCAAGTACGAAGAGAGGGAGTCACACAGCAATGATTTCTCCGTGAATGGCATTCAAATATTTTGACCCCAGTCATGTGGTGATGAAAACCAGGCACAACTCTGACCAAAAGAGCTCTGCAGGCTTCACGAGAAGACACAAAAACAGAGACTAAATGTGTTAAAAGTCTAAATTTAAAGGCTGTAAATTCAACGAACCTGTTGCCAAAAACCACACTGGAGAAATCTGTGATGAAGTCTTCAGGTATCCTAATAGACAAAAGAGACAACGGCAAATTCAGCATTTGGGGTAGAAACTGCGCTGTGCGCGAGCACGAGCATCAAAGCATTAAGGGTGTGATGAAGCTTACCTCAGTTCTCTAAGATCTTCTCTGAAGGCCTAAACGTGGACACAAACACAAAGTTAACTATTATGTCATGCAAGATTTAAAATGTTTACATCTTTAAAATGTGTAATTCCATGCTAGTGATGACATCAGCATGTGTTGCCCTAGATGCCCACACAGGCGGGTTGTGTGGAATTAACTGTATTATTTACACCTGTGCTTTTTTCCCTTGTTCCTGTGACGTGTAACATGTCTTCAGTGAGACAGGCCGATGGTTTCCAGCATCAGTACACACACATACTCAATAATAATGAGTATGGAGCATGGGGACATGTGAAACTAATAACATTAATGATTTATTTCTCCATTTCAGCGTATTGGTTCCTAAAAGTGAAACAGCTCAATCCAAAGCAGTCCTTATTAATGTTATAGTAAGGCCCGTGCTGTGTTGTGCCTGTATGTACCTCCAACATCTGATCTCTCCAGCGCGTAACCGCAGCTCACCTCCTGCTTCAGTGATGACGTGGGCACGCGGATGGCCTCAGACAGCACTCGGTACATCCCGGCGACGACGTGACTGAGCCTCTCCTGGGGCACGAGGCTGCTCTCCGCTATGGACTTCATGAGCTCCCTGCAGTCCTTCCCCTCCAGGGCGCTCACCACAGCTGGACAGAACAGGAATCCAACACGCACGTTAGGCTCACTTCTTTAACTTAATGGCTTTCAACTGCTAGTGCTGCACTCGGTCAGGGTCCGAGGAGCAGACACAAGCAGCAGGGGACGGAGTCTCCAGCAGGTACCGTAATGTGAGCCGTTTTCAGGCAGACGTTACTCTTCTATCAGAATAACACTTGAGGTTGCTGGTGCCCCAATATATTACTCATTGAGCAACTAATTAGCTACAGACATTTAAACCTAAAATGTTCTGTTTTAAAGAGACGTTAACATTTAACGATCTCGTAAACAGCTAACGTTAGTAACGTTATTTACCTTTCAGTATTCTTCTGAACGTCTCCTGGTCCACATCCTTTAGGTTTTTCGACAATGAGTCGATTTCTGCCGGTATCCTGCCTCCCAAAAAGCTGGAGTCCTTTGTATGGCTTGCAGACATGACTCACCATGCACTAATATGCCTTATGTGGCGTTAACAAATAGCAACAATTAGAAATGTACGCAAATACGGTCGTTTGTGCTCTTTCTTTAAGCTAGTTTCTGTGTTTACGTGATAGCTTCCGCCTTCACGTCACGTGACGCTGCGCTCGCTCCCGGGAGTCTCGCGGTGACAATTTAGGTCATCGCTAGAAAAGAAAGGATTTGCAAATGGAGGTGGCAGAAATGATCATTCTTTGAACGACAAAAAGGTTGGTGTTTTGATGTAGATAGCTCCTCGATCACAACGCTGCCAGGTGCATGAACTGTTAGTATTTGTTTTGTGGGGGAAAGATCGACGTCAGCGTCAGTGAAGAGTCGTGTTGAGGCTCTGTGATCGCTACGTGGACATGTAGAGGATTAGCAACTAACGTTAGCTAACGATGCTAGCTTGTGTTGTGCTCAAATCACAGGCTGTTCGCCTTTACCAAACACGATAACGGTTTATGTAACGTTACTGTGTATCCACACTAATGTAGCTATACTTAAACGCTGCATTGTTGTTTTTTTTAATTGTTTTTCATACGACACAACGTTTAAATACAGTAAAGCATTCCAGTCTGTCGAGAAAAACAACAATTAGCTCCGAGAGTTAGATGCTGAACGTGGATTACACCTATTGTCAACAATGAATACTAGCGTTAGCTTTCTCTTTAGCATCCTAAGTTACACCCATAACAACAAATAGCCTTGTCTGCTAACGTCGCCAATGTTACCAGCAAATTAGCTCGAGTAGCTAATGTTGCTGTTTGCTAATAATTGAATGAAAGAAAGTTCAGCTTTTGCTGTAGTACTACGTGTCTTTATTAATGTACACAGTGTATTCACGAGACTATTGAAGTGTATTCGTTATTTATTTATTTGAGCTCGTTATGTCTGTAATTAAAGGCGCCACACTGCACGGCTCCATACAGCTGGAGAAAGATAACAACACGTTAAAAGCAGTACATTTGGATTTCTCAGCGTGAAGTTTATTTCACTTCCACGCCCACACAACAGAAGGTACACTATCATATAATACATTCATCTGCAGCACATGAGTACCAATTTTCCTATTAATACATCTCTACATATCTGGGGAAATAGATACATTATATCCTCATTAAATCCAGTAGTATACTTCAGCTTTGTTAGGACACGGTGTTGATGATGTATTAATTCTAAATGCATAACGCTGTGTTGGAGGAACATCAGCAGTGTGTCTGTTGTGGAGTCTCGGCATCAGTGATTTTTGTACACAAACAAGCCGTATGAAATGAAGGATGAATATCATGTGGACACAGTCATGGACGCCTGTACAACCCAGTGCTGTCAAATACTCCCTGCAAACAACACATACTGCCTTTTGGAAAGCTTTCTTTTGAGTGTGATCCAGATGTGTTTATTCAATTTGGTGGTGATTATTGAGACCGTGGCTCTGTTAAAAAAGTGCCCCGTTACGTTTGTCTTACCTTTTTTTGTTTTGTTTCTGTGTCAGGAACATCTAGCCATGTCTGAGTCTCTGTATGAGAAGTTCTTGGCCCCGGAGGAGCCGTTCCCGCTCCTCTCCCAAAGAGCCAACCTCAGCGATGTGGGAACCCTGGATGTCAGTGACTTTGGCTGTCAGCTCTCATCTTGTCACAGAACAGATCCGCTGCACCGCTTCCACAGCAACAGGCAAGTGGAGAGAGAGAGTGTGTGTGTGTGTGTGTGTGTGTGTGTGTGTGTGTGTGTGTGTGTGTGTGTGTGTGTGTGTGTGTGTGTTCAAACGCGTGTGTCACTTGTCTGTGAGGTAAACTTTTTCCAAAATGTAATTTAAGATATCCACCTTTATGGCAGAGTAGTGAATCATAGGTCTAAACATTGCCCTCGGTGACTCCTGCATCCTATTGTTTTGTATTTCCTTTCTTAAGATGAACTATTCTAACGTGAAAAGGTTTTGACATCGTTGAAGTGTATCCTTCCCTTTTGTGTACACCGCTCTGTCTCAGGAAAACGATCTGAACCATTTCCAGAAGCGCGTCACAGAAAGCGCTTTGACGTTCACTCACTGTTCTCCACAGGTGGAACCTTACTTCCTGTGGGACCAGCGTTGCCAGCTCGGAGTGCAGCGAGGAGCTCTTCTCCTCTGTGTCTGTGGGGGACCAGGACGACTGCTACTCCCTTCTGGATGACCAGGAACTGACCTCTCTGGACCTGTTTCCAGAGGGCAGCGTTTGCAGTGACGTCTCCTCCTCTATCAGCACCTACTGGGATTGGTCCGACAGCGAGTTTGAGTGGCAGGTTGGTTGTTAGCTGTTCTTATCTAACCTAGAAGTGATTTCTTAAAAACACTGCTGGTTTTAATTCAAGTGCTTTGAGGACGGAAGAGATAATCGGTCTCACTTCTGTCCTCCCAGTTGCCAGGAAGTGACATCGCCAGCGGCAGCGAAGTCCTCTCTGACATCATCCCGAGCGTGCCGAGCTCGCCCTGTCTGTTTTCCAAGAGGAAGCCCAAACCCCACCCTCATCGCAACCTGGATGAGTTACCATGGAGCGCCATGACCAACGACGAGCAGGTGAACAAAGCCGTGTTACCCCAGCAGTCAAAGTTAAACGCTCCGTATTCACCTTTTAGTCTTCAGCGTAGGCGGAGATACCTGGACAAAAGGAAGAAAAAATCTCACCCACGCGTCTTGTGTTTCCCAGGTGGAGTACATCGAGTACCTGAGCCGGAAGGTCAGCACGGAGATGGGCCTGAGAGAGCAGCTGGACATCATCAAGATCATCGACCCCTGTGCCCAGATCTCTCCCACCGACAGCGAGTTCATCATAGAGCTCAACTGTCTCACGGACGAGAAACTCAAGCAGGTGGGCAGAAACTCTGAAACGCAGGTCTAATGAACCCGTCGACGAAACGGATTCATACAAAAAAAACTAGATTTTCATTGGCTGCATTCTTGCCACACCTTCAGGGATTCACTAACCGTCTGCAAAGTAATTTCATTTTGTGAAAAGCTTTAAGAGCTCTGAATGTCTGATTATATATTAAATGCACAGAAGCATAAATATAAATTCATTTTGGCTTGATCTTCGTCAAGACGGTGACCCGTAGATAACGCAGCATGGGAAAAGCTCATTTATTCATTATTATTTTTTCTCAGGTGCGCAACTACATCCGGGAGCACAGCCCCAGGCAGCGGGCCAGCAGCACCAGAGAGAGCTGGAAGAGGAGCAGCCACAGCAGCGCCAGCACCGGCGGCGTCAGCGCGGCCAGCAGCAGCAACGCCAGCATGGTCAGCTCCGCCAGCTCCTCCGCCGGCTCCACGGCCTCCAACTCCGTGGCAGGTGAGATGCAGCAACGGCGGCGCCACCGGAGGGGCGGAAAGGAAGAATGAGAAATTGTAACATTGAGCTTGATTTTTAAGCTCAGTTTCAACTATTTTCCTGGTTGTTGAACTGTTTGTGTCACGTTGTGTTCCAGGTGGTACGGCATCGGCCTGTAGTGGAGGCAGTGTTGCTAACATTAGCAGAGCTCACAGCGATGGCAACCTCTCCAGTGCCGCGGAACGTATACGAGACTCTAAAGTAAGAAGTGTGTGTGTGAAGGGGTACTGGACCTCACTATTTCCAATCCTACTCTGGTTAATTTGTTGTCTCCTCATTTTCAACACCTTGATCCTCATCTTGGTATCCTCTCTAACCTCTCTCTCTCTCTCCCCCTCCCTCCCTCTCTCCCTCCACACCGTCTCTCAGAAACGTTCCAAGCAGCGTAAGCTCCAGCAGAAGGCTCTGCGCAAGCAGCAGCTGAAAGAGCAGCGGCAGGCCCGCAAGGAGCACCTGAGCGGACTGTTCCTGAACGAGGAGGTGCTGGCGCTGCGGGTGACGGAGGAGGACGACCGCGGCGACGACCTGGACATACTGATGTGACACCAGTGAATCAATCAGTGCTCCCTCTACGCCTGTTCCCCCTCAAGAGCACCAGAGCTCACGGACCACGCCGCTCCCCGAACCGCCGCACGCATCCGCTTCGAGAAGGCTAACCTACCGAGTAATGTCCGACGGGCAGGAATAGCTCGCAGTAGCCTCCAACACAGCTTGACACCCCGCTGGCTAATACTAGTGCAGCGCCGCTAGTTGCTAAAGCCGATAGCCGCTGCGATCACGACTAAGCCTAGCTACAGCAATAATGCTAAAATACTGCTAATGCTTTGATGAAATGCTGACCACAGTCCAGCCTGCTTAAAGCCAGACACACACACACACACACACACACACACGGTACTAAGGACAGGTGTTTCAGCTTAATACAGTTAACAAGCTTGTAGATGCTGTAACGGCACACACCACAGCTACTAATACAGCCACCGCTGGCAGAAGGACAGATCGAGCACGAGAAGCAGACTTCAGACCACGTCAAGCAGAAAACCAGGTGTTTATTTCTTCTTTGACGTGCGAGGGGGCGGAGCTATATGCACAGTGGCAGAATTTTACATCGGACACTCTGTTCACCTGCGGCTTTACAGAGCGACTCTACACCCGAAATCAAAGTGGCTTGAAAGTATCAGAAGCAGTTTTTAGCGTGACAGCAGATTGAGTGTCGTCATGGCGACGCATCTGGGGAAAACTGAGATTGAAACCTTCTTTTCTACATGGGGGGCGTGCTTGAAGTCATCCTCCAAAGCTGGCAAATATCCATCTGAGAGCGAGAGCTTCCTGGTGCGGACACTGCCGCGAGCCGCTCTGTCTTTCTACCCGCCGAGTGTCGTGGTCCCCTTTTCACCCCGAAGGCCTAGAGGGAGCACTGAACCTGCATGTTGAGGTCGTCGCCCACACCGAGTCCCCGTGTGGTCCAATAACTAACAACTGGCTTCGCTATTCGCTTACACATGTTTAAAAAAAATAGCTTATGTCTTGTAAATACATGATAAATAACAGCATATTTACCGCTCGCGTTCTGGTTTTCCTTGGTGATAAAGGTTTGATTTGACGTTTTTCCCCCCTTTGTGTGTGTGTGTATATATACATATATATATATATATATATATATATATATATATTATGATATGGTAGTGAACTAATTGGTTCTTTGCTATATTTCGAGTCTTATTTTGAAGCATTTAGCTGTTTTGTCACAAGTACTTGAGTTTGGTCCACGTCTCACTCCTACTGTGTGTTTTTGCCCCAGACGGACCTAAATAATCGTTTACTTCTGCGAACATATTCTTTTTTTTTTTTTTTTTTTTTTGGGAACGATTTGACCACCGCGATAACTTTGAAGAATTTCGAGCGTCGGTAAAATGTTTTATAAGAGGTTTTTACAGATCATATTGCGTCTGTCCACGTACGGTACGGCCGGTTTGGTTTCTGGTGCTGAACTTGGAGCTGGTTTCTTAAGCGCGTGTGTGTCCGACATTGAGCCATTACCTTTCAGAAGCGTGTTCATGGAGACAAAGCACTCACCCCTCAGCTTTCTGTGGAGTTGTAGCTCCCATGCCGTGGTCATATTCGCTAGGAGTAGCAACCAGAGAGATTGTTTCTATTGTGTGTTTGTTTTTGTATTATTATTATATTTCTTTCCCCGTTCTGTCTACCGCGTAAGAAACACTTCCCCGCAGCTCCTCGGCTGTTACATCCACGATGAACCACTGCAGTCCTTTACTTTGTGTGTCTCTGTCTCATGTATGAAGTTATTCATCGCAGCAATTATGGTAAATGCAGCTTTATGTATTCTGTAGTTATGAATTAGTAAAACTCTATTTTGAAAAATAAGATACTTTTGAAAAAAAATACTAAAAATAAGCCAGCGTGATGCAACAAAGGTGTTTGTGTATATAAAGTATCATGTACTTGCTGATAATTTAACTGATTTAAATGTGGTTTAAAAAACAGTTTGAGTTTAAACTGAACTTTAAGTTTTTTCCCTCAGAATGATTGAACAGAGTCCAATCTATTTTCTTCATCAGCTACAATAATCCCAGTGTTCCTACATGTATTGGTTCCTCACAGACCACTGTGGAGCAGTGCTGCCTGCAGGGGTCCCCTGTGTTGTCACATATTGAATACCAGAGATGCCATGTTGGTGCTTCAGGCAGGACTGAGTGCAGACCACTCGATGGCTCCGATCAACTGTAAACATGACAAATAAACTTACATTGTTGCATCTTATTGTTCTCGTCTGTGGTGACGTAACGTTGTGCCGACCGACCCGTGTGAAAGGGCTAATTGGAACAAATGCAAAGTTCAAGGTGCCACGTTGTGAGGAAGTAGTTTGTCCCAATTGAATGCAACAGTACTTACTTTGTGAGGGCAGCTGCAGTACGTTCCATGAAGCTGCCCTCTCTATGGCAGTCCTCCACCTCGGTCTGACTCGATTCTGTGAAGAATATGCTCCGGGATCTTCCTCACACCTGTGCACGTAAACCTTTGTCTTCACAGACTCACAAACAGCCTCATAAACCTCAGACTCTTTTATGTCATGGTGCCAGTAAACCCAAGTGCCAAATTAGAACATCTATTTTAATTATATTTCAGTGGTGGAGGAGATATTCAGGTCCTTTACCTAAGTACATACCTGCAAACTTGTCGCTTTTCGGCGAAATTCGCCGTTTTGAATACAAAATATGTCATCCACGTGAATCGTGTAGATCCGTAGAGTTAACGAAGAAAACCAAAATATGCCTGAAAGTATCCAATGTGTACGTGTCAGCCAGATGCCCAAACCACAGAACGTTGTTGTTGCTCTTTTTAGGGTCTCACATCTCGCTCCTCTGGAAGAAGATGTGTTCGGTAGCATCAAAGTTCATCTGCAGTACACAGCAGTACCACCGTTTTACTCTGTTTCAAGTATTTGTTTAATCTTCTATCCAATAGGGCAATTAATCAATTGGTGAATCTATTATTTAACTAGAAGAATAGAGAGATCTGTTTTGGGTGTGGTGTGTCTCGGACATTTTTGGTGGATACCTCAACAATAGTCTTTGTGACGTGTGACAGTTTATAAAAGAAAATTAAATCTCAAACTGAGGATGGATTCAGTCCTCTCTCTGACCACGGACACCTAACTGATAACAATCATTTTTGTACAGAGCAGTGCTGTGTTGTGGAACAGCTCTTGTAAGCCAAAGCTGTGATGAAGGAAATCATGTGAGCAGATAAACTGCAGACTGAAAAATCAGAAGAATTGAGATACAGCAATACAAGTCAAATACAGGAATGTAATCACAATGCAATGTCACCACTAATTCTGAAGGTTTCTGCTTTTAGGGGAGTATTTGACTTGTGCTTGACATGTTTTTTCTCTCATATTAAGAAATAAAAGTGTCATGCTGGTGTGTCCAACATGCTAAAGAGCTGGTAGTCTGCTGCATTGGTTCCCAACCCAATTCAGCCTTACGGTCTGCATCCCCCTACAGCTCCAGAGATCAATCTGAGGGGTCACGAGACCGGTAACATGGTAGCCAAGAAGGAAAGAGAACCAATTCATCTGGTTTTTCATTCTTGTTTTGTGAGATTAGGGGAAACAAATTTAAACATTCTAGAGTCAAACTTTCTGTAACTCAATGGCAATAAAACTGAAGTCATTTTATTTGGACCACAGCATTTGACCAACATTATATCTTCTCATCTCGGCCCTTTGACCTCTTCTGTTTAACCATTCAAATCAGGATTTAAGTGTGACAATTAAATCAACGAGGTAGGTAAATTAGGCTTAATGTTCAATAAGAATAAACCAAACATCCTTATTTTTTCAATTGTCATTATTTATTGCCTCGTGATCAACACATGCTGACTCTTCCATGTAGGTATGTTTAGTTCTTAAATGACACAAATATAACATGTAAATACATGATGTATACAACTAATGTAAATTAACCATAAACATCAAATATCATGAAATAATCAGCATTAAATTATTCTGTATCAATAATTAATTATCTATAATACCTAGATAATTAACAAAAGCACAGGTAAATATGTATAATTATATGGTTTAAATACACGTATACTGCCACCTACTGGTAGAAAGGTGAACACTTACTTTGCGTGTCCTTACAGGCTACACTCTGCGTTCACTAAATCAACAGCACAATACAGTGGAAAAACAACTATCAGTGCCAACAGCAACATTTATGTGAACACAAAAATGACTGATTCAATTATATTACGAACTGTATTGCATCAAACAATGCACCGATTAATCGAAAAGTTGATTATTGCTGTGTACATGGATCAATTAATATTAAACAGCATGTAGTCAACTAATGTTGCTAACACACTCCCATCGGCCCAGGTTTATTTATTTATGTATTAATTTCTTGCATACGGTCATTCTAGTGCCGCACACTTTTATTTTGAAATATTCTTCTTTCCGGGTTACCTGTTGTGCTTTCCGTCTCGTTTTAAAGGGAAAAACAAAAAAGGGATTTGCAAAAACGAAATTCGGCTCGTTACTTGACTTTGGTTCTGTGTTGTTTTCGTTTTTAATTCACAAACCAAAAACGGAAATACGACCGCCCATTTCCGTTTTTGGTTTGAAGCGAAAAACGAGAAAACCATGGCATTTCCGTATTTTCGACTGAACGGTAAAACAGACTATCAAAACGTACGCGCTACCCGGAAACGGAAAAGACGAAGGAGGCGGAGATGACGTCGGTGTTTACAGCACTCGGTTGTGTCCCGTCGGGAGCTGAACGTAAACTGAGAAAGCGCCTACAGTAGAATCTCCATTTCACACATTTCCCCGCGTTGTTGTCGTATTTTAATGGGGGGTCATGGGAGCGAGCCCGACTCGATCGACTACTCGGTGCACGAGGCCTGGAATGAGGCGACCAACGTGTACCTGCTGGTGATCCTGGTCAGCTTCGGCCTGCTGATGTACGCCAGAAAGTAAGGACGCAGTCAGCTCTTCACTGAATCATTGGATTGTTGTGTTATTTGCTTATAGATAGAGGTGCAACGGGTAGTTTATATATATATGCAGTCAAATATACATTTTAACACAATTTTTAAAGAAATAAATACATATTTATGTTATTTGAGTAAATATATCACTAAATTAGTTTGTTGAACATCTCACTGAACTGCACTGTACATGTGTCTTATAGTGTGGCATAAAACATTTTAACAAAATATTACATAATATAAAATAGCATGAGAGAAACATGTTCATAGCGACACCTATTTTCATAGTGTTATTTATTCATAAATATATTTATTTGACATTATGAATACTGTCTTTCCCCCCATGGATTGGGAGAAATTTGCTGCCATCCTTTCCAAACTGTTAGAGATGTAACCAATTTAAGATAAGTGATGGTTATATTTCCCATAATGCAATAGTCCGCTGTTTTCTTTTACATATTTTGAGATCATTTTAGGTTCTCTTATGTGTCCCACAATAGGACATTATGTCCCACTAAAGGTCACTTTGAATATGTTATAGAAGGAACGTTTCATCTTGATACCGACAATAACAGACAATAACTTTTTTATGTCGGGTCGTCTGGCTAATTCTGCATTCATGTAACCCTCCAAACTCAATGTATTTTAATCATGTGTCCATTTAAATTATTGGTGTGAATGGTCAGAAATGAACGGTGATATTCCGTATAAGCAATATGGCCTCTCTCTCTCTCTTCCTAAAATCTGTCTCTGTGTTCACCTCTAACCTAGAAACAAGAGGAAGATCATGCGTATCTTCACTCTGCCCCCCACCGCTGGCAGCAGCCCGGAGCCCAACTTCTACGACAGCCTGCAGAAGGTCCGCCTGCGGCAGCAGCTGGAGATGTACTCTCTGGGTGAGCGTCAGTGTAGCTCGCACAGGATCTGGTATAATAATTCAAAATGTATCTTTCACCCTGTCCCATTCTATAGAAAAGAGATGATTATTAAATAATGTTTCAACCCATTATCTTCTGGTTAAACACCAGGAAGTGCACTCATGTAAACCTCTAATAACAGACCAATGTTGGATCAAACATGTTTCATTCTGGGTAAATTAAAAATGTTCTCCTGTCCTTTAGCCAGGAAGTTTGACCAGCAGCAGGGCCAGACAGACAGTGTGCAGCTCTCCATGGAATGAGAGCAGAAAGAAACTCCTCCACCTCGTCATCAGAGGAAACACTCCTGCGTGTTCGAGCCCTCTGTGCGTGGAAATGGAAGGATTTTAAATGGCTGTCCCGACCAGAGATGGAGCAGAAGACGCTGCGTCTTCGTTCACCTTCTTGTTGTCTCTTTGTCGTCTATCACTAGTGGAGGAAATACAGCCGGACGGATGGAGAAGCAGCACAGGGAGATTCTGGCATGGAGCAGAGACTCTTAACATGGATTGAGAAGTGATGAAGCTGCAACTGCAGCAGATGTCACTGAGATTTAAAAAAAAAAAAAAAAAGTTAATCATGAAGATTTTTATTTTTTGCACATATAACACGATCCTCCAGATTTAACATAGGTTCTAGTTGGTTTCCGTTTGTTTGTTTTTTTACTTGTTTGTCGAGTGTTTTTTGTCATTTTTGTCGTGAAATCAAGATTCTCACATGTGAAAATAAAGATACATTAACCATCAGCCAATGTCTTGATTATGAGTCCTGAGACAGTCAGATAAGCATAATGAAGGGTTTTGGGGTTTTGTTTGATTTTGTGGCACAAAAAAAAAAAAAACTTTTTCATCCAACTAGTCAACAAGACAAGAGGAGTCTGTCCATGCAGATACTTTAACCACAAATTAAATCCCATTGACAGCGTCAAAGACCAATATATTAAAGGTATATGGGATTGGGAGAATTTCTGTTTCCTCTCAAAAGGAGAAGCTGTGATAACAATAACAGCACACAGAGGGGTCGTGACTTCTCTGCTCAGGTAGACATTACTCCACTATGCATCTCTACACAGCAAATAGTTGTTTACTGCTATATTAATGCTCTGAATTCCATATATTGCACCTTTAAAACTGGCACAATTAAACCAAAGCTACCTGCATGGCTAGATAACAGGAGAGGTAATGAAGAAACAAGTTTGGTAGTTCGGATGAGTCGACAACACTCCTTTCATTGTAGTCATGAAGCACTCAAAGATCACCAACCATGAAGGTTTTATTTCTACTGAAACATCCAGTAAACGGCTCCGTAACTGAAGTAACAGGTCCATTAATAACAAACATAACCCTGGTAATGAAGGAAACAAACATGTTCCCTGATCATCAATACAGTTTCTAGTGTTTTTTCTTCCCAAACAGAACACTAATCCAAAAAAAACAAAACATGCTCACTATTTACTGTCAAATTGGGTTTCTTTGTGAGCCAGACAGATCAGTTATGAATGGAAAATGTATAGTATTTACAAGCATTGTGGACTGAGCTATCATATGGTTTCACTACACACAGATGGCTTCAGCAGTGCAAACATGGCGGCTGATGTATGAACCTCTTTGGAAATGTTTTATCTCCTGCGTGAGATTGGTGAAGCTTGGCACCGACATGTTTAAAGGAAAAATATACAGAATGCTCCAGGCATGAAATAAAATGATACAAAGCGAGCTCCTTTGCACCTTCGCTTTTAAGAAAATCTTACAGTATAAAAATAACACGTTTTGGAACAAAATATAAAAAAAATAAAATAAATGATATCCAAAAACCAGGCAGCTGGCCGGGAAACGGCAATAAAATAAAGTGTGTGTATTCACACGGTACAGCAAGCGGATTGTGCAGAAGCCCAATAAAGTTCAAGTGGCGGCAGCAGCAGCAGCAGCAGGACGCTCATCTACAATGCAATGTGCTTTATTGAACAAGGAGCCCTCAGTGTGGGCCGCGGGGGCAGACGTCCACGTTGTCCAGAGAGAGGCTGCTGGCGTACTCGGACGTCCAGTCTCTGAGGAAGAGCTCCTCCGCTTGGCTCTGCAGAGTCTCTTGGCCTTGTTCTACCACAGAGCCGGTCTGGTTCACCACCAAGCCCACTCCGGCTGTCTGGGTGAAGTAGTTCTCCGACCAGTTGGACGTTCCTGTGAACACGGACACGTCAGTTAGAACGTCACAGGAACTAATGGGACTACGAAGTTTTCTTCTCTGTTTTGCATGAAATATTATCTGCAAAATATGCAAAATTTGTAGTACTTGTCAGGCAAATGTAGGAGAGCAATAAGTACGATATTTCCCTCTGAAATGTATCTCATAACTGTACTTCAGAGGTAACTTTGGTATTTTCTTTACTTGGACGCTGCATCCAGGCTCAGATTGTTATCATACGTGTCCGACAACTTTATTGATGGACCCAACTGAGGAATAAAACCTTTTTCTTTACTTCTCTGTTTGTTAATGCGTCATGTGACTTGTTGCCAGAAGACAACGGTGGAAACGTGAGTGAGAGTTGGACAGAGCAGTGCCGGAGTAGTCAGGGTTTGTTGTGTTGGAGTACAAAAAAAAAGCTAAGCTCATTGTTACCTAGAAGATTTTCAATGTCACGGCTGAATATTTGGATGATTTCTGAACGAGACGCAAAGGTGAAGAAAGACGCCTTATTTCTCTGTAGGGCCCTTTCCAGAATGTTGTCAGACCCTTAAAATAACAATCCGAGCCCGTCGCAGTTTCTTTGTTCGACAGGTCAGTAATTGCTGATAGCATACCTATGTAGACCACTCGGTCTGTGACCATGTACTTGGCATGATTGACTCGTGCAAAGGGAATCTTCATCTGCTGCGCTGTTGAAGGCACTCTAAATATTTTCTGCACGGAGACAAAACATCAGGAGTTTAGGATACAACAGCATTCTGTTTAAGTCACTGTGTCATCATGCAGGAAATAGAAAATCCCCCAACGCACCACCTCAATGTCACACTTCAGTTGAGGCCTGTTGAGCGCCAGCAGGGACTGCAGGAAGGGGAACATGGGGGCGGGAGAGTGCTTCCAGCAGCTGACCAGGAGGCGGACCTGCACGCCTCTGGTGCAGGCCGCAGCACGCAGGGCCGAGTCGATGGCCGGCCAGAACCTGAGAGAGAAGGACCAACGAACCCTTTAGCTTTCTAGAAGACGGGCCGATACCAGGATGTCTTTGGTGCTGGAGGAAGGGATAATGTGTGCGCCACTTAAAAAAAAGATTACACAGGAGAATGCATTTTCCTCTGTCATGTGTTTGATCGGCTTTAATCCAGTTATGCAAGTGTCCAGCATTTGAACTAGAAAAGTCAGCAGGTGAACCTCATCTTACCTCAGCTTCGTCAGCCAATCAGGGTCCAGTGTTGTGACTAAGTACCCATCATGCATTGCATTATTTGTCACTGTAACACCTGTATCTAATAAATAAGTGACTCAGCAGTGAGATTCACACCATTGTAACAGTGCAGCGGTAATCACTGGGGTCACCTGAGCGGCTCCGTATACTGAGACAGAGGGAGGTAGTCCATGACGGAGACGTGAACGAATCTCTGGGCGTCGTCAATGACTGACAGGATGGTGGAGAGATCGTCGGAGCGGCCGCGGGCGGAGATCTGCGGAGGGGAGCTCTGCAGGAGACGGATGCAACGCAGGAGGTGAGAAACACGGGAGCAACCAGAGAGGACATGCTATCTTAGGTTAATTCATTTTTAATGTGAAAATGGTTTAAACTAATTTGTCATATGATGTAAATGCTATTCTCCTATTCCACTGAAATCTGCACAATAGGTCTTCCTGTTGGAGGAAGCTCGCAGAGTCGATCTGTACTTACAGACAGGTAGACTTGAGCAGGCACTCCGTTGAACTTCAGGCGCAGGGGATTCTGGGAGCTGGACAGGGCGGAGAGACGAGCCGGCCAGTACGGCGGCAGGGAGCCGTTGCTCGCACCGCCGACGCTCCAGTACACCCCAAAGATCCGAGAGGCGTCCTGAGCCAGGCAGCTGCAGTCCTCCACCGACAGGCCCACCTCCTTCACCTTGTTTCAACAAAGCACACGGCGGGGTTACTTTCTGTCCGACATCTAGAGTCTGTAGAAATGCTATTAACTGGTTGCCACATCAGTTCAACTGAGGTCAAATCTACTGCTACATCTACGCCCGCTAATGCGGACACCGTGCTACCTGACTCAGAGAGCGCCAGTCCATGTTGGCACTACCCAGGTAGAAGTGCTTCTGATCCACCACCCACAGCTTGGTGTGGACGATGCCTCCAGTGACAGCCTTGAGGTCTACCTCTCTGACGTCTGCACCTGGAAATAAAAATAAAAACACGCAGACGATCAGAAATGACTGCAGTCATCACCCCAACTTGTTGGATCATAGTAGTTCATTTTTAAACCTGATTAAATCATGGTTTGACTTTTAAATCACGTTTATAACTTTTACCAGACTTTATAACCAGCTTAAATTCAGAAAACTTTAAACGTTAGTGTAGTTGTTTTCTCTAAACCTAGATCAAATTTGATTGTGTTGCACCAAAAACTTTAAACACCAATTAAAAGTGTGGTCCAGAATTAAGTTAAATTACACTTGAGGGGTTTAACTTTCAAATGGATTTTTTTCTTACAGTGTTTTTATTTTTTTAATTATTATTTTGGCATATTTCTGCATTAATTTGACCAACAAGTTTTCTGTCGAGCCACCGTGTGTACCATTGGGCTAACTAACTGAGTTTTAGCTAGCTAGCTAGCAAACAATATCATGTCTTGTTAAGGAATACAGAGCAGATTAAACTTGGATTTGGGTTTAAACTTGGATTTACTCAAATCGAGGCTAGTTTTTTTGTGCAACAGAGCTCAGCTTACTTATAAATTTGCTCAGTTTAAACCTAGTTTTGCTAAACTCTGATTAGGACTAATCTTAGATTAAAGGAATCTGTGTTGGTGCAACCCAGCCTTAGTGTGTGTGTTTTAACATACATATGATGTGGCCTAGTTCAGTTATATTTTACACACGACACAGAGGCAACGGAATCCATACTGTGGGTGACAACGTACCTGCTGCAGCCAGTTCTGCCGTATCTTCACTTGAGGTCTGGGGGGCGTTGACGGCGATCTGGAGTTTCACACCTTTGGATTTGAGCCGTTTAAGTTGCTCAAAGACCAGTCTTCCCTACAAAGTGTGTAGACGTGATATCACACACATTGGAGGTTCAAACGATTACTGCATCATGAGATTAGAGCATGCCACTGAGCTCACCTGAGAGTCAGAGGAGCCCGCGAACTCGTCGCCCCGCAGAGTGAAGTAGAAAGCGGCGATATGCACCGAGCTGTTGGCCCTGTCCAGCAGACGTAGCCAGCTGTCTGCGATGCTCCGTCTGGACGAGGGAGCAGACTGGTAGAGACCCACAGGGATGCTCTCCACTAGCTGCACTCTGAGCAAAGGGGGGAGAGACACTAAAGCTACAACCACTTACAAACAAAACAGAGTGCTGCCATCATCTTAAACTAGAGCTGCTCAACTTTGAAGTTGGACTGGTTTATCATGATTTCTTCAGCTGCACACGACAGCTTCAACAGCAAAATGGACATAAAGTCGGGTGCATTTGTGCTCAGCTAACTGACAGATTGAGACTGGAAAGGGGGAGAGAGAAGGGACGACATGCAGTACAGCGGCAGCGCCATGAGCCGGATTTGAACCTGTGCCGCTACAAATTCTCACTTTTTGTCACAGCTAATGGCTCACGAGAACAAAGCGTCTTACCGACAATCGGTGCTGCAAGGCTCTGGTACAAAGCCCTCCAGCCAGTGCAGCTCCAGCTGAGCTGCGAGCTGAACCACGGACAGGGGAAGGCCATAGTGCCAAACGTGCTGGCCGAACCCCCCTAGAAGCAGCAAGGTGGCGGGCAGGAAGCAGAAGAGGGCGAAACTGGAGCATCCCGAGCTCTGTGGAACAAGACCAGCACCAGTTTAACTCGTGAGCGAATGTGTGAAGCTACGATGACAGCTTTGACAGGAGACTGGGAAACAGCTGAGGACCGTGTTGCATACCAAAGCTGTCACTGCAGGGCGTGGTGACATTCCTTTGTGTGTGGCTGACTCTGCTGAGACCACCGAGACGACAGTATGAGGCAGTAAGATCAACATGGCTCACCTTAGTTGACCTGGCTGACTGAGCTCTGGCGGGCTTCTCTGGCGCTACAGGAGAGGTGGAGTCGGCGACGTCGGCTCTTTCTTCGGCAAGATCTGAAACCTCGGGCTGGCTTATTGTGAGCGGTTCGCGATACTCCTCCACTGAATCGTGGCCCTCAGACTTCTCATCCGCAGACTTCTCATCCGCAGACTCCTCATCCGCAGACTCCTCATCCGCAGACTTCTCATCCGCAGACTCCTCATCCGCAGACTTCTCATGCGCAGACTTCTCATCCGCAGACTTCTCATCCGCAGACTTCTCATCCGCAAACTTCTCATCCGCAAACTTCTCATCCACAGACTCCTCATCCGCAGACTCCTCATCCACAGACTTCTCATCCACAGACTCCTCATCCGCAGACTCGTCCTCGCATTCAACGTCTGACAAGGATCTGCAGTCCCTAAATTCGAGTGAGTGCGTCGGCTGCGTCTCCCACGGCGGCTGTTCGTCCATAATAGCCTTCTCTTTGCTAACGTCAGTCGAGTGAAGGATGTCCGCAGGCACCGACTTTACCACGTCTCCAGAGGCGGCGAGGGTGATCCTGCTTCTGACCACAACACCGTACTCCTTTTCTGGGTCATCCTGTGCGGCGCCAGCTTCTGTTTCAAAGGCGTGGCGCTGGTCTCGCTCTTGTACGTGCTGCTCCGGCCCTTGCTCTGGTCTGAGGGCAGGCCTGGGGCTCGCAGTCATTGATGAGTACTGCGCAAAATCGGACAAACTCCAGCTCTTGGGTGCAGTAACCAGGGGACTAGGGGCTGCTGCTGCTAGTTCTGTGCTGCCGAACAGAAAGGGGGCTTCCAGGCCCACATTGGGGACGCGGACCGTTGGCAGGGGGAGTGCCATTTCGCTGACGTCGGACGGCTTGTATTTCGAGGCCTCCGCACTCCCACTTGCGACAGGGGCATCTTTCCTGGGCGGCTCCTGGGCCTGGCTTGCATTGGCCGGCCGTTTGTGGAAAGTGGGGATCCGGGAGATCCTGCATTTGCGGTTCATGTCTTCTTTCTCCTCGAGCTCTGTTCTTGCAGCCTTGTCGTCAACCTGCAGGCGGTCCAGCACAACTCTGCAATACTTCAGCTCCTGTGGAAGACAGCACTTTATGAGACAAAAACAAACAAACATGCATCTTGTGTGTAGCTTATATGAAAATCTATCTAAGTTTTAACCCAGTGGCTCTATGAAAACATCCTTAGCTGCACATAACACCTGAAATAACTTTTTTTTTTAAAGCCAGCAGTTAAAAAGACATTGTAATTTGTTGTCCCTTGTCTTGACACTGTAACAACAATACAGTAACACTGAATATTACCTGGAGATGCTTCCGTAACACTGCAAAGAATAGCTAGCTAGCTAGAGTAGCGACACCTACCAAATAAGCTCTCTCTGTCTGTACATGGCCAACACACACTGAACAACATGTTGTCCTACTTGTTTATGAAAAAAACATGAGTGCTACCATGGCTACGACATTCTTTACCGTTACATTCTGATAGCAGTTAAAGCTGAACACTCTACTCGCTTTGCTTCAAACATACACCGGCATCTCATGGCAACTGTCTTTCATTATTCCAAAGAAGAAAGCTGGGATGGCCCAATGAAGGCGTGGCCGCTCTACTGGGTCATATTTCTGCAGCTGCTGCATTCATTTTACAAGATGTATTGTAGTCCTCCCGTTAAACAATGACATGTAACTTTCCAAACAGTGTTTAATTTACTTTACATTGATGCTGCTGAGCTGCTACTAATAAGTGATTCTTTTCCTCCAATGTTTTTAATTTGTACTCATCTTATTGTCCAGTGACAGTTTTTACTTGTCACAGTAGGACAACCCCTGGTGTAAATAATTCATGGTGGACTTCATTGAGCTGCTTCGGTTTCAGGACCCTGCTATAGAGCATAGTGGCTCACTGTCACGGCTAACCGGGGACACCTGAATCCAGCAGGGCCCTCGTTAATGTTATCAGTAACACCTGTGCTGGTGTTATAGGCCTACATAGAGGCTCACTGTCACAACCTGAATCATCGAGCAGGGCCCTCGTTAATGTTATCAGTAACACCTGTCCTTGTCCCACAATGACAAGCAACTGTCTGCTGTGAAAAAAACAACTATCCAGTCCAGTGATACAGGATGTTTTGGGACAAATATCAATGTCAGCCAATGGTCTCTTGTTTGAAAAAAGCACAACATAATTTTTTTTAAGATGATGTTTCAAATAAGATTTTTTTGAATGAATTACGCCCATGATATATACCGAACAGGACATTTTGCAGTTAGACTAAAAACACGTTTTTTTTAAGTTACTTGAAACATATTTGGGAATTTACTGTAACGTTTTACACTACAATGTATAGTTAATTATCTGCCAGCCCGTACACTGATAATATATAAATACGTTAACTTAAAGCCTGACTGACTTACACCGACAGTCCAATATTGTTAGTTAAATTAAATTTGTGGGCAGATATGTAAATCGTGTTCACCTGATGCTAAATATAGAGCTTCACTGCTCTACAACCACTGTTTCGGCTAAATGAGATTAGGACACTTCCGCATTAGTCTGCGAATATTTCCTAATGGTGATAACAAGCTGCAGCACAGACACAGAGCTTAATTTCTCTCACCACGTGGCTGCATAAATAACAGTTATCCGGTCGGTGTCGGTGGATACGCTTCTCCGGCCTGTACGAAGCACCTAACAGCATGAGGTGTGTGTGTGTGTGTGTGTGTGTGTGTGTGTGTGTGTGTGTGTGTGTGTGTGTGTTTGTTTGTGTGCGAGGTGAATTATAGACTACCGTTACACCAGCCTCCTCAGCAGTTTCCTCCTCCAGGTCAGCAGGGACACTTGGAAGCGTCTCCATCACTTGGCCCCGGACAGACTCCGAGTCTGACTCATCCGAATCCTGACGGGACAAGATCGGTAACGTTCAGTTAACGAAACACCGCAACAAAGCACCGGTTATATTCCACAGTGTAAGATTGAAGGACGTGTATTTTAACCTACAAAAGGGCCAAAAGTAAACACGTCGTGTCATCTTCTTCACATAGTAAACACCGTCAGCGTGAAAAAAAAAACCACTTACCATGATGCAGTAACTTGATGGGTAAGTTCTGTCTGGGCGCAGGGGTTTGACGCTCGCGATGCAGTTATTAGCTATTAACGGTTATGCTAACCGGATAAACAACTATGACATACGTAAAGTAGTAACAGCAGTATATATACACGATAGTTTAAGGCAGGCTTGGTTTCTATATAAGCCCTTCTGGAGTGTTTCTCTCGGGTTGGCGAGCTAACGTCGCCGTCGTTGACGTTAGCGAGCAAGCTACGTGGCCGACTGTGAAGTTTTCCGCAGCGGAGGGAGGAAGAGGAGGCGGAGAAGCTGAGTAATAAAAATACCCACCTCGTACGTAGCTGTCCTATGCGGGCGGGTCGACCTCCTCCGAGTTGCCGGCGGCATCGCATCCAGCAACTCCACCTCAATCGGCTGACTGGGGTAGATGGACTTTCTGGATCGCAGCACCATCGACATGTTGGACCACGTAAACAATGCAGCAGCTACTTCGTGATGCACGAGATTAACGGACGGAACGCAAACAGCATGCACGTTTGTCTTGCTGATGAGACTTCACTCTGGCTGAAGTAGAGTATACAAAGGGTCGCATTGAACAGCTGCCAGGGTTATTAAAACACCTTTCTCAGTGACATAAAAAAACACCCGTAACGTTTAACCCAGGCATGAACGCGCCGTGCTTCTCGAGACAAGTAAACAATAACTTGAAGAAACCGCGATTTCCCGTCACCGCTGATTGGCGGTTGGATTCAAAGCAGTGGCTCCGCCCACCAGACATACGTAGAGCACACAACACGGAAACAAGGGATCACCGTCGCCTGCTGTTTATCCAGGAGCTCGGTGTTCACTTCCAATAAGGTCTGTTGTTATTGTTACGTGATGACTGACAGCTCTTACATTTGGTGTTATATTGCGAGAAAGCAAAAGCGTGACAGAGCGACGGGAGAGTTGACATTCACTCTGGTGAACAGAGTTAGTTTCAGTTCGCTGAGCTGTTGTTGAGCTGCCTGAACGGAACATGAACCGACCTGGTTGTTTATGTTCCAAAGAGCAAAGTAGAGACATGTAGCTAGCTAGCTGGGTTACTGAGTGTCAAAGGTCACTGAACAATACCCAGGGCACGTGAACAACGTGTACAATGTGATGTCCCACGAGCATCACATGTCTGTCAGATTTCTGCTTCAATTTGTTCTGAAATACTAGAGAAAAGCACCTGAAAGTGAAGTTCCAGTGTGAAGAACAGCAGTAGGACAATCTCTTGTGATCTGGCAATATGTGTTCACTCACTATTGGACATTACAGAATATTATAAGACAAAAGTATTGGCCACAACCTCATAAGGTCTCATGGTGTATATGAAATATTAGTGTTATGAAGGTATACATTGGTCCTCCATACTGCCCATCTCTTGCTCAGTGTTCTGCCCGTGACGTGCTGACCCCTGGTCATTTTGTTTCAGGCCTCCCATGTGAACTGTTCGGGCTGAGAGGGGGAAGGTTTAGCAGTTTGTATTTTGTGTGATGACGGACAGTTAGTCCGTCCCGTCAGTACTCCAATGGAAGCTCCGGTCACAGCCGCCCCTCCTCCCAACTCCTCCTCCCTGCCTGTCCCGGTCCCCATGCGTCCGGCCGTCGCCCCGTCGGTCCAGCTGGGCTTCACCATCCTCTACACCACCCTGTACGCCGCTCTGTTCCTGGTGGTGTACGCGCAGCTCTGGCTCCTCTACCTCTACAGGCACAAGCGCTGGAGCTACCAGAGCGTCTTCCTGTTCCTCTGCCTGCTCTGGGCTGCCGTCCGCACCACCCTGTTCTCCTTCTACTTCTGCAACGCTCTGCAGGCCAACCACCTGCCCGTCGCCGTCTACTGGCTGCTCTACTGCTTCCCCGTCTGTCTGCAGTTCTTCACTCTCAGCCTCATCAACCTGTATTTCACTCAGGTAAGACCGGGGAGAACAGGACAGGGGTTGTTTTCTTGAAGCTAGGACACGCCAGCTTCAATGTAGAGGGGAGTACTGATGAAAGAAGACGTTAGGCCATAGATAAATAAGTGAAAGTAAAAACAAGTTTCACGGTCTTTGAGCAGGGGGAATTTCTTTCACAAGCCGCCTGCGTAACAGCTTTTAAGTGAAACCTTGTGGAGCTTTAGAGAGACTGAAAATAAACACTTTGTTCGCTTTCAGTTTCCTTCTGAATGTCACGTTTGTGTTTACTTTGTTGCGTATTTCTCTCTTGTACCACAGGTGCTACTCAAAGTGAGAGAGACGTATAGCTCGGACGTTGACAGAGGAGTGTAAGTATCACTCTACTGTCAGAATACTACAGTTTTAAGCCTTTGTTTCCTGAACCCTGATCTCGATTAGACCCCGATGAGCACTAATCCATCCCTGTCCCCCTCAGGTGGCTGGCGCGGTGCATGTACGGAGCCCTGAGCACCGTCTTCCTCTGTGTCAACGCGGTCTGCGCGGTCCTCGGGGACAGAGACGGCGGGTCGGGGGAGTGGACCTGGAACCTGGTCCTGGTCCGAGTCCTGGTCAACGACTTGCTCTTCATCCTGGACGCGGTGTTGCTGGCCGCCTTGCTGCTGCTGCTGACCAGACACTCGCGCTCCACCAGCCCCTACCTGATCAGCAAGGTGTGCTCGCCATCGGGCTTTGAAGTGACGCAGCGTTGACTTTATTTTAAATAAAAAGTGGAAATTAACATATATATTAAAGGGGCGCGTCAAGATTAGTTGACCCCTCATGATTAGTCCTACTCTTAGTCTCATGTCGTCTGTGGCTCTGGAGGAGTTTTGTCTGAGAAGGTGACCCTGATGACATCACTATGACGTCATCAGAGTTATCTCGGCTTGGGCTCGGAGAATACACATTTATAACCGTACAAACTGGAATTGGGGCTGTTTACCAATCTGGGAGGGTCTACTGAAAGGGAATATTGAGTTGCATTATGGGAATTGTAGGATCCCATACTAGGGGCATACTTTAGGGAAGTGCAATACAAGTCACTGCAGCGCCCCCTAAAACACAAGCCACTTCTCTGTAGTTCTGGTTGTACTCCAGGCTGACGGTGTCTTTTTTTCTTCTTCTACCTAACCAGGGGACCACAGTGTGCCGCACAGCGACACTGGGAGCAGCAGTGATCTTGTTGTTTGCCAGCCGAGCCTGCTACAACCTGACGGTGCTCATTCTGTCCCAGAGCCAGCGCGTGGAGTCGTTCAACTTTGACTGGTACAACGTCTCCGACCAGGTGAGCGTTTCAGTCCGAAAGCACAGCGCGTTGTTCCAGTTGCCAGTAACGGCTGTCGATATTTTCATATCTCAAAAAACGTCACGATAAGCCATGGCCAGTAAAAAATGCCAACACACCACGAGATAACCCTGTGTGTATGTGTGTGTGTGTGTGTGTGTGTGTGTGTGTGTGTGTGTTTGCAGGCTGACTTGCGAAGTGAAGTGGGCGACCGGGGCTACCTGGCCTTCGGTGCCATCCTCTTCATATGGGAGCTGCTCCCGACCAGTCTGCTCATCCTCATCTTCAGAGTTCGCCGGCCGGCTCAAGAGGTAGTCGGCACAATCGGATTAAAAAAACCCGTAGAAATGACACATGAAGCAGTGAAAGTCTTTTAAAGCTGTGTGTGTGTTTTTTCCACAGACCAGCAGCATGGCCGTCAACAACAGGGTCCTACCTCGTCCCTATTTCTTTGATGACCCTCAAGGCAGCGACGAAGATGCACCTGTTCCATGGGCACGTGGGTCACATCCACACTCGAGGTACTGTCATCACACAGGCAGAGCTGGAACCATTAGTCAGTCAACAGAAAGCTGCTCATCTCACTTTTCATATTTGATTAATGACTGAAGTTGGTTATCAAGGAAAATAAAATGCAAACGTTCCCTCGGCCCCAGCTTCTCCAAAGTGATCCGTTGCTGTTTATTTCATGTAGGGCTGCAGATACACAATCATTTCAGTCGTTGATTAACCTGCAGATCACTTTCGCACTTAATCGATTCATCGTTATTTGAACAAAAATAATTGAAAAATTAGTCGTTTTGTTCGACCGGCGGTCAAAAACTGAAAGGTATTCACATTACTACGATAGAAAACGAAGAAACACATTTTCATATTTAAAAAAACTTGAAACAGAGAATTTTGGGGCGTTTTTGCTTAATAAATGTCTGAAACGGTTAATCAATTATCAAAGTTGGTGAAGATTATTTTCCTGTTGGCTGACGTATCAATGAATGGTCTGAGCTCTAATTTTATATCATTGTAAATTGAGTATCTCTGGGTTTTGGGCTGTTGTTTGGACAAAACAAGACACTGGAAGACATCGCTCCTGGCTCAGGGAAACTGTGGCAAGCATTTTCAACAACCTATAGACCAAACAAGTAACAGACGAATAGAGAAAAGAGTTGGTAGATGAATCACTGAAAAAAAATGTCCTCCAGGGTGTCTGCGGGACAAATCATGCAAGTTTTAAATTACACATCATGAGCGTAGGGCCTTAATAAATCTAGAACGGACTAATAAAGTGTTCTCATGTGTGCTTCTTCTCACGGTTTCAGCTGGTACGGAGCGGAGACCGCTCCTCTCCTGTTTGCCAGCAACCCCCCAGACCAGAGCCACCAGCACCACTCGTTCTACTCCACCCCCCAGAACTGACCTCCACTTCCCACCACTATCGGGGGGGCGCTGCGTCCCCTAAAGACATTCATCTCAAGGGCACAGCTGCCGGCCAGTAGTACCTCCCTCTGTGGACAGTTTTTGCACTGAAGACCTCAGGAATTCATCAACAAACAGTGAATATGCACCTTGTAGTTTTGGAACAGAGAATATATAGAATTTCTTTTTTTTTTCTTGGCTGGAGAAGCCCCGACAGACGGAGCATTGTGATCAGGGATCTTCTTATAAACGATAGTGCGAGATTAAGTTACAATGGGTTAGCTTATTTTAAATCCTTCATTGTCCTATTGTTGATTAATAAAATGAACTAGCTCTTACTATTCCCTAACAATTGCACATTTAGCTTCGTAAGCATTCCTCATTAAACTAGAACGGTGCACTCAGGAGAGTGCAGATCTCCGCCAGGTGGGTCTGAACCGACCGCTGTCAAGTTCAGTTAGCTGGTCGGCGACGCCCTCAACTGTGTCGTCACCAGTGGCCCCTACTGTTAAGAGCAGCGAGTGAGGAGTCGGCATGAGACGGGAAAACAAAAGGTGTTTTGAGAAAGTGTGAGTCGCCGCAACCACGAGAGGTCCTTGAGCTTGCAGCCATAACCGGCCACCCAACATATTATGCATTATCCTGCAGCAGAATGCGAGACTAGCCGTGGACAGACGTAGAGGTGCACACTCACTCACAGACGCGCACGATCCTCCTGGCGGAGGTAATTAATGCACATAACGTAGTTGATAAGCTTGCAGCATGTGATGAGCCTTGGAAACAACCACTGACGGTACCAATATGCAGTTTTGTGAAGAAGGTCACGACCCTCTTATACTGTGTGAAGTCACTAATATATATATATATTATCAACGGGTCACTTTTGGTATTTGGTGTTGGGTTTCTTTAAGACCAGTCATGTTGACGCTTTTGATAAATAGTTCCACATCAGCAGGTTGTCTCTCTTCTAGTCTCATCACTGCAGGTATTCACCTCGTCGAGTTGTTTCCTTCCGGGCCGCTGTCTGCCATTTTGGTTTCTATGTCACTTTTGCAAAGTTTAATCATTTTTATTTTTAAAAGTTGCTTTTGATTTATTCCCTTCCTGTGTAATTGTATTTTGATGTACGTTTAACTTATTTTATATGACAAATCAAATGTGAGTTTCCTTTATGTCTTTACTGGAATGAGGCTTCCTCACAGCGAGTCACTTATATTTTTACCACATGATTGATATTTACTATGTAAACAGCAAACTAATAAAAACAATCTAAATGAGCTTGTTCGGCCTGTTTCTAAGCAGAAAACGTATGTAGGGGAAAGCGCCGTGTCAGACCACTTTATTTACTACAAACTGTACTTAATTAGTGCTCCTTTCCAAGGCACGACAGAATGTTTTAGAATTTTAAATGTTTATTCATCCCTGAAGGTCGGGTCTCTTCTTTATTTTACAGGTCTGAGATTTCTGCATAATTTCCTAAATCATTTCTAAGGAAGTTTGATGATGAAGTTGAATGTACTTGGGTTGGAAGAAAGCATTTCTTTCCTATAATTGGTAAGAAACAGTAACAATAATAAAAGCAGATATGATAATCTGGCTGGGCTTCGCGTTTAGCCTTCCTGGCAAGAAAACATGACAATTTAACGACTGGCTAAACTAACGAATATGTACTAAAGGTTAGTACACGTACACATGAGTGATAATGAGTTTTAATTTAACAGCCCAATCTCTCATTCAAAGCTCGGACACAGACAGCCTGAAGAGAAGAGAAGTGCTCTATGGAATCACTTTGTGAACATACATGGTACATGTTGTGCCACTGCCATTTCAGTCAAACAGTTTATTCTGCATTATGTACAGATCATCCTATTAAAACTCTTTATACAGTATGTACACATTCAAATAAATCGGTATGATGCTGTGGCGACAGAAGAGTGATGAAGGTTAAACAAAAAAAAAAGAAAAGCGCCAAAG
The DNA here is from genome assembly GCA_032191485.1 of Leptoclinus maculatus. Classification (NCBI taxonomy): domain Eukaryota; kingdom Metazoa; phylum Chordata; class Actinopteri; order Perciformes; family Stichaeidae; genus Leptoclinus; species Leptoclinus maculatus. The sequence continues at coordinate 19,943,877 of JAVDOI010000011.1, read as the reverse complement.
CAGCTGATCAACTTCGCTCCATTTGAATTCTCTGGATGTGACACCGATCCAGGTGCTGTGTAACATGTTGACCACCTTTTAATGCCGAAAAGGAAACTGAATTAAACTGAAATCAAAAGTGTGGGCAAAGACCTCACACCGACAGTAAAACTACCAAACACATCCGAACATCGTCTCCATTACACCGACCAGATAAATGGGTTTGAAATTCCTCCTCCACCTGATTAAACCTACAAACACCTGCAGTACTCTTATTGCAGTAGTCATTCTGAAGGGGGGGGGGGGAGAAAGGGGGTGAAATAAAAAAATAATAAAAAAAACAGGAGTCGTGCTATTGCTTTCTGACACAGAAGCGGTCCAGGTGAGCGGTACCGATCATCGCGTCTCCCGGTAGCCGGAGTCCAACTCGACGACGGTCGGGAACCTGAGCCTGTGGAAGGCGAGAGCCACGAGGAAGAGAGGCGATGAGGAACCAAAGCAACCATCTATCAGCTCAGAGTTCCTGCCGGTCCAGAGCAACGTGTCCCGAGTCAGAGCATCAGCATCAGTTGTCAGGAGGGGGTGAGGACGACGACGAGGTCTCCAGCTTACGGAGGCGGCGGCGCCTCAGCTCGGCGGCGTTGGGCTCTCCGTCCTCGTCCTCGCCCCCCGCGGCGCCCGCCACGCCGTCGTCCAGCTCTTCTTTTGGCTCCGTGTCCGAGGCGGTGGAGGCAGAGTCAGCTGGCTGAGGGGAGGCTGCGGCTCCGTCCACCTGCTCAGCTGGAAACGGAAAAACTAATTTAAATCAAAATTATAAACATTTTTGTTTCTATTAATTGAAACCGCGTTTGTAGTTGATGTGAACTGTGAGTTTACTCACTGCTGGAAGAGCTGGTAGAGTCCTTCTCCTGGCTGGGGCTGTCCGCGCTGCTGTCTGCGCTGCCGTCCGCGCTGCCGTCCGCTGCAGGAGGGGAAGCGGCGGCGGCGGCATCGTTCGTCGCGGCGGCGTCGTTCGTCCCGCTGGCTGCTGCTCCGGCGCCGCCCTCGGCCCTCGGTGGACTGTGGAGAACACAGCAGCAGAGGGTCAATGACGCATTACTGTGAAAAGCATTAATAAGGCTGGCTGCGTTCAATGATTCGGTTCAACTAGAGGAGGCTCACTTACGCGAGCGTGGTGACGGTAGTGAGGTAGTGGTGGATGTTGAGCATGGCGGCGTCCAGCAGGGTGTGGATGTTCTGGAGACACTGGAGCCGGGCCTCGAGGCCCCGCCGACCCTCCGCCTCCAGCTCCCTCAGCTCCTCCTCGGACAGCCGGGACAGAGAGGGGGGAGGAGGAGGCATGGACGACACTGGAGGAGAGGAGGAGGGGCATTAACATAAATATTCAAGTTCAGTATTAAAAAACCTCAAGGGTTACGGCTTGTTCACGTCTGTTTGATGGACAAACTAAAGTGTTGCACATGTAGTGGGACTTTCACACAGAACGTTGCTATGGTAATGCTAAACAGTTCCTTAAACAGAGGCGCGAAACAAAGAAGTAAGACAACGTTATCACCTCCATGACTCACCCACAAGCATTTCAAAATGTCTAATTATTTCTATTCTTTGAGGAACGCACTTCCCCGTCTCTCTCGGCATCTATTGACAATAAGAGTGTCAAGTCACCAAGCGTGCATCTGTTGTAGTCTGCAAGTACAGAGAGTCGGCCGCTTACCGAAGGGAGGAGGGGGAGGCATGAGCCACGGCGCAGTGGGGAAGGGAGGAGGGGGGAAGGAGAAGGGGAAGCCCGGGATTGTTGATCCTGGAGCTGCAGCGGCGTCTGCGGTCGACGAGGCGGCCTGGCTGGAGCCTGGTGGAACAAACACACAGCATTTTGGATAGATGTCACGTAGAAAAGAAAATTACAACAATACACATCAGCAAACAGCTTCAGACACTTTGGGTTTTGATTTTCTAGTCCCGTCTTTGTGCCGTGGTAAACTGTGAGCGTCGTCCTTACCGGCGGCCTGTGTGGCCTCCGTGCCGCTCTGTGGCGCGTCGCCGGCACCCGGAGCTGCAGCCGCTGCGGCAGGGGGCGGCACCGCAGGGAAGGGACCCCAGAAGGGGAAGACGCCGGGGGGGAAGCCGGGTAACATGCCTGGGGCCACTGGAGAGGAAACGGAACAAAAGAGTCCAAATATGCATTTACCAGAGGACGCTTACAAATATGATTAGTGTGCTCTGCAAAGTGGTCAGCGTAATCAAACTTGTTAGTTAAGAAAAGATGGACCAGGATTGTCTAATTGGTCTAGAGAATTCCTTAAAATGTTGCTTAAAAAAAAGATCCACACGGACTCAAGAGGATCTGGAGGTCAGAGGTCTAGTTTCTAAGTGCTCTCAGGTATTGGAATGTGTTGCTTCAAAGTAATAACGGCCTCTAAGAAGCAGGAGGAAAGGGGCTGCGTTCGTGAGCGCTGGGTTTTCGACTCTCACCGTTGGCGGGCGGGGCCGCGGGGGCGTTGGCGGGGGCCGCGGGAGCAGGGGCCGGGGCCTGGGCCGGAGCCGGAGTCTGATTGTTGTTGGACGCTCGGAGGACGTCCATGCGACAGGTCGGGCAGGTCTGCTGCCTCTGGAACCAGGAGCGTAGGCAGCTGTGGGGAGGAAAGTACCGCAAGAACACACGGCAACGTTTAAACACAAAGGGCTCGCAGAGGTTTCTGTGTAAAGTCATGTTTAATTCGCTTCACTGTTTAAGTACGGGAACTGCGTGCGCCATCGGTTACTGTAGATGCTGACCACGTCGTTTTTGTTTTGTTTGCGCTCCAGCATCTTTCCTGCTGACCACAGGACTTACCTGGAGTGGAAAATGTGATTACAAGGCAGTTTCTTGGCTCCCGTGACCATTTCCTCTCGACAGATGATGCAGACGTTGTCAGAGGCCAGCAGATCTTCAGGAGTAGCATCGGGGTATCTGAACGCAGGCAAAGATAGGAAGAGCAGGAAACGGTTTATTATTATACTATATATGTAAATGTACCGTCGGGTTTGTTCAAACTTAAGTAAGAGCTGGTCAGAGTTGCTGTGTAACAGTGTGCATGTTCTCCTGCAAATATATATTACGCTCATTTGCATGTGGGCTGTAGTCCATGACATCAAATGATAATTAAAACACAACTTGTATAAATTAATAAGAAAGACATGAAATAAGGATTTTTTACTATTACATCAGTGCAATCAGGAAAGTCTTAACATAATTGTGATGATTGTTGATTTTAGAAAAAGACAACCCCCCCCCCCCATCACAAACACATCTCTACCTCTGGTGAATAAAGCTTGTAAACGCCCGAACATCATTGGTACCCGTTTACCGTTTACCGGTGACAAGAGGTGCCTGCGCAGAGCTCAAAGGATATTAAAAAGTCAAGACCCACTCCAGCCACAGCCTGTTCCCCAAGAGATCAGCTTCTTTCTGTGTTCATCCCTCACTCTCCACATATAATAACGTTTTGTTTAGTTTTCTATGTTTTTGTTAGGTTGCTAAATGGGCCTTCAAACTGCGTTTCCTTGCACCACCCTGCTGTACAGTGACAACAAATAACCGTGTAACTCACAGTGTGTTCATGTTGCGGATGGCTCTCCGAGACATTATAGCATCTGTTACGGCTTTCTTGAACTGTCTGAGAGGAAAAGAGGAAAACAGCAGCAAACTCAACATAAGAATTCAAAATTGATAAGAAAATTCATAGACATTTGTGCTAAACTTACAGTTTGGAATTAAATATGAAATATCATCATTAAGATCACAGTAGTGGAATTAACAACAACATGCTAAACCCTCTGACCCCCGACAAACACACACAGCGGCTCACCTCATAGCCAGATACATGGGCCGGATGGCAAACAGAGGGAAGGTGTGGACCTTTATCATGATGGTCATGAAGGCGATGTACAGGATCACTTTGATGAAACCTGGGATACAAACATCAACCAATGTTTGAGTATGTCCGCCACACACACACACACACACACACACACACACACACACACACACACACACACACACACACACACACACACACACACACACACACACACACACACACACACACACACACACACACACACACACACACACACACTAGAAGAAAGATCTTCCAGCGTCACATGTTGAACCACAGCTGGAGACGTACCTGTGAAGAGCTCGGTGTAGAGCATGTAGACGGCCTTGTTGTCCCAGGGATTCTCACTCTGCAGGTCGACGGTGTGCAGAAGGTACTTAATGAAGGTCGTCAGCACCATGGTCATCAGGATGGCATACTGAGGGGCACACAGAGAGGAGGTGTGCCAAAGTGTCCTTGGTTGTGTGTATATTATATGTATAATATTATATGTGTGATCTGACACAACATAGCATGAGAAGGGTTAAAGTAAGAGGTTGTTTTTATCTCCAACATGTCTTAACGGTTTATTTCCCAATCCTATATTATAGATGGGTTAGGATGGGGCTATGTGGAGAGAATCAAACACCTCGATATGGAGACGACGTTGCATTACCATGCCTTCATAAAATATTTCCACAGTGAGATTTTTGATAAATAATCATCAGTAGAGCGGATGTATTGATTACGTGCGTAATGGAAAATAATGGCACAACAGCTAGAACAGACTGGTGAGCTCAGAAAATGACATTACTTTACTGTAAAGCAGCCTTTATAACCAGGAAAAGACAACAATTATTCCATATTACAATATCTAAAGTCAAGGAAGATGTCTAAATTCATATCAAGATATAGCAATATCAATATAATGGCCAGCCCTATGTTGGGTATTTTATTCCATTTGATTTTAAATAAACCCAGTACTCCAGACATCAAACTAAATGGTCACACATGTGTCCTGCATTCAAAATCTTACTTGAGTTAAAGTATTTAAGCATATAATAAAGAAAATGTACACCAAGTATAAAAGTAAAAGTACTCACTATGCAGCCAAATGGGCTCATTTAGTTGATTTTGATATATTAGAATACTAAATTCTTATTATTGATGCAGTACCATGTATGATGCATTGTAATGTTGTAGCTGACTGCAGTAGAGCGAGCTCCCTTCATTGTTTTATATATATCGTAATGAATAAATGTAGTGAGATAAAAAGTACAATGTTTCTCTCTAATGTAGTAACGTAGGAAGTAGCATCAGAATCGTGCTTACGTACGGTACTCGAGTAAATATACTGAGTTGCTTTCCATCCCTGACTAACACCATGCTGCAGCAGAAAAGGTTTTTAGCACCAGTGCTGCCAGTCTGGAGTCCTGAAGCCTTTCACAGCTGGAAAACACAAGAGCTCAAATTGAGCTTAAGCTAACGAATGACAAACCTCAAATCCGAAAACAAGCTGCACCGAGGCTCCTCGGGTGATGATGCTGTGACAGGCGTGGTTGACAAACAGGAAGTCCAGGATAGCCAGCAGCCCCATGAGAGCTGCAGGAAATAAAGAAGACCGACTAACACTCCTGTGAGGGGTCGAGGTACCGACACGCAGAAGCTCCACAGAAACGTAGGAAACAACACCTTGGTTTAGGCCCAGAATGAACAAGTGTGTTCAGTATTTAAAAACATGTCTGATGGAGAGGTATTATAAAATGTTAATAGCTAATGGGCCTTATTCTGGAAATCAAACTGGATACATGTCCTCAATTCAAACACAGTTGGCTGCTAAAATACATCTGACAAGATGACTGAATGGATTTCGTAGTAGTGTTATTATGGTCTGTTAATGTCAACCATTGTGGTGGTCTGTTGTGGGGCTCTGGTAAACTGTGGTGCAGCTGGCATTGTGTGCAAACAGCACTGATTTGCATACAGTTTCACTGAGTCAATACGACAGAAAGAGACAGAGAAAGAAAACAAAGACTTAAAAAAAAAAGAAAAAAGAACAAGATAAGGCCAACACAGGAGGGGCTGATAACCTGTACTTACACAACACTCTGAAGTGAAAGATCCAAGATATGTTTGGACTCCGTTCCATCTGAAAGAAAAGAGATAAACATGATGTCATTTCTACCTTTAAACAACGTGCTGCACACGATTACAGTAGATTGAGGAAACTGTGTATTGCGTAAGATAAGGAAGTAATTTTTTTTTTTCTCTCTCTCATCACTCACGAAGTCCACCCGGTCCTCAGCCAGCCAGTGGAAGCACTTGAGGAAGAGCAGGAGTGTGAAGAGGGCCACAAAGCGAGGGGAGAAGTCGTCCCTGAACACAGTGAAGGCCAGGCACGTCTCGGTCACAGCGTACCAGGAGCGCTCGATGAGATGCTGAGGGCCCAGAGGACAGAACGCGTGAATGCACGCAAACACAAAAGGGCCGATATAGATACAACGGAGACCATGCATATTAAACTGAATGTGTGTTGTGATGAGTCAAGGGAGTCAACTCTACCTCCATTTCTGCAGCCCTTAGCTGTCCAAAAAAGACCTTCCTCATGAACTTTCCCAGCAGGAACACCAACACGAAGGCCTGAATGTACAACACCTGACGGCAGAAAAAGGGAAAAAGCGGGATTTGTCACACAGTCATTGATATTTGAAATATCGATACAACTCACACCAAAAACCCCGCCCTTACCGCCATGCTGGGGCTGCTCTTGGTGAGGTAGACCACGGTCGGGTAGAACTGGTGTTTGAGGAGGTAGGCGTGTGCCACCACGGCCCCAGTCAGAGCCAGACTGGTGGCAGTCACCAAGAATGATCGCACCATCTCGGACTCAGCTACAGACGTACTGCGCTGGGGGGGAAGAGAAGAGGAAGGCTGTTGCAAGTGAAAGCTGACTGTTGTAGCGGAGCGGCATGCAAATAAAAATGATTTCCCAAAACTACAATGATTGGCTCCAGTGAAAGCAATGCAGTGATGTGTTGGATACTGATTGGGGGGGGGAAGACGAGACTCTCGACCATATTTGCACTGTTTGTGTGCACAGTGTAAGGATTTCATTAGCCAAATTGTTCTCGTGTTAACTACACAAAAGAAGGCCTTTAGGGTTGTTTGAGTGGGGAGAAAACAGAGCGCTGTCAACCTGCCAGGTGAACTAAAGTATTGTAAATCTTTACTACAAATAATCTTTTAAATTCAGCGATATGATCAGCACATTTTAATGAGCTTTGACTAAAAAAAATATGTATTTATTCTCTTACCACTTTTATGTAAATAGCGTTTACTGAAGGATGAAAGGCTACAATCAATACAGCATTACATGACAATAAATCTCAGTCAGAGCTGGAGTAATAGGTGAATATTGTTAGTGTTGTTTTATTAGGCCAGACAACAGAACACACTGTATCATACGTCACGTACAATGTGCTTAATGAAACTGTTGCTTGCTCTGCTTCCTCCTGCATAGATGCTAAGCAGTGCACTTGTTAGCATAGTGTACACTCCCACTAATCGCAGGTACTGAATCGAATCACCCCCTCCTGAGCTGCATTTCTCACATTGAAGGCAACGTAATAAACTAGCTTCTCTCTTATTTCCTGCTTTTATTAAAGTAGCTTACCAACAACGTGTACTTTCCTCGAGAAGAGGCAGCTCTCTTAGCCAACTTAGCTCGCTGACATTAAAGCTAACGTGGTAAGAATGAAGTCTCAAAAACACGAACAAACTTGTGATAGCTTACCAAGAAAGCGAGAAACTTACCTAAGCTAACAAGCGAGCTACATACTTCTCAGAACGCTGCCTATATATTTGTTTGTATTAGTGACGATACTTTACTCCAGAGACTACCTAGCTGCATGTCAAAGGCAGGTAACTAATTAGGTTAGTTAAGCTAGTGTTAGCTAACGTTAGCTAGCTAGCAGGTAACAGCTGTCAGTGCTCTGCAGGACTCACCGACTCGATGTCTGCGGAAGACTTGCTCCTTCGTTAACTTGACGGATGTCTCCTGGCCTACTAAAATCTCTATATTCTCCGCGGCTACTCCATTTCGACCGTTTCAAGGTAGCCTCTTTACAACATGTATTATCCTCGCCCCTATCCGTCTGGCTACGTGTTTATCTTTGGCTTGCTCCTTGGGAGCCACATCACATCCGGCTGCTACGGTAATTTGACGCAAGAGCATTTTCAAGCATCACCGAAACACTTCCCGTCTTCTGTCAGTTACTCGGTGTACAGAGCAGATATAAAGATAAATGATCGTACACAGTTGAGTAATCAATGCTTTGATTTGGGAGTGTGTTTCAAGTTGTATTTGTAAAAGTAAATGTTAGGTGGCCTCCGACCCACCTTTACGGAGATTTACGGTAAATACCAACGTGGACCAATCGGAAGTCGTCAGGCTGGTCCTGCGTTCCATGGTTAGATTACACATCACTGTACTGTGGAGAGGGGGTGGACAGGCAGACAATAATACAAGTAGAAATATTAAGAAATTATGAAATATGCAATCAGCAAATATGAGCGCAAATTACTACGTGTTAACCCTCTTCTAAAAATGCTTTGGTTGAGTTTCAGAAATGGAAGTTTTGAAGTAAGTAGGTCTGTCTCCAATGCTCACTACTCACATTTATAATCTAACATCTGCTAGTCTAAGGTTTGGTTTGTTCACTTGAATGCATTTTCAATTGGGATAAGGATTACTTTAGAAGTAAAAACAATCGACAACATTCACCCCCTGCTATATGAAACATAAAGCATGGGCATCTATTGGTAATTAACCCAAAGCTGAAGTAAAGATTACTCAAAAGGACAAGATCAACTCTATTTTGCTTTTCATGGTTGAGGTTTCCTTTTCAGCCAATAAATGTTTTTTTTAATGAAACATGTAATTGAATATCATAAAGGACTATCATTCTGAGCTTTACAGCAAACAGAACAGAACTGTAGGCTTCATTCATTCACTAATTAAATTCACTGTCGTCCTTGTTTGCTCTGGTGCTTTTTATGGTTTTGCCATGGCAACAATAAGACATTTTAAACTATTCAAACAAGCATAATCATAGGTCGACCAATATTCAATGGAGTAAACCGGGTGGCAAAGTGTTGTAAATCCATCATCAGTATAAATAAAACATTTACACACTGTTCACACGCATTTCCTGTATTCGTCTTGCAAAATGTTTTACTAAAATGTAGAAGAACAGACAAACAGAAAGAAAATAAACAGTCATTGTTACCAAATAACCTGTTTATTTCATCGCACTAATGAAGTCAATTATCTATCCACATAATGCCTTGGTACCCACGTCAAAATTTAATATGCCTGCACAAAATCCACGAGTGCACAATATTGTTAATACAGTGAGTATGGAGAATACAGTCACTCTTACTCGCACTCGAGAGTACAAACAAGAATGGATAGCGATGATGTCCACTGTGTGATTATATCATAGACGACTACTTCTGCTGCAATAGATGAAACATTCACAATGTTGTTAGCTTATGGCGTGTTAAACGTGTTCAGTGATTCATCTCCCATATCAAAAACTATCAGGTCGGCATACATCACCTTGTGAAAAAGGCAGTAGCCCAGTGTTCATTTTTAGCAGTGGAGACTATTTAAAAGAAAGAAAGCGTCCGTTATATCTGAGCCTGATGGTAAACATCCGCATCGGCAATATCTGATGTTGAGACAACGATGTGAGGAAAAAGTGTAAAATTCTAATTAGTCTGTCAGACATAAGGCGGAGTAGTGAGACTGTTCTGCTACATTAAAAAACTACACATACAGAGAAATAAACAATAAAAACTTGATGCAAAAAAAAAAAATTGAACATTTGACGAGTCAAATGTGACAGCGGAGCCCTAAATTCTTGCGGGTGTCGTAGCATTGTCGAGCAGCAGTGTGTCCATGCCGTCACCGCTCTTCTGTCTCCGGGCATCCGCATGCAACGCTTCTCTGTTCCAACAACTCAGTCGGGCTGTTGCTGAGTTCAATATCCCTTCCCAAAGGTAAGTGTAAACAGTTCAGCCATGAAGACCACCTTAAATTATCAATCGCTGAGGGGGTGGGGGAGAAAAGAAAAGTAAAAAAAAAAAGTAAAAAATATAGTAGAAGGGATCTCCCAAGCTCCCACGAGTCCATCATTAGGACACAGAGGAGATCGGGTTGAGGGGCGAACCCATCTGTGTGAGCACCTTGTCCAGCCACTGGAGGGGCCCGTGCAGGTGCACCTCGATCCAGCAGGGGGTGCTGGTGACGTCCTGTCGGTGGTACTCGGCTCCCCAGCCCTGTGAGGAGGCAGAACCAATTTAACCACGACACAGATTAGGATGATGTCTGCCTCTTGTTAAAAAGAAAAGGACGAGACGCGCGTGGCGAGGCCTTACCTTGACGAAGCTCATCCTGATGGTGCACATCTTGGTGAGCTCGTACACGGCCTCGAAGCCGTGGTTGACCGACTGGGCCAGAAGCTGAGCGAACTCCTGGTTGTTGAAAATCTTGAGGCTGCATCCGCTGGGGATCTTGCACACAGTGGTCGGGTGGAAGCCGTGGTGGTAGTTGCAGTTGCGGCTCTGGACGAAAATGCTGGTGTCACTGAGGCACTCTGCGTACACCTCCCCTCCCACGTAGTACAGGTGCACTCCTGGGGAACAGAGATGGACAACCGACGGTCAGGACATGCGGGGGGGGGGGGGACGACAATAAACAGTCACGTCTGTTGAGTCGTACCTTTGCCGATGTGCCTGCGCGTGTTCTCGATGGTGGAGTTGCGGTTGACGTTGGACAGCAGCCCGAGGCAGAAGCGGTTCTTGTTGTTGGAAGGGTCGGTGAAGCCGTCCACCAGCACGCTGGTCGACGAGGCGTGGTAAGCCTCGCCCACGCGGTTGTTCAGTTCATAGTAGACAATGGAGCACCAGTGGCTCGGCTCCTCGTACTCCACCGGCTGCACATCTGAAAAAAAAAAAAGCACAACGGGTTAAATCTTCTTAAAAACAGGAGTCATAAACGTAGCCGATGACATCACCAGACACACTAATCTTCCAGAAGGCACAAGAAGTTGATTAAGATGTCAAACAAAAGTGATCATAAAATCATCATCAGACAGTTTACCGGGATATTAAGTCATATAAAGCCTCGTTAAAACCGTTGGGACAGGATTCATTAAGTGTGGTTAACAAGAGGGAAGGAGCTCGTTATCACTCAGAATGGAAAGAATTTCTTACAGTATAAAGATAATTATAACCCTAAACGATAGTGTACAAGATTTGCAATTTGTATTTTTTTCCACTTTGACTTCTGTAGTTCATTTAGTTCTCTCCTGAAATACGAACTAATATAGAAACATTCAAAGAAAGAAATGATACATTATATATGTCAATGTAGGGAGGTATGAGCCGTCTGACACACCTTAACCGGTTTGTAAATTATAACGTAGGGAGAAAAAAATAAGTAAACATACAATCAATATTTCATCACTAAAAATTAGAGGTCTCTGATTGGGGGCAAATAAAGCGATGAGGAAATTATTTTAGACACGAAAAATGACCAAACGTTCATCAAGACAGCGCATGTGGTATTAAAACGTAACTCCCTCATTCACTTCAATGAGCCCGGTGCAGTGGTGCCGTGTGAATGCCAGTGCAGTGGAAAGGGCAGAAAAACACGCTTTACTTTTGCAGCAATGAATTGCCATGTGGGAAATGCCCGGCTTTCAGCCGCACATGCAAATATGTCGAAACGGAGAGGAGCATTTTCACTTCAATTAAGCAGAAAAGCCAAATCCTGCCTCAAGTATACTGTGAACTGCTGTTGCAGCATCTTGGACTTCCAAAAGCTGTACTTCCTGGTTGGCTCCTCTGTATGTTTATTGGTGAAGTGCAGCTGATACTAACACGTGTTCTCCTCACCTCCTCTGGCCACGTTGGGAGCCACCAGGGTGCTGCTGGTTTCCATGGACTGGCTCTCCTGGCCCAGCTGCTCGTCGGGGGGCATGTAGGCCGGGGGTGGGGTGTCAGCTGAGACATTAAGAGAGCAGTTAAGAGAGGATGAGACCAGTTGTTGCTGCTGGCAAATAGACTTGCACACATCTCCCGAGACCCGGGACAATCATCCCTGGATCTGTGCCCCGGAAACGGTGTCACATTTCACAGATCCCTCACTTGCTAAGCCACACGCTAACCCATTCCCGACAGAGATGCAATTTGAGCTTTCTGAGCCCACAGAGAAATAAACAAAAAAACACCACTAAACCTCCACAGAAAATGTTTATGATTATGATGCTCAAATAACCACCAGGGCCTTTCAGCACAAATACAAATCCTAAATTGCCATTAAAAACTTTCTCTGCCCGACTGCCTGCAGCCACCGGATGAGTCAGCAGATCCGGACCGGAGCAGGATAGAGCACTAGTCACCAGACACACACACTGAAACATATGTACAATCGGAATAATCCAAAAAGGTATTTCTCCGATACATCAAGACTATTGAGCATGGCAGACAGGAATGTCTCGGTTAAGTGGTGCGTCTTCATGCATCTGTTCCGTCTCCGGTCAGTGACCGTGAGACAGAACGGCCGCCTGCTCCACTGAGTTAGAGCCTTGACAGCAGACAGCAGCCCTGGCTCTGGTGGACACTGCTTAGCTGGCATTTCCTTTGTTCTCATTGAGGGGTGTAGCTTGATTCGGATGAATATAATAACTTGACCAGGTTGGAGTCTTGTTAAAAGCATTTCCATGGCATAGTGATGAAGCGCATCGTGCTTGGGTTTAAACTATTGGTCGTTCTCATACTGGGGGGGGCTTTGTAAATGATATGTATATTAAAAAGAATCTACCTGGATCTCTGATAGAAGTCTATTCTCAAAAACACTTTTTTTGTTACAATACACAACTTAAAACAATTTAAATCACCAGGAATGGTCGTTGGCTACTCGACAGCAAAGCTCCAGACCAACACGGTAGTGTGGCCCCCTTGCTCGGGTAGACGAGTGTGTGTGGCGTACCTGGGAGCTGGAATGGACTGGAGGGCCCCGAGCTGGCGGGAGAGTTGGGATAAGTACCGCTGCTGGCTGGAGAAGAGGGATACGGAGAGTTGGGAGAGATGGGGAAAGAACCGCCTCCCCCTCCACCTCCCCCCCCTCCGCTGCTGCCGCCCCCGCTGTGCGGCTGCTGGAAGGACTCTGGAAAGGTGGCGTTCAGGGGCATGTGCGGCTCGTTGTGGGTGAGGTTGCGGAACTGTACCAGCAAGCTGTGCTGTGGGTTGAACTCACTGTGCCGCGGTACAAGGACAGGAGGGAGCACTGGGGGGTGGGACGGAGAAGGAAGGGGAGGAAAAGGAGTTGAAGATTAGCACAAACACACACACACACACACACACACACACACACACACACACACACACACACACACAGGGGAATCAAGGTATTGTATTATTTAGAAAACGAGTGGATAATTTTATGATGGCTGTAAGGTTTTATTGAACTTAAATGTGTTTCCTTGTTAATAATGTATCCTTTCCATTACTTACAGGGAAATGCAGCCAGTGTTGGAGAGAAAAGCCTTCGTAAGCTCTCGGGAAAGCAGCCGTGGTGCACACTCGTGTGTAACACCAGGGCTTCTACTACCTATTATTTTATCGTGTCACCATTTGACCTAGAAAATGTCAGAAAACGACAAAAAGGGCCCCTCAGAATTCCCTAAAAAGGCTTTCATTGAAATCTTGAAGCTATTTCTCTACACAGCTGATATCAGTAGCTGTTTGTTTTGTTAAACAAAAACACACCAAACCTATGTCTTGAAACAGTTTAATCAACAATTCGGCATTCCTCAAAAGCCGCTCTAGGCCTTGGCTAAGATATAAGCACAGAGGTCATCCACATGTATTTTCATTTTTCCGACTTCGTCAAGAGGATATAGGGCCTTGATTATCATCTCCTAAGTGACTTAAAGCGCCATGTCTCCAAGGCTGTCCCTCTAAAGTACCCAGTAAGCCTCGCTTTAAAATGATCTGACGTGCGGTCTCTCCTGACCGACATGTGATCCATCTCCTTGAAGTGGTCAATGCAGAGCTGGCTATCCCAAACCAGCCCAGTGTCAGCGAGTCCGTCCCCTCGGGGTCGTCTCAGTGCGTACGATGCGGTGTGTTAGTGACAGAGAGAGAGAGAGAAGGGGGGCAGCGATGAGAAAGTGCTGGGAGTTTAGTCTGAGTGGTTCATGCATTTTAGTGCGCCACTCTCTGGTGCCACACCCCATCTGGAGTGCCTAGAAGCATATAATCTAATAAGACTCCAAAAGAGCGAGCGATATTGATTTTCTGTGAAATGGATGGAGGGGGTGGGACGGGCCCGTGTGATGACAGCCTCCTGACCTCTGTGGATTTGTTTACCAGCACTACAGTTTACTCAGAGCTCCACGCTGCTCTTATCGCTCTCCTTTTTTACAATACAAATGAACACGTCTGGTCATGACTGGGCCTTATGGAACACCCATTTTTGAATGGGCCATTAAAATAACATATCTAGGTTGATCATTTAAATATTTGTTCTGATAGGACAAAAAAAAACATAGTTGGGAGTATGAGAAGTATGAAGTGCGAGTACCTACCAGGACTCTCCACTCGCTTGTAGTGATACGGGTTGATGCAGACCTCCTTCTGCTTGGAGCCAAACGGGTACTCGCACACCTCCAGGGGCTTGAGCTCGTGGTGGGACTGGAGGTCCGGCCAGCGCCACACTCTGCAGTAGATGACGTGAGGCAGACCTTTCCTGTGGGAGACCTGTAGCCGGCCGTCCAGTGATCGCGGAATGGTTACGCACTTGCTGGTCTGCCCGGGGCAGCTCAGAGCCTTCTCCAGGTCCTCCATGGCGCCCTTCTTCTTCTTCAGCTTCTTCACGAGCGCGTCCACCGCCTTCTCGGCCCATTTCTCCTCCTCGTCTCCCTGCTTCCAGCCGAGCAGGCGTTTCACCGCTGGGCTCGTGAAGGAGAAGAGACTGGACATGGAGGTCATGCTGGATGCTGTGGTGTAGGTGAAAGGGAGGACCTCTGTAGTGGCTGCTCACTCCAGGGGGAACGGGGCGGGGAAGGGGGGGTACAAGTCCCCTGCTGACAATCTCCGATCAGCGTTAGTAGTCTAAGTCGATGTTGGAACGTGTGGTCAACCAGAAAACACTTGAGTGTGGGTGTGTGGAAGTATGAGATGAGGGGTGGGGTAGGGGAGAGGAGGCTTTAGCCTTGTCTGACCAAGGACAGGAAGCAGGGGAGGGAGGGGAGTCAGCAAGCAGGACGCAGCTGCTGCTGCTCAGGAAGGGCCCTGCAGCAAGCGGTCCAGAGCTGGGTCACCAACACTGATGGAGGGGGGGGGGGGTGCAGGCTGCAGGAGCGGAGATCAGGACCTCTGTCGAAGTGACACGCAGCAGCAGGTCTCACCGGTGCAAGATGACGGCTGCTCAACAACAACTCCCAGCTCCTCTCCAACCGGTCAGAGTTCTACTCCACCAGCCTCCTGCAAGACAGAGAGCAGAGCAGATACACGTCAGCACAACACACTCGCTTCTTTGGCATTACGTATAATCGATAAACAAGCAAACGTTCCTAACATTTGTAAATAACAATTTAAAAGACATGAATGAAATGTGAGTCTCAGCACAGCGTGTGACAAACAGGATGATCAAATAAACCCTGTGTCTCCTTTTTGATCGGACACATCATTTCAATTACTATCAATACTTTCAAACATACATTTAGTTAAACTGCATTTACACTGCAACATACATTTAGCTTAATTTGTGAATTAAAAAACATTGGCTCTCAAGAGGCTTGGGATGATAAGGGTTAATTCATAAACTGTTTCCTGTGACCATTTTCCATCACGACCCAAATCCATATTTTTGGTCAGCTAATTTAGTGCATATACTAGTTAAGATTATGATTCAATTCATTTTCACCCAGAAAGAGTGAGGATGCCAGCAGAGAATGCGAGCAGCAAAAATCTGGATCTAGCTCTATTAATTAATTACTACAGCTGTTTTTCACAATGCTGTTGTGAAGAAAAGGGCACCAGACAGGAAAATAAAACGACTTACTTAAATAAAATGGAAACTCAAATTAGTGACTAATAAATAAATAAAGCTCCTTTTAGTCAATATAATTTCTCATTGTACAACCATGAGGGACAAAAAATGCAACACTGAATCACCACCTCTAAAATGAATGTATTATTGCTTCAGGGCGTCCAATGATTCCCTCAACAAACTACTGTTTCCACCCACTAATGCAGAGATACGGACTGTCTCAAACATGATGCACAACGACGTGCTGTGATATCCGACACTTCTGCCCATATTATCACGCAGCCCCGGCGAGCAGACAGTCAAACACATGTAGCCTGCAGCAGCTGTTTGGGGGCTTGTGAGACCAGCCTCAGTCAGAGAGGATGTGACCACAAAGAGCTGCTTCCTCCCTCATCCCATCTCTGCCCCGATCCCACCCTTCCAGCACACAGCTGTCCGACAGCACTGCGCCCACTTCCACTACTCATTGTTCTGCATGCACATGAAAGCGGAGGGAAACCTCCTGAAGTGGAACATGTAGGCATACACAAAAATGACCAGCCTGCAACTTTTTTCTTTTTTTTCTGACATTCACCAGACTGTGTTCCAGCAGCTGTTTCCACAGAGGCTGATCAGTCAAAGATCTGGATGCAGCCTCGTTTAGACCGGATCAGCAGTGATTCACCAGCTCATTGTCAGAGAGTGAGCAAAGCCAAATGATAGATTTCAACACACGGACGTGCCCGGTCTTCCTGAAACGAGCAGAAACGTATGTTTGACGAACACGTCGTAGACAGAACTTGCCTGAATGAACAGCTGTTAACAGCCGATCTGCATCTTAATGAATTAACTGTTGAGATAAAAGCTGATCATCTCTAAACACTGATCACAGTTCACACGGATGGTTCTTTGTATTTTCACCATCATAGACATCAAAAAGGCTGAAAATCAATCTCGACTGAACATACTTTCTCAAAGCCACATGTAAAAAAAGGGGGCTGTGGGAAGAGAACTTAAGTCCCTGATTTACTGATCAGCGCCTAAATTAACTGTAATCAAAGATAGTTTGTGGTCCGTCTTACAAAAATCATCAGTGGATCCCGAAGTATAAATATATATATCTGATCAAAATTTACAACAAATAGTATGACCAACATCTTTTTCATTGTTTGATGATTCATTTTACAAGTTCAAGGCACAGAATACGTTCAACTGAAGATAATATGGTATATATGCCATGGGCTATAACTCATACTGAGAATCAATACACATCTAAAGCCCAAACCACTGGATACACATTGGAAAAGAAGCCAACTGAAGTGGTAAACATATACGGGGCCTGCATAGCGTTAGTTTATCACAGCCTAGTCTGAAGTAAACTAAGACGCAAGGCCGCCAGTCTCACATTCTAACAAAGTCTACAAAATAAAACTCAACAGTACTCTGCTTTACTGTGTGCGATCTGTCTGACAAGTAGCGTTATGAAGTACAGACGACATGAAGAACGGTCCGGTGAGTAGTAACGTTACGCACCCCGACCCAGAGAAAGAGAGATAGATACAGACAGATATAACGTTAACGGTACACGAGTCCTCAGACAGCAGTAACAGAGCTTTAAGAGCCGCTCTACGTTGATTTAACTGAGCAGTCATAACATACGAGACATTATTTCAGTGGCATTAGCCCTGGTATGTAGCAAGCTAATGGAACGTCAAGTAACCTCGAGAATGTGCTAACTAGCTTAGCTAACGTGAACATAACACAACTTGTTTAGCTCTCTTTAAACTTAGTCAAACACATAACAACTATCACACATCAGTTTAAGAGTCTACCGTTTCAGGGCGTTGTTTCGTCCTTAAAACGTGACTTTACGAGCAATCGTATTCTACCTCTTAACGGTTAGCAACGTTACTTCACCCTTCCTCCTCTTCCTCCATTCCAGAAACTTTTTGAACTTCTCACCACTGCGGCTAAGCTATGCTAGCTGTTAGCCCAGCGTACTGATGTACGTTACGTTAGCTCACCGGAGTTCACGTCCACTCTTTTAATGAAACTATTAAATGCTCGCCGAGTCACATACCTCTTAGTAATGCACACAGGCTATGGCCAGTGAGTTTTGCTGTTGCTCTTAGGCTGTAGTTCCTACTCTTACAGATATTCTCCTGTTTTCCACCGTTTCTTTCCTCCGCCTCTCCGTGCCATGTCCTCCAGATCCTGGACACAAGTAGACTGGGGAGGCGCAGTGCATATCACTCCGCTTCCCTGACAAACTAGTGCTCGCTTTGGCGTTACAGCTGAGGAGAATTCGGTTTCTTATTGCCTACAAAGTACTACGACGACATACCGCACAACTCAATTATATTGTATATATATGTTATACAAAAGCAGTCCATTCAATTGCTAACCTTTCCAAACATCAATTCGCTTTCCTCGCGCAGAGATAAGGGAATTATTCCGAGTGAGAAAACTTTGTAACACCTTTGACAGTTATGTAGATTATTACGGTCATTGGCGCCAAACACAACATCAGCAGCTGCACCTGAAACAAATCACGCATCAGTGCTGGTCTTTATAAACGCGTGTGATGTGTCCGTGTGTGAAGTTGTAATTCTTACGGTGGTCGTGCTGCGGCTCTGGAACGTCTCACAAGTTGCTGGCTCCACTCAGTCTGGAGCACTGCGGTTTGTTGTGTATGCGCCGTCCTTTGTAGTCACTTGTTCCGAGCTTCAACACCCCCCCCCCCCCGCGTTATCGACCTATTTCACTTTAATCACGCATACTAATAATTATTATTCCACACGCGCAATTCCGCAGACGGACCGCTACTCTCTCTTATCTCTGGCAGCAGAGTGTTGGGAGTGCGGACTCTCCATTCAGTCGTCAAAAGTCTAAATGAATTGCGGTGTCCGTGTTCAACCGCTAGTGGGCGACGTACACCCAGCTCTGGGCTGTTAAAGGGACACAGTCAGACACCCCAACTCTACTGGTACAGTTACAATAATATAACTTTATTCTAATGAACCTCTCACCTCGTGCATGCACAGATGTTAACATTCGTGATTAAACAGGCTGAACCAGACTTCCATTCAATTAAATCCATTTTTAGCGAGGTAATATGCTTCCTGCATTGACACTCATAGTTGTGAAAATGTGAACATTTCTGTTGATTCATGTTTTTTTTTCCTCATAAATTCTCACACTAGATCAAAAATGATTCTTGTACAAGAGTTGTGTTCTCACATTCGTTACATGCTTTTCCAAACCTGCGTTTTTAATAAAAAAAGAGCGCTGCACAAATGAATGGTGGGTTTGTCTGATGACTTCAGACCGTGTCATAATTTATGATATCAGTTCTTACAGGAACAACCACACGAGATGACACGCGCACCAGTTTATTTTGAAAGCTGGAGTCACTGCAATCAAGCAGAACCCAAAGTGTCATACACCACAAGAGACACGGTCTCAGAATATTGTTTCAATGGGATGAATCCTTAAGGCGAGGTAGGCAACCTGGGCCGGGGGCCCCTGCAGCTCAAAGGGCCCCAGACAGCTATGGATTTATTACGATGTTTGGATATGAATATAAGCAACTCAGCTGTATGGCCTACTACTTATTGTGTACTTCTACAGCGTTACAGCACTGCATTTACCTGACAGTGAAACGTCACAGGTTACAATGCAGATTCAGATTTGGCTCACAAAATCAAACATTTATAATATAATGCATTATTATTCATTACACTATCTAAGGTCATAGAAGCGAAAGCTCCACCTTGAACAGCGATAACTCCGCACTTCAGGCAACGTTCGGAGGAAACCAACATTTTTTGCAATAAAGCGGTTCGCACCACGTTCTGTGGGCAATGTTTTACATCTCTTGCTTCAAAGCTCTTTTTTATTTATTTTTTTAAATCTCCAAAAACGCTGTTTCATTACTATCCTCAATACAGTAGCCTCTGTAAGTTGACAGTGTTCAAATATAAGGAGAAGAATTGATGAGATGCTATTTTTATGACAACAGAAGAGTTGTATTCTAGTACAGCAGTCGTATGTACTCACGTCTACAAGAAAAAAAACCTGGTTTCAAGTTATCATGTATTTTATTAATTTATGTGCAAAAATCAACTACCGTCTCAAACGCAAAATATGCAAAGACAATTTATATTTACAGAGAAGCTGCAAACGGAGCACAAATCATCAGGTTAAGCTGTTCGGTCTCCATCGACGCACAGTTGAAAAGAAAAGGGTTCGTGTTCACGTTCCACATGTGCACAGTCGAGTCTGGTTTAGTGACAAACCTCCTCCTGGTGTCCACCATCAAGAGACTCACGAGGGATTACCATAGACACGTTTGTTTTTTTGAGTAACGGTTTGTGGAACTGTCAAGCATCTTGCTGCAATGTGATTAAAAACATGTTAATAAGTATTAATATTGAGTAATTGAACACCTTGAGTTATCACATTCCTAATTCGTTCACATGTTGCGACCCTTACGAGGAAGTAAACACTTTGTTTATATATATTATATAAGACGTATTTGCATCATCATACACATTGGGTAGGATTGACTACATCCAGCTTTGTTATTTGTTGCTGCTAAGCCATTCGTCAGAGTGGCGTTCGGTTTACTACACATCCCAGAGTTCACCTGGTTTGAGTGACAGGTGATCAGGTAGGTTTGGTTTGCAGTGTCGCTGGGTGACGGGAGACACGGTTTAAATGAATATAAAAGATTAACGTTTAGAGTTTGAGTATTTTTTTTAGGCGTCGTCTTTTTCTCCGACTGTTCTATGGTGTCTTCCTCTTCTTACTTAAACTGAAATATGAAATCACTTCCTGTTCACCAAGGATTCATGTCCTTAGTGTTCAGAACAGCCGGTGAGTAACACTTCAGTCATGAACTGTCGGGAAGTCGAGTCACTGCTGTATTTTTAACACAGATCATCAACTATCCGACGCCTCTGAACCGGAGTCAGACGGAGGCCCACTGTGGATGGATGACCCACTGAGCACAAGCGGTTTAAGAAGACGCCCTCATATCAACGCTGGTTTATATGTGGCTGGTTCCAGCTAAAGAGGTCTGCTTTAGCTTTTAAGATGAGCCTCTGCTGCACGAGCTGTGACCTGTAAGGTGTGAAAACCCTAAATCTACTATCTTCTAATCTGACCCGTCAGTTCCTGTTATACTGTGTGTGTGTGTGTGTGTGTGTGTGTGTGTGTACGCTTATTCTCTGCATCATTTTGTCATTTCTTTAAAGCAAACGTTGGACAGAGATTGAGGAGGATTCCTGGTTTGTTTGTCCACGACTAAGTCAGAAGATGTTTGTGAATCATACAAATAAATCACGAGTAGGTTACTAGTACCAACTTTAATTTAAAAAAAAGAGATTAGCTGTACAGTGTAAAGAGGCTTTGGTAGATGAACACAGTCAAAGAAACGCAGTGCAATGTGAACATTAAGGGCAGCCCCGTCTCTCGTCTATAGAGAACCTCCTGTTTGAGAGAACCTCCCTGTAGAACATCCCCGGCTCTTTAGTAGAGAACTATCCATTCAAACGTGTGGTTCGGGTGCTGCCTGTAGTTCTCTAAAGCCATAACTTATTTTAGTTTGTCATCCTTCACACTTGTATTTTAGTTTTAACTACAAACATTCTGCCGGTGTGAAAATGACCAAATGTACATAAACCATCTACTCTCAGTCATGACAGTGAGTGGATGTGATGCCCCGTACAGGTTTCCAGATTTTATTCTCTCTCTCAGGCTCAGTGGGACAAGGAATGTTAAGTTACATTTGTTTTACAGAAAAGTTAACAGTGATTAAATCAGAGATCATGTGATTACAGGAAAACATTGCAATGTGTTCAAAGCAAAACTATTTGTAAATGACACACTCAGATATTAAGAAGGAAAAAGACTGCTGTGTCCCGTCCGCACACTTCAACACAGCAGAACACAGTTCTCAGATCAGTTTCCTCTTCTCACACACGTGGCTCATTTCAGTGAGTGTCTTCTAACACACACACACACACACACACACACACACTCTGCAGTGCAAATCAGTGAACTTTTGATTCAGACTAATCGATGTGAAGCGCTACGTGATGGGACAAAATGAAGGATATTATATTTATACACATTATTGATGTATACAGCAGATTCCCTGGGAGAGCAGCTTTGGAAGTTTACACCAGAGTCATCTTGTTCTCATCCAGACTCACTCAATCTCAACTAAATTCATTATAACAACTATGATTGATGAAGCTCTTTAGTTCAGAGTAACTGCTTTGGATTTCACAGCAGATTAAAGAAAAAAATCATACCACTTAAAAAGGATTTGTCTCCTGAACACATGCAGAACACCAAAATGCCAGCAACCAATCAGAAACCAGTGGTGGTACATGAAGTGAAAGATTGTCTCCCGTTATGTTCCACCGATGTTGTATATTCTGCTATTATTCCCTGTATTTCAGAGCAATAGTCCACATTAGCAGTTTGATGATTTAGCTTCACCCTAGCGGTTAGGATGTGTGACGTATAACACACATATTGCTTAATGCAGCTTCTTAAATGGGAGCATTTTCCATTTCTATAATCATTCCATATTTTCCAGGCCGTTGTAGGAACACTGGAAGTACGATCAACATCATCATCATCATCATCAACCAGCTGATGAGAACAACAACTGTCCGTTTAGGAGCAGAGGTCTGTCTGTGAAAAAGGCCGGTGAAACAATCATAGATAATTCTATTTAAATATTGTAGGGATGCATAAAGACCTGCTGTCCTTAATAATCCATTATACGTATACGTCTGAGGTGATGATGTCATGGTACCTGGCAATGATGTCGCTGTTCTGTGCTGTTGTTTTTGACATATAAAAAAAAAAAAATCTTTTAATAAAATCTAAGTGAAAAAGAAAGAAAGAAGTTTAAAAACCTAATGTGCTACGATGGACCAATGAAGGGGAGTCATTGTGTGTGTGTGTGTGTGTGTGTGCGCTTAATTATGTATCTACGAGCTCGACAGTGTTTTCAGCCGTCTCATTGTTGCCCTATTTGTTGGTCTATACAAATATCTGAAAATGCACATTACAGTTACGCAGTTCTATCGATAGGTCCCACATTGGTAATGTGCGTTCTCCTCAGAGAGCATGCACTGACGGCGCCTTGTTTGAGGGCGCTGCTGCTCGACACGGCATGCTGGGTACTCGGGCGCAGACCGCTGTCAAGCTAACAGCGAGAGACACGATACAAACGTAGCACCGAAGATCAATCGATCCGTGATGAGGATGATGAAGAAACGACCCCGGGTCCACGGATTTGTCGAAATAATTTGGTCTAATATTCATTCCTTTTATATGGAAATCTGTTTCTTTTTTTTGACATCATGCAACTACTTAATTAAACTGAAGGGCAGAGCTGAAGGTGAGGCGGGAGACTCGAGGCTGAGTGAGGACTTCTTCTGCAGTTTGGTGATGCTTGATGATGTGTCAAACGGTGTGAGATGCTAACTGATCTCTTTAAGTCACAATGCATAAATGGTCGGCTATTATGGCAAATGAAGGCACTGGAAAAAAACAAAACAAGTATTTGAATAGAATCGCCACACTACTTTGTACTGTAGCGTGGCGTTACGCAACCTTTTCCCCGCAGCATCAGTCTCATATAACGGAAGAGCAACTACGTACAATTCCTTTTCATGAGGCGAAAAAAAACAAAAAAAAAGCTGGTGAGCTTTGACGTGAAGAGGACACAACGAGCGTCTCCTTTGGTGCTGGACACTATCTGTCCTGGTTGTCCGACCTGAGGCCACAGTCCGGGGCGTCCTCGGAGGGAGTGTCTAGGACCGGGTTGACGAACCCTTCAAACTCCGTGTCCGCATTGTCCTCCGGGTGGGTACCCACGAAATCGTTCTCCCACTCCAGCGCGTTGGAGTCCTCCGAGGCCGAGGCCGGGCCGCTGGTCACCTGCTTGCCGCCGGGCCTCAGGGCTGCTCGCAGGATGTCCTCCTCCGTCCGGGACCTCTCCCAGGCCGGGAGGCCGCGATTGATTCCTACAACGCAGGGACACGAGCTTTCATTGTGACGGCAGAGGTCAGGAAGTGCTGCAGGCAGTAAACCGA
This sequence comes from Leptoclinus maculatus, assembly GCA_032191485.1. Lineage (NCBI taxonomy): Eukaryota > Metazoa > Chordata > Actinopteri > Perciformes > Stichaeidae > Leptoclinus > Leptoclinus maculatus. Next base: position 19,919,818 of record JAVDOI010000011.1, on the reverse strand, counting down.
GATTTAACGCACTACGGTTCTTTAATGGAACCGACCTTAGATGCCACATACGTGTATACAGGATATTTTCGTAAGGTCAGAGCGGGAATTGACTGTATATACTTTCACATAATACACAAATAACCCTTCATAAATCCCATTAAAATGAAATAGCTGTTGTATAAAATCTTTTTTCCTTCATATTTTCCTATCTGTCAGTAACTTTTGGTCCGAGCTGATCAGGAGGAAGTTTGAATAGGACGTCCCCACCGTCTCGTGAGAGACCAAGATCAGAAGAACTTATCGCCAAACCTGAAAAACAGAATTCTTCCCACACCGACTTGTTTTACACCTGCTGCTCAAACGCGTGGGTGAGACTTATACAGTACGCACTGTGCACAAACGGCCTCTTCCTCCCCCTCTTTGCCGCAGTGGCACTGATAAAGACACAATCAATCTTGGCTGAGGAGCAACCGGAGCGCTGGTCTGGAGGACGAGAACGCTCCCGACTCGTTTCGTGATCGAATTAGTGAACGAAACCCCCTCACCTTCCTCGTCCTCCCACTCCAGGTCCAGCGAGGTCCCGTCGTCGTTGGTGGAGCGGGTCTTGGTGGTGAAGTCCCAGCTGCACTCGGTGTTGGGAGTCACCACGTTGGTGTCGGACGGCAGTCCTGGAAACAGAGAGTGGATTGTTACAACGGGACTCTTTAAGTGAGGGTGCAGTACGCTCTGAACCGTATGTTTACATTCATACAGAGCACAACATAGGCGAGGGTGGACGGCTCACTTACTGCTGCCCCTGAAAGCGTCCGACTGGGCTTTTACATTCTGGAGGTAGACGTCAAACTCCTCCCCGGGGTTTTGTCTGGAACGGACCAGGACCAGGGTCAACATAACAACAACAGACGTGTAAAAAGCAGTCAAAACACCCTCTGCTCTGGTTTTTAGTGATGCAGCCTACACACTGCAGGAAACAAACTGTGTGCTCACATAATCAAATCAGGATTTCTGTTGAGAGATTAAAGAAAGAAATATGTGAGATTCTGTCTGCCAGAGATAAACACGTGTATAATATCACACATCTGAGGTGCTGATAGATATCATACTACTTATTAAAGGACTGATCTGCCAGATGCTGCTTTCCGAATGTCTCTTTGCAGCTGCCACAGAGAAAAGACTTTAAATATATCCAGCATTACGGTCTGCTGAGTACAAATACTAAAAGCTAGGTCCGCAGCTACACAGCTCTCCTGTTGTCTAGTGAACTTCAGTGACTCACTTTCTTTGCTGAGTCTCACCGCCGGAGCCATCTGCTTTCCCGCGTGTCCTCTGGGCAGGCAGCTGCCGACAACAACAAAAAACACAGATCAAGTAAAAACAAAAAGACGAAAATACAGACTGTATTAACAATCATAAATAACGTATAACAATTTGGGTGCTATTAAGGAAACGTGTAAGCTAATAACTTTCATAAAGCAACCAGAGAAGCAGTGGAATGAGGCATGAAAAACAAAGAAATCTCAATCCCAGCTGTGAAGTCCCATTTTCATGATATCACAAAGTCATTTCCCTGCAGCAGGCCTTTCCCTGAAACACTATAGGATAGATATATATATATATATATATATATATATATATATATATATATATATATATATATATATAGCCCTGCTATTTATCTTGCTGGAATATTATATTCCAATAGTCCACATTCCTCCATTCATGATGAGGAGACTGTAAAAGCCGAGCAACAGTAATGGTACTATTTGCAGCGTCTTTTTCCTCATTTCACTGCTTGTTCTTATGAATAAGGGTCATGGCAAGTTTAACATCCGTTAACACTTTAGTGCACGCTGTATATTATACATCATCTTCTGAAGTGCCCGACTTCAATAAATGCAATGTATTCTTTCCCCTCTCTGCTATAAAAGGACAGTGTTTCACTGCAGCTGTGATGTGACTGTTGCTATCTCCGTCTAAAGGGATGATTAAGAATGCAAACAAAGTTTGTTTGTCAGGACAATGAAGCGCTGAGACAGACAACAGTTTAGCAGGCTGTAATAGCAAGGACTCGTTAAATGAGGACAACAAGAAGACAGAACAGAGGAAATATCCCCGTGTCCCTTTAAGACACAGGAGGCCGAGGAGTTGAAAACGCTGGGAAGCCTCTGCACAGGGCCAGCGGCGGGTTAGAGGAGAAGTTGTTTTAGCCGAGCGGTAAGTCAAAAGTGGCGGAAGGGAGCGCTCTGCGCCGCCTCACCTCCTTCATTTTGCGTTCACGCGCCAACCTGGCGACCTCGCGCTGGGCGGCATTTCTAGCCTCCTCTTCTAGCCTCAAATTCTCCTCTTGTGCCTCTAACTGAAGCAGAAATAACAAAAAAACAAACAAAAAAAGAAATGAAACAAAACACAAAAACACAGAAAATTACCAAACAGAAAAAACAATGCAGCAAATTAAAGAAAAATAAGGCAAAAATAGGTTGTAAAACGTAAAACGAAACAACGGTGGCTGTTGTTCGAACAAAGACAGGTCTTTACCTCCACTTGGAGCTTCTGGTCGATCAGGATCTGATGATCTGAGAGTGCGGTGTAGCGGTGATCTTTGAGGTACTTGATCTCATCTGCACTGATGGGCCTGATAAAAGAGCAACAAAGACATACTTGAAGGGAACGGTTTTCGTCAGGGAACACCGATTATCTGCGTTTTTAAATTCACACCGGGCCTCTTACCTCGGGCAGGGCTGCGGACTCTCAGCCTGCAATGCAACAAACACGACATTTCACCACACATCAGTCAAGAGTCAAATGCATCTTCGCCGCTCGACTCGAGTGCTACGAGTCTGGGACTCTGCAGACAGTAATCGAGTTACTCCCACAGTGACGCTGAGCAGTGGCTGCGCCTGTCGTTTTTCTATCCACCATTAAGAGTAAACGGCTAGTCTGACGGGAGTCTGGAAGTCAAATGTATGCAGGACTACCAGCATAATGCAGCTTTAATTAGCCTGTAAATCTGATAAAACACCCACTCTGTCTTTTCTAATGTAACGGGGTCCTGAACAGCAGAACAATCATGAGAGAAAGCTCACTAACTTATCAGGACAACATGATCAGACTTACCTCATCACTCTCTACCAGATTTTCAAACTGCAAAATTAGAAAAAGACACAATCAGACGTATAACATTATACTGAATAGCCTTCATTAATGACAGAAAGCAATACTTGTGAATGTACGACTCGTACCTCTATTGTATAATGTTCCCCTGTGGTGCTGCTTCGGAAGTACTTGGACCTGTAGGAATAATTAGAGTATGAACACGCAATAATATGAAACATGTGGAAAAAGTAGATGATGGTTTAAATATTTAAATATTTAATCTGAAAAGATGCAATTTCACTTGACAGAGTATGATTATTACATTATATAAACCATCACTGTCATGAAAATCAACAAGGCAGCGGTGTTCCTTCTAGATCAGCAGCTCTGGCACTTTATGCCAACAAAATTATAATACATTTGTCATTCTTTGAATTATTATGTTTCTCATCTGTAACAGTCCCAAGAATCAACCTCTGCGACTGTACACAACATAAATCACACTAAACCTTTAGCATCAAACCCAGATGCCAGTGATGTACGGTAAATGCAGTTATGAATTTTCTGTCTATATTCTCAAGGCTCAACAGGTAAATCGGTCCAATTCGCCTTTCTATCGAAAACTTTAACCATTAAACGCATTAAAGAACCGTAACAAATTCCAGAAGTCCTGCCAGTGTACACAGCCATGTTGGAATGACCACATTTGTGATATCTGTGCTGACTAATGTGGGTTTGGTAAGTGGCAGTTACAGTAACACAGCTTGTGTAACACTATAACACAATATGTATATAAGCATCAAATACAAAAGCCTACGCTGAAAGTCATCAATGTGTTTGAAATCTAAAAATGATTGGACAAATACAATACAATGGCATTTTATATCTGTGAGGAGGACTGTAGGAATGTGTGAGTTAATGGGGTTAATAAATATTGAATCCTATGGGGCAATAACTGCTGCTGAAAAAAAGCACAGGTGTAAATATTAACGACGGTTCAGTTCCATGTAAGTGTCCCAGTAAGTGATGCCAGGATGCACAATACCAGGACCCTTAATTAACGGTATTGATCACACCTGTGTTCATGTGCTAGGACATGACTAAGTGTCTGCAGTGAAGAAGGGCGATAGCTCTCCTTTGGCTCACGTCCCTGGTTGATTCCAGCTCTGAGACGCTCACCTCTTCTTTTCATTTCACTTTATTGAGTGTGGAACACAGCCTACGTGTCATTACTACACTAAAGATGACTGTCAAGTATTCAGATGTCAGACATGTAAAGTAGACGTTTATCAAAATGATATTAGAGGTTTCCAAAAAGCTAATAATACCGTATAACTAACTTACTGCTGTATCTGTCAGCTTCAATATGCAAACATATGGAAGTGATTAAAGGGCGCGACACAGCCTGGTGCTGGAAGAGGGAAAGCCATCTGTAATCTCAACAAATAACCAAGTAAAGTCAGACCGGAAAACATCAATTATTAACCCCAAATTTAATGACACGAAGGCCTGCGAACAGACAATTGAGACTCAGTATTTCTGCACTGAGACACGTGCAGTAAAAGTTCCAATTATTAGTTTAGAATCACTGTCACAGACTTGTCACACAGCCGTAAATGAGCTCAACCTGTCGTTAATGCTAGTGCTGTAATCCAATTAGAACTAGCTAAACTACACGTCCTGTTGACAATAGGGGTGGGGTCTTGAGTCCTGTTGCCACTGGACCCCCCTAGAGACCCTACAATAACGTGACCAGTAGCCCACTGACTGACCTCTACCTCTGGGTTACGTCACTATCTAACACACTGGTCAATAAGTCTCGACACGAGCGCCGTGGAGTCAGTTATCGGCTAACCAACTTTGAGCTAACGCTAGCAGTAACCGGATCCGCTGGTTCAGATGATGCTTCCATGCTAGTTAGCTCACCTAGCTAGTGCCATGTATCACTTACCCGCCTCCTCTCTGGATTCTGCTGGCTTCTCTCCTGAAGAGCCCGAAACAGTATGCCCAGCAGTTACCCATCGCATTGTCAAAATAGTAATAGTATCTAGCTGCCCAGCTAGTAATCTACCGACAGCTGCTGGTGCATCAGTGTAGACAGCTAACTACATCTCCAAGTCCAGTCCTGCTCCTGCCACTTCCTCATCCTCTCCTGTTGATGACTCACATATGTTCAACACCACCACCTGCTGTCGTTTTCTTCTCACTGTGGATACATTGTGACCGGGTTTCGTATTCAATGTATATTAAATATAAGTTGTAAGATCATTGATGTGTGTATTTATTGGACTAAATTAGACCTGTAGACTATTTATAGAATCGGCATCAGTTTTGTAGTAAGAAAGCATGTTTGATAAGTGAATGCACACGTGATCGTAACAATCCAAACATTTAAAGTGCTAATATTGAACAGTGACACAAACAGAGACTCGGTTACCACCGCAACCCCACTGCTTTATTGTAATGTATCTCTAACATATGAATATTATTGCTGCGTTAACATTTCATGCCGATGTATTGATTCTACTCTACGTCCTCGGGGGTGAAGAGGTCGGCATACATCTCGTCTTCAGCTGGGGTGTTGTCCACAGTCCTGACTCTGACTTTCTGAGCATCAGGCTTGCATCTGGGCATGAGCTTTCTCCCAGTCTGAGAAAGAAAATATAAATTTAAGTGTGCGATTGAATCAGGCTACAATGTGAGTCTCTCTTATTGTTCAAATTCATTAAAAGAGAATGTAAAAAAAAAAAAAAAAATGGAAACAAATTATTTTCGTCTTTTTGTAATTATGAGCTGTAATGTATCCACATTATAAAGAACCTACTGTTTTCTTTGAGTCAGCCAGAGATCTCTCCAAGTACCTCGTCATCCTGTCCTTCTGTTTCTCTCTCTGCTCTCTCAGTTGCTCCTCACGCTGCCTGTAACACGATGTAGTCATCAAAAACACTTTAATTACATTTTTATTATCAAGTTTGTAAACGATATATTAAAAGGAAAAAAAAAAAGATGCAACGCAAAGCACTGAGACACACCTGCTCCTCCTCTCAATGTCCTTGATCTTCTTCATCACCTCCAAGCTCTCCTCGGGGAGGCTCTCGAGGCCCTGCAGCAGTAACCCCATGCGGTTCTCAATTTTGGCCAGCTTCTCCAAGGTGCTGAGGTTGGTAATCCTGTCATCCAAGCAGCTGCGATAGACCTCCGATACCTTCCCGCCCAGAGTGTCCCACATGGCGTCCTGCGAGCGACAGGAGGGACAAATGAGGAATATATCCGCTGCTCAGAACCGCTAATGTCGCCGCACACGATTGCTGGGTGTTGTTGCCCATCAGATCTTGGAATAAAATGCAGTCAAACACATTCTGCTTCCTGACCTGGTCTTCTGTGTCCAAAGACAGATGGAACTCAACCATCTGTTTGAGCTTTTTGCCTTTGGTCTTCTCCACGTCGACCCGCTGGCTCATGTCGTTTAACTGCAGTGCTAGGTCCACGCCGGTGCTTTCGCTTCAGACGGAAAGGGTTCAGCATTTGATGGATGCAGGGAAAGCGTTGGGGATAAGGGAGTAAATAGAAAAGGCAAGGGTTAAAATACTGTCCGAGGTCAAAAGTGAGACACCTCTCAAAGCAACACAACAGGCAAAATGACGATAATCATTCATCCCCAGAGCCTTGACCCCTTGACCCCTCGACTCCTGACGCTTACATATTCGTACTGATTGTCTTCATGTTGTGCCGAAGCTCTTTCGCTTTCTCTTCCACCCTTGAGGAGTTCTGAATCAGGGACAAGTTCTTCTCCGTCAGGTCTGTCACCAGATCCAGCAGCTGCTGGGGGTCGGTGAAGAACAGCACCGGCTCATCCTTCAGAGGCGACAAACAACGTGGGCCAAAACAAACAAAATACTCAAGATAAAAAAGACATTAATCGATTTTCAGCTTTCTTTTTTTTGGGGGGGGGGGGGACTGACCTCATATTCTGAGTTGTCACTATCGAGTTTAGTGGTTGTGCTCCTGGAAAGGACAAAAGAAGGAGTTTGGTGTCCGGAGATGCTTTTAGCAGCTTTCAAATGACTTTACTGCAAGGTGTTCAAAATGATACCAGCATGCTGCAGTTTGCCACAACAGAAAGACATTTATCGTGAAAGGATGTTTGAATGACCAAATAAACAAACTGTACAGCCAGAAGAGGAAATGATATACTCTATGCAAAGACGTAGGTCTTTATTATGTAAAAAAACATTTCTAAAGCTACGTTTTTTTTAATGTAAATTAGTGGTTCTTTTGCCTTATGCTGAACACTTAATGGAAGTCATTGTCATGAGTTAGCCCCGCATCAGTGTGTGTGAACGTGAAGGAGAAATACTGTCTGTGCAGCCATCAGTGTTGAGATGTTGGCGGGTGTCTCGGGTGTCTCCTCACATTGTGTCCCTGCGGGCTGAGGACAGCCTGGTCTCTCTAATGGAAGGCAGCTCTCCACCTGGATCGGAAACCTCGCTCTCCAAATCTGTGGGCATGCTATCATTCAAATCACTCTGCTAGCACTATCCATATTTACTGTACCAATGCGCTCCTTGGAGTTACAACTAAAAAAACAACAACAATGTCACGACATGGAACAGCATCGCCCTGGTCCTCGTGGTTTATTTCCATGTTGATTCACTTGGTTTTGTACTTGCCGTTGTTATTAGCTGACTCCTCAGGCCCCTTGTACCGCTTGTCCTCAGCGTCTCCATCAGACGGGCCTTTCACAGCCTTGGTCTTCTGGGCCTCCTGCCACTCTGGAGGAGACAACTCAAACAGCAGCTCCTTGTAGCTCTTGTAGTCCGTCAGGATTTCCTGGAACTTGGCGAGTTCGCTATAAAAAATAAATAAAAGGCTAGATTTAAAGCCCCACGACATAACGCCGTCCCTCACTTCCTTGAAACATGGGTAAAGTGCACACTCATACGGTGTTAATTATGCAGCATTGTCAGAGTGCAACCTCGTAATGGTCCCTATTTCAGCAGTCAGTTTCTTGATCTCAGCCTTCTTCTCCTGGTTGGACTTGGCCTCGCGTTCCAAACTGTCGACAGAGAGAAGACACTGAGTGTTCGCAACGTGACTCCTTATAAACGTCCGACGTGCACCTGACCTGTGGCCTCTTGATGCTTCCTCTTACAATGTCCTGGTCTCCACCGACTTCTTCTCGTTCTCCCTGAGGAACTCCTCGAAAAGGAGGTTGTCTCGCTCAATGAACTCTTCAAGCTGTCTCAGGTATTCCTCCTCTTCCACAATGGCCTTGTCCATCCCCAAAATCTCGGACCTCTTCTCCATCAGATTTAACTATGGGAGGGAGGAAGGGGGCAAATGAAGCAAGAGACTTTTTTTAGTTATTACGCGGCCAAATTGGTGTTTTTGACGCCCAAAGAGCAAACGTTTAAAAAGCATCAGTCACAGTAGACTGAGAAACTGAATCCAGATTGTCGACACGGCTTTACCTCTTAGCAACTCTTTTAATCGTTTACCTCCAACACTGCCTTCTGCCGTTCCATGGACCTGAAGTGATGTTTGCTTTCTTTGGTAAAGTTTTCTGCGGACGGAGGACAGACAACAGTTAACATTTACAGTGAGCAAGTTCGCCAACTTCGTCTACTCTCCCACTCCGCTCACCTCGTTTCATCATGGCCCTCTTCAGGTCCTGTCTGATAGTCTGCTCAGGGAGAGCCGTCCTACTCTCGGTTGGTTTCACATTCTTCATCTCCTTCATCTCCTCCTCCTCCTCTTGTTCCCCCAGCTCCTTCCTCAGCCTGGCCATCATTCGAGCATCGTGGGTCGTCTTCTCCTCGATTGGCAAAGCCAGGAATTTGTGCCTCTCCTGTGCATGGGGGAGAACGGCAGCAGGACTTAAATGATGGAGCTCGATTTTTTTATATTCGCAGACACTGTCACACACGAGGATCATGCAGTGTGTGTGGAAGGACTTGTTTGTATTTACACAGATGTACTAAAAAAACAAACACACACCAACCTCTTTTCGGCCCCCTCTTTCATTTTCACTCGACTGGAAAATGCTATTACTGTCTGGCACTTTGAATGGACTCTGTCGAGTCTCCCTCCTCATGTCTGCAAACAACATAATGAAGTAAATGTGTTTGTTAGAAGAAAAGAAGAAGAAGCATTTTCATTGTTTCTGCTTTCTATTTTACCGATCTGTCGCTGCCCACTGTACCTGGTTTAGGTGATTTGGCAGCACTGTCAGTCTCTGAAACCACATTGGTGCCTGAAGAGATCGCTGGTCCTTCTGTTGGAAACACAATCAATCACTGACTGTATTCGTATGTGTTGTAGGTGTGACTCATGGCATTATAACTAATATTTACTTGGATGTGGCGACAACATCTCTGAGGTTACATCTGTCATCACACTGGCTCAGCGTTTGGTTTGGCTGCAGGTTACAAAAATAAATAATAATCATTAATATCATCTTTTTGTGGAGGACAAACAGCACAAGCCCAGATAGTCGATTTTCAAACTATTTACTATTTACGGCTCCTCAGCTTTGGAACTCCTGTCTGCTTTTTGCGTGATCGTCAACTTCAAGACATAATTCTACAGAGAGCATTTTATATTGTTTACAACCTCCAGCTTTGCGATTGACAAACTGTCCGTTCTTTATTTTAACTTATATTGTGCTTAAAGGGTGCATATTCCCAAACCTTAATTATGTCTATATATACAATTTTACTGACAAACAGCAAACCTGGGTACTAGTAGTATTCCCGCATATGAGTACTGATTTTTAGGCAAAGTATATTGAAACTGCCAAACCTGATTTGCTGTGTGTATGGTGGGTAACGTGTGTATGGTAGTTGAAGGCAACATGGTACATTCACAATGAACAGAGAGAGAGAGAGAGAGAGAGAGAGAGAGAGTGGAAGAAATGGGGGTCGACAGGAGCCCAGACAGCTAAATATACTGTATGTTATATTGTCCCAAGCAGCCCTGGTGAATTAAAACATCCATCTGACTCTGGCCACGTTGATGAAGTAGGCTAGACTACACTGCAGGTTGTTTTTCTGTCATCTTGATGGTTTAGCTCAACGTTAGTTGCATTGTGTCCTGTTTCTGGTTATTGACAAAAGCCATCCGGTTTATGATGCAGCATTAGTTTAGAAAAACAGTTTTAATTAATATTTTCTTTAAGCTCCTTCAAATGAGCTGTGTATTTTAGAAACGTATCACGTGTGGAGACATTTTTAGAGACATTGCAAATAAATAATAGGCTAACTAACTGCAAGTACAGTTCACTTTGCCGAACTAGCTAGCTAACGTTAACAGTCTAGTTCCAGTACAGGTTAGCATAAAGCTAACTGTTTTACACACTTCTTTAACTCGATGTTAATAATTAATTCAACCTACCGCCTGATAATACTGAAACGTGTACGCAGAACAACTAGCCTAGCTTTAGCATAATTAGCTCTTCGGGCTGGGGCTGTGTTTTGTGTACTGTTGTCTTGGTAACCGTTGCCTTCATGGCCTCCTAGTGATCCTCTCTTTTATTTTGGATTTCGTAACTTTTATGCATTTAAATGTCTGTAGCTGCTGTCATTTATATACTTTTTATAACAATGATTGAGATTTTAAACATTTGGAAGGCTTTCTTTGATTTTTTTTGTGACTAGAAAAAAATGTATATCTAAAAAAATTCACCAAACAAGATTAACAGAAGGCTTGTAAAATAACAATACGTCGCTATTTTACTTTGGTATGATGATTGCCCAACTAACATTAGGCAGATTTACAGGAATTGGTCTTCTTCTGTGAACCAGTCACATTAATCCACTAGATGGCAGAGACAGATCACTCTGTTTGTCTGAGGCAGAACTATTCCCTGTGTCAGATAGCAGTCTTAGGGAGAGAAACCCTGATTTCAGGACTATAAGAGATGCTGTTTAAAGGCATGTAGACATGTTTGCATTTGCAGTAGTGCATCATTGTGAGTGCTAATTTCTTCCTAAGTTATAGTTGATTTGACTGCCAACACTTCTTTTAGTTCACAGTATGTACCAGTGAATATACTTAGAACCCGATACTGTACATCTCCACCCACGCATCCACACATGACCCTGCACATCTCAGCTCACCAAAGCAGCCCACACACTACACTTGCTTGTAGGAAATCCCAGTGTCAGGTTGTCAGGCCAAAAAAACGCATGGGGGAGTGTTGGCTCTCGCAACAGAAAAGGGCACGTTGTGTTAGGAAAGAGGAATTATGTTTTAATCAGATTTGAAGGATCAGTTACATGCTTGACATGGATGGAAAGGAAACATAAAGCAGGCACTTTGAACATTTCCAACTTTCCATGCATTATTTGTCACGTCTTAAAATTTGTGGCACAACTGTTCTCAAGTTTGAATACACAACGTTTCTAAAGCCACTCCTTTCGTACAGTTTCCCAGGAAGTTGCCGTGCATACAGTATCGCCGTCTTACAATGCAGAAAAGCTTGTAAGCATCTGGTTTGAGCATTTCAGATTGCCTCCGCCTCCTCCGCTTTGTAGCCCAAAGACAGTAGATATTGGGTATTATGTAAGAGGTGAGCATTCAGCCCTCTGTGCATAATGACATCGACAGCTTGTCTTTACACATAATTAACACGGCCACCTTCAATGAACACAAGAAAGGGGGGGAAAAATGCAAATCCATACACACAAAAAAGCGTTATATTAATTTTGAGTCTGCTCATAATTATATAGTAAGATGGACTCTCTCCCTCATGCCTTGCAGCATTATATACAGTAACAAGTTACAAATGCAAGCACAAATGATGAGCTGAAGTTGATCAATTCTGTACATAAGTTTAACAGATACAGAAATAATTATTCCTGATTAAATATTTATTACAAGTGACGCTACTCAGTACTTTGTTCTTGACGAGACAGTCAGACATTATGGGGATCGGTAAATACAAATATGTAAATTGTGTATGTGTTGATAATCAAGAGACTCATTCTTTATCTTAAATATTCAAAACTCGAGGCTTACTTCCTAGCTCTTGTTGCCGAACTTTTAAACGTAGGTTGAATTAACCTGAATATGGAAAAAAAGTTGAAAACTGCCTGCAATCACGTGAACGAAGTTGCATGTTGACACCTGCAGGTTCCGCTCGCTGACGAAGGCCATGGGATAAGGTCGAACGTTTTTTGGGGGAAAAGCTAGTAAGGGGAAGATGAGTTTCAGATAATTTACCAGATTGTCAATAATTGGTATAAAGTGTTTGTTTTTTAAATTGAGTTGTGGACTCAGACTAAACAGTAATCTTGACAAAGGGCTGTGACATGTAATCAGCTACAGGCTGTCATACCACAATATAAAATATTATGAAAACTGAATTATCCGTGTGACTTCTGACAACCATGCCATTTCTCTACACAACCAGCAGCGGCACATCAGTTCCTGTGCTGTTATTTAATATTATTAGCAATGCAACATCTGTTATAGAACATAACATCCACTCACAGTACCGTGTGTCACTAACTTCTGGCCTGGTACCAAAGAACTGCAGCACAAAGTCGAAGGCCTCTGCATTTGTTCCATCGCTTTTCGTCAGATGGAAAAGTCTTTGTCTTCACTCTCTGATTCGAACATGTATTTTTGTCAGGCCTTTCAAATAATAATCATGCCAGTTATAATTAAATGAATATTGGAGGGCTGTGATTGGTAAAGCCTAAAAATGTAATGAATATGCTCAATTGATTATATTTGGTATTATGGTCTTCCTCTCCCATGTAGTCAAAGACAATCTGTTTAATTGAATGAATTATTGCTGTGTGAATTGGAAAGACACTTTCTAAATATAGGACACTTATAAGCATGTCTAATGCCAGTTTACACAGAATAATTATTTACTGGGCAAATGAGTGAATCTTCAGCTTGACATAAAGCGCAGAAATGGAGACATTATTCAAATCCTCCAAATGTCTGTCTATCAGCAGAGCCAGCTCCGTTCATACTTGTTTTATTATGCAAAGAAGTTCCTGTGAAAGGTCTAAGAGTATTGACATTTTCATATTCCTGTACTTATAAAAATAGTCTTGGAAGAGGATATAGTCTAAATTTAAATCAATATGAACAACATTCTTCTTTTCTTTTACACACACGCTCAATGCAGTAAAGCTGGTGGGGAAATTGAATTGAAATCTTGCCAACACAGCTTCTCTCGAGTCAGGCCGTTGTGCTTTGTTTTGTACATTTGTAATCAAACCACCTTATTGCTTTTACAGGTGTGGTTTCTTGTTACCTTGCAAATGAATAGCTTTGCACAGCCACACAGGTGTTTCCAATTACCCTGGCTGATTAGACCTTTAATCAGGTGTGGTTTTACCAGAATGTCGCCAATTTACTAATACGGATGATAACCGGGTGAGCTGCCCCTCCCAGCAAGTACACAAGGGTGACGGTGATCTCAATCAAGGACAGCACTAATCAGGCAGCTTAAAACACCTGTGTGGGTGGACCATCTCCACCAGCTACAGGACTAAAGTGATGCTTATGCTTCAATGTATCAGAATCAATTATATATATATCACTGACAGGTTCCACTCTGCTTAATGAGTACTTTTGATGAAGTTATTTTACAGTACAGGAGTTTCTTTAACCACCTATGGTATCTGTGTTCATCAGCTGTGGCCATTGTGGCTGTTGTACAATGCAATTCTTCTTACGTTTATAAATCTTTTTTTGATAATATTAAAATGAATCAAATGAGTATTGTACTGTCAAAGAGGTAAGTCCCAGTGGCAGATAATTATCTCACTCTATGTAGCATTTTGTCTTCTTTTAGCTGTTTGGTTCAGTGTCAGTGCTCTCATCAACCTAATTTCCAACTGTTTTCAGCTAACAACTGTGCACTACATCAAATGACAGACAGAGTTAGCGCCTAGCTGGAGAGGACAGCGGAACATACTAAACTACAGAGCCAGATACTTTTTTTTTCTTTAGGGTTTGGTGGAGACAGCTAAGCGGAGAGTGTATGTCAGATATTCAAACTCCAAATGGAAGCTAATATTGCTCTTTGTCTACCTGCTGCATATGCTAACACATTAGCCGCAACCAGTGTTGGGTTAACACACTACTTCGTGAGATGTTACAGTAATGTAATCACTTTTTTTCCCCAGGAATGTTTACTGTAACGGCTTACACTTTGATACTCAGTATCACAGTTACTCATCCCACTCCCAGTAATGCTCCGTTACTTTGATAGTTAGGATGTGAGCTCGTTTGCTGTCTCACCGGGAGGATGGAGGGTTAATATCAATTTTAATGTTGCCTCTGCCAAAAGATAAATGCACCGAAAGTTGTCTTATTTACACGATATCTTCTTTGCTGGCTTCCTAACGTTAGCCATTACTTAGCCTAATCAGTTCCAGAGTGGGGTTTGTTCAGAGATGGAGGGAAATTGGGGCTTCACAGTGAGGACAGGACTTCCTGCTAATGTGAAGCTAGCTGTTGATGGCTGCTTGTTCAACCACAATGTTTTGGTGAGTACTTTGTGAAGAAGTGTACATTTTCAATGATGAGCAATTGATTCAATCTTTCAAGTCACTTGTCTAAGCCCAACACTGGCCATAGCTGTATATGAGAGGAGAAGAAAATTGCTGCCTTCAAATGGGGTCGTGTTCACGAGAAGAGTCCATATGAACGCCCCCCTCTTGGGGGTTCACGAGTTGTGATGTGATGTTGTCAGAAACGTCAGAGGCCATGGACGTTCATGTTGTGGTGGATGAAAAACGAATGTATTGTAAGTTTAGTCGCGTAGTTTTTCTTTGTAATCTGATAATGTATGAGGAAAAGGTATTTTCCCCCTGTCATCATGGCTTTGTATTTCCTGCATCTTTTTACCCACTTGCTAAATTGTTTGCCTTGTTGGGTTCGAGACACATATTGCTGTTGCCTAGAAGCGGTTCTCTCTCAACATAGCTACTTGAACTCCAAGCATATTGTGTTGAATCAGTATTGAGTCATAGAACAATCTCTTCAACATGCTGCTGAAGACATGCAAACGGCACACCGTCAACTTATTCCAGTCTATTTATGAATATTGCATTTCTTGTCAGTCCTGTAAGCCCTAATGAATGAATACTTTCATGTTTACATTTCCATTTGCAAATTGAGGTACTTGTGAGCGATGTGTTCTTGTGGCTGTGGGACTGTACCACGGCATATTTGGGGGATCCGTCCATGCCTGTCGGCTTTGATCCCAGCAGAATTAATCCTCATATAATTAAAAACACGTTAGCAGACAGACGCCTGGTCTTGTCTGGAGAAAATTGCTGTCTGTATTTGGATACTCGGGTGACTATTTTGCAGCAAAAGGACATCTTAAGGGGAAAGGATTTAACTTGTGAAATGAAATAGAGTTTTGTATTCCATCTGTGGGAACTAGTCGCCTTGAGGCACAAGCAAAGGTATTTCACTCTGACCCACAGCGTGCCCACCTTCTCTACTGTTGGTTGTTCAACAGTTCCTTCCTCGTAGCATCTTGAATTTACCATAGTAGGAAGTACTTCAACTACAAACTTAATAATTGCTATTGAGACTGTTGAGAATTATGGGATCCACCTCCTGGACTACACCACTAATGAAAAAGGATAATGAGCTCTTTCACCTTGGCCCACAAATGTACTTTATTTAAACCCAGTAATCGTGCCAAATGTGGATTCATTTACTCCGGGAGGCTAATAAAAGTGTTAATGATTTCACTTTGATATTTGTTTTCTTTCCAGTGGGATTAAAGAGACAATGTGATTGATTTTGATAATGTGCTGTTTTAAATAGCGGTCCCCTGTACATTTAAATTAATTCACCACCTGGTATCGCCATTGCTCCACTTTGTCCAGAGTTAAGTTCTGTCACTAGTTAGTAAAACGCAGGGTAACAGTCCTGTGACTTACATCTGGGAGGCAATTTGGAGTTCAGTGTCTTGATCAAAGACACCTTGACATATAGAGCTGTTAATCAAACCACCAGCCCTACAGTTAATAACTGACCCAAACTATCCCCATCAATACTTGGTTAGGTTTAGGAAACAAAACTAGTTTTAGTTGCAGTTTGGGTTAAAATATCTACGGAGGTGGGTTTACTTAATAAGTACAAATAAAATAAATAAATGTGACAAATAAATCAACGTTGAATTCTGGTTTCACACGTGGGCACGAACCACAGCCTCCTGAGTGAAAGTGTTTGATTGACAGACCTCAGTCTATAAGAGGACGTATAACAAAGACTGTCTCATCACTGAGGTGTAGAAATAGATTAGGATTTAATCAGAAGACAATTGCTTGAAAATCAGTTTCCCTTGAAGAGCTGTGCCACTCGTGGGACGGAGATTTGGGTTAGATTCCTTTCGGCAGCCATTTTACTCCTCTGAGACTTTTCTGGTATTTTTTCTCCGTCTTTGTCTCTCTCTCTCTCTTTTACTGCCAACATGACACCATAGCTACTCCATTCACTGCTGAACAACCCCTTTCATTATCAAAAGCAATTTTATTATTTGGCAAATGCAGCATAAAAGCACCATTTTGAAAAATCAGAGGTCAATTTAACCTGGGACTACAGATGAAAATGAGCTCATTAGCTAACTGGGACATTCAAAACTGAAATGTTGATTAAAGTGCACTGTCTCGTGAAATACATAAATATCCAAAGGCCTTCCACCGGTATCAGAACCAGAACCTTCTGACTGTGTGGGCAGTGTAACCGGACCATCATAACTCTGACATGATGATCAGCCCTCAGGCAAAAAAAATACTGGTGCAAATAAAACATAATAACTCAGAGCAGGTCACACATGACCACATTTATTATATTTCCAAACCCATATGCCAGTCCATTTATTTTGCAGTCACAATATCCATACGCTCTGAGTGTGACATGATTAATCAAACAATGATAGACAACCTGGCAGTAAATGAAATGTGCTGTTGTGAAAACCTGTCACAGTTATAGATCTAACGTGGGTTGTCTTTTTTTCTTCTAGTCAGATTCAGAATTATATTCGACACCTCTACGACTTGACTTCATTAATTGATGTTTTTATATTAATAATGCATAAAATCACTGTGAAAAGAGTCACTTGTTCCCCTCAGCACGACAGAGCGTTCTACCGTAACTGTTTTAGTGTTTTAGTTGAACTGTTCTGGTTGTTTCTCACCTGTTTTCCAACAGCAGCGTTCAACTGTTATCAAGCTCTGATAAACCCACTGCACGCTTCCTACAACACCAATGGTACACAGTTGGCAATAGTGAACTGGTGAACATTGTGAAATATTTATCAGCTAAAATATTTTGGTGGAGGAGACCAAAACAGAGCTAAAAGGAGAACTAATAGTAGACTCCATGACTCCAAATGAATGCAAATGTTGCTCCAACTCGCCACTTTATATGATATTATGTCAATGTTGTGCTTGTTGCAGCTTATACAAATGGTTAATTAATGAATAGCTAACATTCAATATTAACTCTGAATAAAAGACTATATTGTAGATGGGTTTAGTCCTCTTTCTCTGAAAGTGACAAGTTTCTCAGGATGACTCAAAACTAAAAAAAGGATCTAATCAAAAAGTTCACAAGTTATACCCAGGAGTTGCATACTCATCATATATCTGACAGATCCGGAAAGATATTGTGAGATCATCATCCGTTAGCGCCTTGTGAGGAACACGGACGTCTTTGGGGGAAACATGTCTGCTCATGTGCGACATATAATTGCCACAATATTACTCAGAGCAGGGCGGGTAAACAGACCTGCACACACTGTTGAGGATAACTGCTATGGATGTCATAGCACACAGTAAATGAGGCATAGCAGAGTAAATGGATAGTAAATGAATAAATGTTTTTGGCTGCAGGAGGAAGAATTTATTTTTGAAACGACTTCAGTGCATCCTCTATGAACGACTACTGTTAACACAGGCAGATATACCAATTCCAGATACTTTACTATTCACCACTGCTTCTTGACAAAGTGAAGGGATTCCACAAAACATCATGGCAGTCCAGATGTCTGTAATGTATGGCCTATATCTCAGTGTTGGAAACCTGGCCATTGGTCCTCTCCTGAGAGGCTCCTCTGAGAGTGAGGGTCTATTTCCAGCGTGCCTATTTATACAGTGCCTGCCTCAATAGAGAGGCGAAATGAAGCAAGATCTTCGCAGCAATCAGGCCAGGAAACCGAGGAGGAGCTTCGATGGATCAAAATACCATTTTCGCTGTGAGACGTGTGAACGTATTCCGCCATTGCAACGGCTCCCAAAATCAATATAATCAATGCAACATTACCTTATGTTTCGTAAGTAAGTGTGTGGTGGACTAAAACCCCTGTTTGGCATCAGATTGGTAAGTGGTATTGTAGGCGATGATGCATTCAGTATTGACGTTGCCTGGTTACATGCACCCTTGGGTTTTACGATACTGTAGTAGGGATCCTCAGGTAGTCCACATTTTATCTGGTGAAGGTTCATTTTGAAGCCTGTTCATTGTAACCCGGATGCATCCACACAGTCTCACAGCAGTGTGTGAAATAGTCAGGAAACGTGTACTAATTGTCCGTATTTTCCTTGTCGTTCGAAAAACAAATCTTTTTCGGGGACGTCATTAGGTTAAAAAAACTAAAAATTGTGTTTAGGCAACAAAACCACAACCATAAAACCACAAAGTGGTGTCAAACACTGGTCTCCTGGTTGAAAATCCTGTTTTGGTTGGACATCCACTTCCGCTCGCACTCACCATAATTAGTCTTTTTGGATATTAAATACTACGTCACTTGCTCTGTTTTAGTCACTTGGATGGATTTAATTTGTGTGTCCACCGCAAAAACATATCCTATTTGACTTTCCATTGGCATTACATCACGAAATAAAAAAGACAATTCGTTCCCATGCACACGAAACCAATAGATGGCACTGGGCTGGATGTATAGATGCAATGATGAGAAAGCTGAACTATCATACATTTGTGATATTTTGTAATAGAAAGACAAGCTGGATTATGTTACATAGGACGTGTTTTTGTGATATTGGGCTATACAAATACAATTGAATTGAATTTAAGCATTTATTTGTTTTATATTTATGCTGACAGTGCAGAGACTGTCTGAGGGGCAGGGGCTCAAATAAAAGAATGGTACACTTCTTTCAAACACAGGGTTAGGTTACATTATGGCCCAAAGAGTTTTAAAATAATTACATTTGTCTAGACAAATGGAGTGAAAATGGGACAATATACAGCTGAATCTTTCAGCAACTTGGGGTTTTACAAATATGTCACATTGTCATAATTGTTTATTAGTTGTTGTTGTTTTTTTTAAACATTTTTTAGAGGTAGAAACACAGTAAAAGAAGGCTCAGATAAACTACAGTGTAGTTTGGCCGGGCCTTATAGCACCACGTTGGCGAACTTATCGATCTAGCGAAGACTGCAGAGTCGATCCCGGGGGTAGATAAACTGCAGGAGCTTGATGAGTGGAGGTGTCTCATGTGTGCAGGTTGATAAGCAGCAGGATTGGAATGGAGTGCCACGCCCAGACAACCACAAACAACTTCTCTCAAGTATATTTTTAATCATGACAATAACAATGTAAAGTTGTTCTCATCCCCTTAATGAGGATAATATGTGTGCTCCAGGCTACAGCTGCTGAAATGCCTGTAGGGCGCTGGAACCGTCTGCTTAGTGTTTTTCATCACAAGATCTGCTCAGGTATAAATGTTCCTGTTAAGGGACGTTCTGCAAGGACGTAGTGTTTTCTGTATATGGTGTTCTTTTGGACCTTTCAGAAGAGTCCATAATATCCCTATCGTACCAAACACCTCCCACAATTGGCATCCAAACTGGGTCCCTTGACTTCATGTTGCCTGCATAGATAAAAAAAATGATGACACAGTTACCATATAGTGACATGCCTATCACGCCCTTGTGTGTGTGTGTGTGTGTGTGTGTGTGTGTGTGTGTGTGTGTGTGTGTGTGTGTGTGTGTGTGTGTGTGTGTGTGTGTGTGTGTGTGTGTGCTCTCTGTGCTCTCTGTCAGTGAAACCAAGGTTATCCGGTGTCACCCTGTTTCTGTCATGGCTCAGCAAAAACGGCTCAGTAAAGTGTTGTGACTACAGCTGCTGCTGCCGGTGGGGGGGCCCGGGCTGCTGTGGAGAAGACTGAGGAAGTGGAGCAGGACCAAACTGGGGCCGTGTTTCCAACACGTCTTCCACCAGGAAATGCTGTGAGCCTCGTCCCGAGGGCGGGATCTGTTCATTTTTTGGTTGAGAGAGAAAAATGTCATTAAAGGGATTCAAACCATCAATGAGGTATTCGAGTTTAAATATATAACATGCAGAAGAATAAAAGAACACGGATTTTCATGTTTTTTCACCATCATTGTTTCTTCACCTTTATAATTTTGCTTTAAAACCTTGATGCAAGGACTGTTTTCAATGCAGTCATTTATTCTTGGAAACAACATTTTTATGCAGATATGTGCAGAAACACATTTGCACTTGCACTCACACACCATTTGCTGCAGGGCAAATCTTCTCCCACCAACATTTACGCCTCTTCTTGCGTCTCCCACTGGCCACGTCCCTTACAGATGGATTCAAAACCATCACCAGAAACAATCTATACATGTGTGAGAGCCTCATTTACGCCTGTGTTAAAAAAATACGAAGCATATTGTAACATTAAAAGGTACAGAGAAAGCTGACACTGAAAAGGAAAGTAAAGAATCATTTATCCATGAAGTCTATATTGGGAACTATTGCTGTCAGAATATCAGATTTTCACAACACAATTATCGTGGACAAATCAATTCAGGCTAACAACATTATTGCGATACAGAATTTGAAAAAAACAATAATAATGCTATCAGTAAAATTACATTTTGACAAATTAATTACACTCAAAATAGGGAGGTGGAGAGAGACTCCATAACTGTGTACATAAGCATTTTTAAGAGGTGCTGGTTTATTAACGTGGGTTGTAAATATTGACATATCGCGACACCCCAACAAGGCTCCAGACTATTTTTTTGTCTCGAAGTATAAGAAGTGCTTCATCTGTGTAACAACAGACACACAGATACATGTTATCCTTAAGGCATAGAACATGTGAATATACAATAGGTACTTGTTATCCAACACGAAGAAGAAGAGGATATGTGTGCAGGCAGTCAGCTGCATGGATCACAACGTTACATGATGCAAGCTTATGATAGTTTGATTCAAAACAAGTTACAAAACAGTTGTATTTTATAAGAATATAAAATACACATAAGAATATCCAAATGTACGCTAAAACAAAGAATGAAGATCTATTGAGTTCAGAGCAAAAGTACAAGTGCTTCGGCATTTACACAACATACTAAGTAGAAATATATAACAAGTAGAAATGTTCCATTACACTTTCAACACGGATTGGTTGTTTACAATGTAACATTATCAAGGATCGGCGAGGTCCTGATCGGATGTTTTTACTGAATATTGGCGGATAACGATTGTCAGTAGAACTTTATTTCACAGTGTGATGGTTAACATTAAACTGTGTAATTGATTCACAGTTCACATGCGTGCCGAACCGCGAGGGGGGATCCGCACGACAATGGTCTGTTACACCCCTAACCGAAACCAAAACTTGTGCTCACTGACACCGTCTCTATCTAGATGACAATACATGCCAGCCACAGATGCTTCACATAGCGTGAAGATGGATGACAACAAAGTGGTTACAGCGTAACTCCCTCTGACAACTCAAACCGTCCATTTCTACTGGCGTACGGACTAAACAGACACAGCGTGAGCTTTGAGTTGTGTTTGGACAGGATGCATCAGTCTCCCAAAGCTAGCTAGGGATGGATGCACCAACCATGTGTATGGGGCAATTGACAACGATGTATTGGCACTCCGTCCGCTGACAAGTCCAAAACGGATGTATGAAGAGGTACGTATAGAGCGTCATGGATTGAAGCTTAGGAGCACTGACCGAGCTGCATTATTTGACGCACTGATTGAAAAAAATAGCACAATTTCCCCCAAACCAAACTATCCCCTTAAATTAGGGCAGTGCCTCCGGGAGGTCAGACAAAACAGGGCTGTGGGACATTAATGTAAACTAGTGGATGCTTGTTATTGTGGACACTTCATTGATTTGACTGGAGACTGACTGAAAATACAATAAAGTCAAAGTCCTACCTTTCATGAGGCTGTTTTGTGTTCCAGTTGCTCAACAGCCCAGACATGAACTTCATGTAAGAGTGACAGGATTGCCTAGAAAGAGGCAACATTTGTCATCTGTACATTATAGGGCACTCAAGTGTTGTCAAGTACCTGCATGTAATGGGTGGGCAGGCTTACCGAAGCAGATGAGAGGCCTTCAGGGCACTGCAGAGCATAAATGACTCCAAATCAGATTCACAAGTGGATAATGGTTCAGTAAGATGTTTCCTTTGGATGGAACGACTTCATCTGCCATGGTTGTGGCCAGTAATAGCACCGAAGAAAGAGTACTAAATAAGATTTAAGATATTAAGCCACTGTTTTCTGAATGCTCCTCTGAAAATGTCATCTTCTTGGAGGACTCCTCAGTGCCTTAAGATCACAATACCTTTGGCCATTGGAAAGCCTTAAGACTGCAGGAACAGCAGCTTCAGAGGACAAGTGGTCATTTGTCAATCATACTCTGGTTATAGCCTCTATGTGAAGACGTTCATCTATTTCAGTCTCATCTTCCCATTGTTTCCACAAAGTCTTAATAAAGGGAGGAACTGGCCAACAGCAATGTGGGCTGTGAAGTGGTAACTAGAACCCCTGAAGGAAAGGATTTCTGTCAATATTCTCTTCTCTGAAGAGAAGTGGACGTGGAATTTGATGTTATTTTTATAGACTTGTATGTCAGTGAAGGTGGGGTTTTTTATGCAGTTTTAACCCTGGGGGGAGATTCTTCTTTTGGCTCCACCTCCGCCTCTACTGGGAGGTCAGAGGTCATGGTCAGCTACCAAACAACAGCCCCGTCTTTAAGCTGAAGGACGATCTTCCTCCTCATGTTTGCCTCAGCACGTATTAAAGCAAGCTGGGTTCTCCAACTGCTGAGTGAGCCATGGAAGTGCAGCCTCTGTGGATGAATGCACCCGTGGTGGACGTGAGCCAACGTTTAACATGAAGCGAATGGATTAACTAGCAATTTAGAGGTTTGGTTTTATTTTTCAGTGCTTCTCTAAAGGCAAAAAGGATTTTATTGGATTAGTGAATCTGCATTAGCCCGAGCAAAATAACCACTGTTATTGCTGATTTCCAAATTGATTGATTGCTATCAATCAAACATGGAGTATAAGGCCTGCACCTACAAAATGTCCCTCAAATAGACTCAAAATGACAAAAAAAAACACAGAACAACTACAAAGAGACACATAAAGACAACAGAGAGACCAAAACAACAACAAAGTGAAGCAAAACAACGTCAAAGAGACACAAAGGGACTACAAAGAGACACAAAATTACCAAAGAGACACAAAACAACTACAAAGAGACACAAAGGGACTACAAAGAGACACATAATTACTAAAGAGACACAAAACAACTACAAAGAGACACAAAGGAACTACAAAGAGACACAAAATTACTAAAGAGACACAAAACAACTACAAAGAGACACAAAGGAACTACAAAGAGAAGCAAGACAAACACAAAGAGACACAAAGCAACTACAAAGAGACACAAAAAGACTACAAAGAGAAGCAAGACAAACACAGAGACACAAAACAACTACAAAGAGATCAAAGGAACTACAAAGAGAAGCAAGACAAACACAGAGAGATGTGTTTGTCTTGCGTGTGTCTTGCTCCTCTGTGAGTCAGAGAGGCCTTTTGCATGTCTGTGCCCAAGGGCCCACGAGAATATGCAACACAAGTTGACAAATTGCATAAAAATAAACCATGCCTCTCAGAGCAAGACCCTCCTATATTTGTATATATGGTTGCTGCTACATAAAGAGTCAAATGTATCAGCAGCTCTACTCTCAGATGTTGTGTGTGACTAAATAAATCTCACAGGCTTTAAAAAGGTGTGATTAGTTTTGTAGGTATTTGGTCACAAACAAAAGTATTGGACAAATTATGACCAGATGATGGCTCTGGATGAAAAGTCAAGGGCACACCAAAGTTATTAAAACTCATCCTCTGGGGAGCTTGTAGTTTGACCGACCGCTTGCTCTGCTGCCTAAAGTGGCCAAAAAAATCCATTTATGCAGCTTTAAAGCATCTACCAATCAAACATGGGAAGTTGCACAAAGCACTGATGCAGTCAGCGTTAACATTGGGACTCTACAGGTCTGCATTTTTTGACAGAATGCTATGTTTTATAGTTGTTGTCAGGACCAAAGGGGGCCTAATGTGGCACTGAAAAGGCCAGTCCATTATTCTGGTCCCTTATTTGTTAGGCACTGGTCGCCCATTTGAAGCAGAGAGGAGGAGGATTGATGAGGATGTGGTTTATTTCTGTTGAGCTGTTGAGGAACTCAAGAAAGAGACACGTTGACTTCACCAGTCTGAGTGCAATTGTGCTGACATTCACTTTCAGATTGAAGTTTGAGCGTGGTTAAGCTGAAATGCGTGTTAAAGAAATAAATTACAGCTGAAGTGAATCAGTGGCATAAGCTCTGCTCTCTGATGCCTCATTTTCAGTCTGCGTGTCTCTCCCTCTGCATTTGTTTGGTGTTGAAGATGTCACGTTGGGCTGAGTTCTTTTTTTTTTTTTTGGGGTGGTGTGATTTCCCGACAGCTTGACTTGTGGTTCTGTCTCATTAGCTTCCTGCACTGCCAGAATGAGCCTCATCAATCGTAACCCCCAGCGCAAAAGAGCTGCTCTCTCCCTACCTGGCCATTATGGCTCTCTTTCCTCAACAAACGCAACAAGCCTAGAAACAGAGCGGCTCGGCTCGATGTAGGGGAATAAACAACACCGGCGTTTTTTATAAATGCTGTCAAAAGTGAGAGTATTTTCCACAGTGACTCACTCAATTATGCTATTCAGGCTATATCAGACAGGAGAACAAATTTTGGTATCTCATGTAGGCACATGTTGCATTCATGCACAAACAGTGTGGGCTGCAGATCTGAGCTGTTTTACAAGGATCCATCCCACCGAGGCAAGAGATGCGGTGACCTGCTGATCAGTCGCCAGAAGCAGGAAGTAGCAAGACTTTCAATCTGCTGAAATATCAAAGCTTCTAAAAGCCTCCAGCCTCCACCTGCCAGAGCTTAACTTGACCGAATTTAAACGTAACTTAAAAGCACTTCTTTGCTACGCTAGCTACTGAAGGTATATTGAATGTCTACAAATGCTGCTTTTGCTTTTTAATGATTGTTACCGTGAATAAAGACCTACTCGGCTTTACAGGAACAGTGTTCCTAAATGTCATTGTCTTCTGTCACGATGGCCAAATTGTGGTGGTTCACTTTGACACTGTGATCTGTAGGCTACTTCAAACGCATGTTGTTAACTCTTCTGTCTGCATGCTTCTCTCTTAAACTGCTTTTTTTTGTTTTTCCAAAAATTAGATCATATTTTGCCGGTGAGTGCAGTTAGTGACAGTGTGGGCTCCACGGTAGCTCTGACAGCTTTGGGGGAGGCTTAGCTAAGGGGGTGGAATAATTGAATCATACAGCTTTCTTAGACTTTACAAATGTTATTGTACAGAATGGATACAATTTTGGTAGTAGAAGGAGTCATTTTTGGGGAGTTTGTGATTTTACAGCCGTTCTTAGTGTTAGTGCTGGTTTATAATAGTAAAGACTCGTACTGCATTGTTGAACATGGACCACCTCAGAAAGCAAAAGTGTTTATAGTTTGGGGATCATATTTTCGATCACTAAAAGTAAAAAGTGATCCTTTTAAGATACTTAATAGAAATGAAATACTTCAATAAAGTGTCAGTACCTCAACATTTGTATTTGAGTAAACGTTACATTCCACTTGTGTTTACTGCCGAATAACAGAATGATAACGAGGATTATTGGACCGCTAGTCTAAAAATCTGTATCTGCAAAGTTAATGAGGTCTCGCTGTGTAGCTGCCACACAGTAAAGACAGCAGTCTTTCATGTGCGCTGAGCTCCAGCTAACAAGCTCTGCTGCAGCAGGTGTAGGTGTGTGTGTGTGTGTGTGTGTGTGTGTGTGTGTCGTCAGGTTGGGACTCTCTGAAGGCTGTCATCAGGCCCCGAGTGGATCCTCCAGGAGGTAATGTAATGCTCCTCAGCTGCCATGGCCCTCAACCCCTCACAACACGAACAGCAGCCATCACAGAGCTGTGCCTCACCTCGTCTACCTTTCTCCTTCACACACACACACAC
>JAVDOI010000011.1:19763386-19890886 GCA_032191485.1 Leptoclinus maculatus | reverse complement strand
AGGAAGCATTTTCCATATGGGAACTACCAATATCAATCATACGACATCTTCCAGTTAGAAGAAGGAAGATGCAACTTTATCTTTTATTTGCCCATTTCTTGTGCCATAAAACGGTATATAATAAGTGCAATAAAGGTAGCTGTAAACCCACCATTAAGCACCAATTACACCCGATATGATAAGATTCGTTTCGCTGATTATTTGTCACCTCTGAAACACTCCTAATAAAAAAGGTGATGAGTGAATTTTATTTTTTAGTTCACTTTTTTTATGCCATAAGATGTTCAAACATACACCATAAAGTGCAATACAGTCACTATTGAGCACCTAATACACCCTTAAAATCAGTTTGATTTGTAGAGCCTTAAAGGGACAGTTCACCCCAAAATCAAAAATTCACATTTCGGCTCTCACCTGTAGTGCTATCTACCAGTCTAGATTGTTTTGGTGTGAGTTGCATAGTTTTGGAGATGTCGGACATAGAGATGTCTGCCTTTTCTTCTAATACAATGGGACTAAATTGGCACTTGGCTTGTTGCCCTCAAAGCGCCAAAAAGCACATTTGAAAAACTCAACAGCAGTGTGTCAGTTCAGAAATCATGACCCGGTTACTGAGGATAATCCACAGACCTTGTTGTGAGCAGCTGCTCAAAAGAGCAAGGCAACTCACACCAAAACAAAGAGGAACAATTTGTATCTTTGATTTTTGGGGTGAACTGTCCCTTTAAATCAGAAATCTGCATCAAATGCCTTGAAAATCTTTAGGCCCTCAAAGAAACCAGGAAGAAACGTCAGGAACAAATGTATTTGTCTCTCTGTGTGGGAGACTTGCATCATATAGAACATGTTGCTTTAGTGTTTTACCACACACGCGATCCTGTAAGCCTGGTAGTTTTGCCTCAGAAGAGGGGCCTGTAAGCTCGCACGTTTAAGCGAATGTGGTTATATAACCAGCGTGTATGTGTGTGTGTGTGTGTGTGTTGTGGGACAAACGTTAAATGCATGGAAGTTCAAGTGCTAAAAGTACGGATTTGTTTTTTTCCGTACATCGTGCCTCAAAGCAGGACATGTTGAGAACCAGCGTCAGTCTAAGCATAGAGTCTGTCAGCAGACATGCATGCGCTGCAGCTTTGCTTATCTCTGTACTTATAGACAACAGTGTGCCTCCACATTCATTCACTGGGTGAGAGAAAAAAATCAAACAGGATTACGCTTTTACATCTTTAAAGCTATTTTTTTCTTCCATTATGCAAAGGCACTACAGCTCTGGATAAGCTGGTGCATGTCTTTTGGGTTTGATGGGTCTGATATGAAGAGTGTTTAAGACTGGAGTCTCACTGATGACTGTGACATCACGGAAGGGTTTAAAACGGGGAAATGAACTAAGAGTCTTGTTGTCTGTTTCATTGGCTCAATAGGCCCGGTGACTGAGGTCAAGACGGACATTTATGTGACCAGTTTTGGGCCTGTCTCGGATGTCGAAATGGTACGTAGCCCGTTTGTTGTAAAACCCTCGCTCCTTCTCACGCGCCTGGGGTGGAAGACAAGGTGTTTTCCCCACCAGACTCTGTTCAGATAATCATGAAGCGATCTCGTTCCGACCCACGTGACCTCAGATGTTTGTCTTGCGTTTCGCCAATGTCCCCGTCCCCAGGAGTACACGATGGACGTGTTCTTTCGGCAGACGTGGGTGGACCGGAGGCTGAGGTACGAGGGACCCATCGAGATTCTGAGGCTGAACAACCTGATGGTGACCAAAGTGTGGACGCCAGACACCTTCTTCAGGAACGGCAAGAAGTCCGTGGCCCACAACATGACGGCCCCCAACAAGCTTTTCCGCATCATGAAGAACGGCACCATCTTGTACACCATGAGGTACTGTAGGGTATTCCTTCACCTGATGAACAATATTCAAAGCCATAACTTCATCAAATGTGTTTGTTCAAAGACGATGTGTCTATTTCCTACTACTGTAATATTTATGTTAGTGAAATGGAATCTTCGCATTATTCAATATTTTTGGTGTTTGCGTCGCTAAAAAAAGAAAGAAAGAAAAACAGACTTTGTTTGATTTACAGCGATTGAGCAGATTTGCTGTAAAGTCGAACCCACTGGCTCATAATGTGTAAACAGTGCGGAGCTGTGTGGAGGCAGTGCAGAGGCTGCCAAACTTTTTTAAATCTTCAGTTCAATATAACAATCACGTAACTGCTCCTTTGCCTCTTCACTGAGGAGGGTTTTAGTGTGTTAGCCCTCTGTCACATCGCTGATGGGTATTCATGTCACAAGAACCAACCAAAGGGCTACTGCTAGTTTACAACAGGGCATGCTAACATTTAGTGTGTGTGTGTGTGTGTGTGTGTGTGTGTGTGTGTGTCTATTCGTCCCTTTATTGAGCAACTCTTCTCTGGACTGCAACAGGTTGACCATCAATGCCGAGTGTCCCATGAAGCTTGTGAACTTCCCCATGGATGGACACGCGTGCCCCCTCAAGTTTGGAAGCTGTAAGTCCTGTGTGTGTGTGTGTGTGTGTGTGTGTGTGTGTGTTTACTACTGCAGTGCTTCTGAAAAAGGAAGTAAAACACAGGCCTGAGAGCGTAAAATGTATCCGCTGCTTGACCTCTGACCTCTCTACAGATTCTAACAAGTGCAGCAGTGATGCATGTTTTCATTCTCATACGGGAGAGACGTGCAAAACACGGCGTTCACTGAGTGTGAAAGGACAGCTAATCGTGTTGCTGCTACTGTGCATGCCCCCCACCCCCCCCGCTTTGCATCACTAAACAGGAGGCATCGCAATTTGCAAGTAATACACAGCAGGTAGTTTCTGAGTGTTTTACCCTCAAAAGCTGTCTATCAATCTCAGTGAAAATGGAGCGACTTCAGTTCATTTTCATTAGAAAATGAAAAAACTGAAAAGATTATCAAAGAGATAGTCTGCTAGATGTCTGTACAGTGAATATGAAGACTGGAAACAGCTCGTCAGCTCTGTCCAAAATCTGACTTCATTTGTTTGTACAAAAACTAAAAAACTAAAAAGTTTGTCCTGCCTTGGTGTGACAAAAAGCCCGATCACCTGACCGTTTGTGAAACGAAGCGGCCTCTCTCCGTGGTGAAAAGAGTGCCGAGATGCTGAGACACAAAGAATGCTAATACTAATAATGAATATTTCATTGTTCACTGGGAACAATGGAGGCCTGGCTCAGCACCAGTGTTTATAGTGGGCCCACTGGTCAGCAGAAACGACTTATCTGAAATAAAAGGAGTTTCTCGGCTCCGTCTTATCGGAGCAGCGATTGTGAAGATTACATCTGCAGGAGAAAGGAGAAAGGAAAAGACAACGAGTCTGCCTTTACACTCACAATTACCCAGTGTGGTGACATTGCAGAGGACAAATTCACATTTCTCAGTTATTGTCATCTGCGCCCCCCCCCCCCCCCCCCCCCCTCCTCCTCCTCCTCCTCCTCTCACCATCCTGCTCTGCTGCTGCTAGCCTCCAGTCAGGAGGAAGCGACCATGGAATCTGATGCGGCCTGAAGCGAAGGAAAGGTCAGAATCCCTTCCTCTGCCTCAGGATAGCGCAGACCTATGTAGCTATTTTCCATAGCTGAAGTGTATTGCGCGTGTGTGTGTGTGTGTGCCTTCATCACTCTTTCTTTCTTTGTTTCTTTCTCTCGCTCCCTCTCTCCGTCTCCTTTTTCTGTTTCTCCATCTGGACTTGCGTGGCGTTCCACTCCGTGACACACCGGAGTCATTTCGTTTTGGCAGCACAGTTGGTATCCTGCCGATGCCGAGTCCCATAGGGAGTGGCAGGCAGAGACTACTGCCGTTTAGACCGGCCAACCTGGCCATGGATACATACGGCGAAGACAATAAAGACTTGTTAGGATTTAAAGTATCCTTACGTCAGACACAGTGGAGAATGTATCTGTCAGCGTGACGCATTAGTGAGTGAATAAACGACAGATGCGACCTCTACAAACTTTTGACTCCAACCACACTGCACTCGTTTCAGTGGGTCTGAAAGAGTGGATTGGATGTCGTCATGAATTTGTCTCAGCAGATGTCAGATGTAAGACGGCGATCGTCCTCGTCAAACAACCTGTGATACGATTCTGTTTTTTCTTGCAGAATATTAAATGAAGCCCTCTGGAGCGTGAATAGAAGTGAAGGGTCATTCTCAAGGGGCTGGTATAGCCCTAAAAGATGAATTAGTCAGCGGATAGTTTTAGTATCCTGTGATTGCTGCTTCAGAGGCTTTCCACCCTGCCATGGCTCTGTACACTACCGCAAACAAAAAGCGGTCTTTCACCAACGGGACCGCTGTTAACGTGTGACGTAAACGTATATTAATGTGTCAGGTTACCGTCGTACTTAAGTAACCTGACACCTCCATCGTTATTTAAACCCAAACCACGGCCTTTTCCTAAACCTAACCAAGCACTTTTGTTGCCCAAACCTAACTAAGTTGTTTCCTATGAAGACGGAAGTTTACTTTGAAAAGACCGTATGCATGGAACAAGACGAGTGTTGACACGTGTTGCTGGCTTTGGTCTGCTAATGCATTCTCCATAACGAGTTCACAGCATACCAACACATCACACACATATTTATTTTTTACCGCACTGCACTGTTCACAACTCACAGTCAGTGACTCACATCAGGGGTGGGGGGGGGGGTTTGCTGTGTTTCCACAGATGCCTATCCTAAAACAGAGATGATCTACACGTGGACCAAAGGGCCTCAGCATTCAGTGGAGGTCCCCCCTGAGTCCTCCAGCCTCGTTCAGTATGATCTCATCGGCCAGACGGTCTCCAGCGAAACCATTAAATCCATCACAGGTGAGACTCGCTCGTCCTCCTGCCATCTTATCAAGCTAAATGGCTTTCTTTCTTCTACAGATTCATTACGAAAGATATTTCAGTGAAAGAAAATGGATGGATTATACTGTGTCAAACCTGGCAGACTTTGCCAGGTCTACGGACAAATACTGTAGAAATGCAACACACTGCATTGGACGGCGACCAGCAGACGGTACCGGCCCCTTTAAATCAAACCCTGTCAGCATCATGCGTCGAGGCACTTTCAGATAAATAAATACTGAAGGATTCCAAAAAAGATTTTAGCAGCAGAAAGTTGGCTGCCACACGTCCGTCCGGGTGAAAATGGACGGGGTCGCTAAAATGCAGAGGAGCGCGAAAAAAAACAAAAAGCCATGACATCTGTCTGAAGCTAAGTGAAATCTTGGAATTCTTTGTTAATTAATGAAACTAATTCACTTCTGTTGGTCCTCCAGGTGAATATGTGGTGATGACGGTCTACTTTCACTTGAAACGTAAAATGGGCTACTTCATGATTCAGACGTATATCCCCTGCATCATGACAGTAATCCTCTCCCAAGTGTCCTTCTGGATAAATAAGGAATCGGTCCCGGCCCGCACAGTCTTCGGTATGTAGACCTCACACATCCCCCCATCCTGCACAGCCTCTCTGCTCTCGCTGTATTTGTTACATGATGCCTGCTGCATGTGTGTCTCTACAAGGTGATGTTACAGCGAGAGGTGGTTATTAGGAATATAAAGAACTGCTGTGTTTTTTGTTTTGTTCTTCTACTCAAGAGTGCCTCGTGCAAGGCTAATTCACTGCTATTGGTTTTAAGACTGGTTTGAGACGCTAGAATAAACAGCTGACAGCATTGGGAAAAAAACATTTTGATGCATCTTCTAAGTAAAGAATGCAGGTTTACAAAAACGGTTTTGGCTCTCATATCCTGATACAAAATCTTGTCTCTAAATGGGTTTAAACTCTTGTAAAACCGTGATGGGGAATGATGACCTGTGAGAGTATTTAAAGTAGTTGTTATAGGCAAGATGCCCCAGGAGGAAATCTTAAATTTAAGTGTCTGCAGATACATTTTTAAAATTAGGGTTATGGGTATTTCTGTTGCAGTGTTACTCAGTCCTATTGTTACAGTTAAAATCAGTTAAAACTACACATCGCTTATGAAAAGTGTGATGTTATTACATATATCTGGCATTTTATCACATTCTAGCCATCATTTCTACATCTTCAGTTAACCCAGTTTTGCTCTCCACAGCTCCCCTGTTACAGCGTTTTGGGTCTCTGTCCTAGAATAGACTGATTAGTGTGTGTCGACAGACAGAGCTGCTAAAACCAGACCGGTGTTGCTGGCTGGTGTTGGTTTGCTATTATGGGACGTCTCAGTCTGGTAATTTGTCGACCACGTTCCTCCACTTACGTCGATTGGAAAGTCACTCAATGATAATGGCACGGACACTCGTCCGCCATTTCAGAAGTAGTTCTGGTAGATTATCTGTTTGGAGCATTATTTTCACGAGGTGATTGTAACTTGGGTAATGAGAGTGGAATAAGAACGTGAGTGTCGGTGGTGAATAATGATTCTTGGAGCAGCTTTGTGACATGCCAGCTGTTAATGATGCCAGAAGTGTGTTACAACATGAAAGTGGTCTGTTAGTGAAATATTGTCTTTACCAGTCGCAACAGCAGCTCTGGTGTTGTTTTCACTTGTGTGTGTGTGTGTGTGTGTGTGTGTGTGTGTGTGTGTGTGTGTGTGTGTGTGTGTGTGTGTCATCATGGCTACCTGTGATCCTGAAGAGGTTTTGAGCACTTCGTCACAACTGTGCCAGATGCAGTCACGAAACCTTACAGGTGTGTAGTTGAGATCAAGATGAAGGCGGATGTGAAGATGGGTGTGGTCCGAATAAGGGTGTCGGGGGGGGTTGAAAGTGGTGAAGGGGCCCCTGACCCCATTTGGCTTCTCAAGATGGTCTCTAGTTCATGATGGTTTTGTTTTTTTCAGTGAAAATGCACGATTATGCAAGATATAATGGTTATAACTAATGGCTCAATTAATGGTTCAGTAATTATTAAGTAATGCTTTATAAATCAGTTATATGAAGTGAATAAGGACAACGCTGGAGCTGCTAGGTTTTGAAAAATCCCTGCCTGTTTGAACTGTTCGGCCACTTGCATTCTGGGAAAGGGCTGTTGATGATCTGCTCTAAAATCCACAACGCGACACATTCACACCACAAGTTCCAATTATTGGCTTGTAATAGCTTTATAAAGCATTAGTGAATGATTTACAAACCAACCAAGAATTAGTTACAGCTTATAAAGTCTTTCTAGATTGTGTCTTTTTGTAATCCTCAGTACAGGTATATCATGGATGACCAAATAAGTCAATTGATCAAATCACTTGAGGTAACCAATCAGACTTCACACTGCTTCCTCTTGGTCCACATCAGGCTCCATGCAACATTTTTCACATGTACAGTTTGTGCTGCCCAACACCTGTGGACTGACTCTGGTGCGTAACGTTGGAACACTTCCCCTTTAATTATAATAACGGGCCTGTTTTTGGCTGGCAGCTGCATTTAGTCAAACTGTGACAGCACACTGAATCACTAATGGTGACCCAACAACCAACCCCCATAAATAATGGTTTTGCTGCTGGTGACAGACACACACACACACACACACACACACACACACACACACACACACACACACACACACACACACACACACACACACACACACTGCAGTGTCACCTGTATCCATTCAGTGTGCATTTGACACGGTGGGTGTTTCTGTTGACAGTGCAGTTTGTGTTTTGAGTCCGAGTCTGCTGAGCAGAAAACCCCAGTGTGACCCTCAGTAGAAATGTCTCTCGGTGTTGTGGAGTGCAATAAAGCACTTGGGGATCAATGCCGCTCTCCTGCGGATGCCCCCGCCTCCCCTCCACAGCAGCACAACTGTTGTTGTATCAGTCGAGCCTCTGAGGCAGCGGATTTCTGCCGTTGTCCGCTGTGTTTTGAATGTGCGTGCGGCGGCGGTGGGTGAGGTTGGGATGGGAAGGGAAGGGGAGGAGGGTGGTCGGTGTTTGGATTTCTCCTCTTCCTCCCTGCAGCCAAACTTTGTTTTGACTTCCTGCTCGGGTGACTCAACCACGCCGTCCTGCTAGGAGCGCGGGAGAGGCAGTGTGTCAGGAAGGAGTGGAGGGAGG
Source organism: Leptoclinus maculatus (assembly GCA_032191485.1). NCBI lineage: Eukaryota > Metazoa > Chordata > Actinopteri > Perciformes > Stichaeidae > Leptoclinus > Leptoclinus maculatus. The sequence continues at coordinate 19,882,836 of JAVDOI010000011.1, read as the reverse complement.
ATTAGAGCTGGAGATTCTTGGCTTCAGATGGAGGGGTCGGGGGTCAACAAAGCACATTTATAGAAGCTCGTTCAAAGCAGGCCATTAGTTTCTATGCCGTTAACATGTGACGGTTCGCTGCAATGTGCACTTTATAGGAATAATTTAACATTTAACGAAAAGTGCTTGTTTGCTTGTGTGAGAGTTAGATGAGAGGATGGATACCACTCTCATGTCTGTATGTTAAAGGTCCAGTGTGTAGGATTTCAGGGGATCTATTAGCAGAAATATTCATAACTATGTTTTCATTAATCTCCTGAAGCTATGAATTGTTGATGAATTCGTTTCGCCTATTATATCTGCGTAGGGAGCGGGTCCTTTTCACGGAGTCTGAGATGTTGCACCACCATGTTTCTGCCATGTAGCTCTAGTGAGTTTTTAACATTTTTATGGTACCTTAAGGCCACCGTAGGTTGTCTGGCACGCTTGAAAAGGGAGGGGTGATTGTATTCAGTTGGTTGCAATCTGCAATCTCACCACGAGATACACTAACATCCTACATACAGGACCTGTAAGGACATAAGTGGAGCAGGGAGGGGATTAGTGTAGCTTAGCATTAAGACTTGAAGCAAGAGGAAACAGCTAACCTGGCTCTCCTCTGACGCCGGCTTATTAATCAGTACACAAACAGTAATATAGAAAAGACAATTTGTGATTTTGGGGAGAGTTATGTAACTGTAGTGACAGGCTGGATAAAGAGCTTTGGTGGTCAACTTTAGATTAGCAGGGCTAGCTGTTTCATGCTGCACCTTTTATGCTAAGCTAAACTAATTGCTTCTTGGCTCTGGCTACTTACTTAACGTACAAAACATGAGGTTCATATCAATCTTCGAGTCTAACTCTTGGAAATAAATGTAATATATGTATTTCCCAAAATCTGGAACTATTTATTTTCGAGGGCTTGGAGGAATTCGATTTCTGTTTATTCTTTAAACTACAACTGGGATTTGGCATCTGTTTTTCTATTTTTTAGAGGAAGCTAAAGTACCAAAATATCCACGGCCAGAGGGTGAAATCCTGTGATTGTGCGGAGGTGAAAATAAAACAGTTGGTGTAAAGATCTAATTTAGTGAAGGGCAGCTCGTCAAAAACACGCCTGAGTAAAAGTGACATTCTGACTTGAACTTGAAATCCAACTACTCAAATGCCAGCTTAAACACAGTGAGAAGATGGATTTATTGTATTAATGTATACAGTATAGCATACACCATTAGTGCCACCGTATGTGGAATTGTTACTCAGGTAAAAAAAGGTGGTGTAATATCTTTTGATACACATCAAACTTGTAGTTGTAAAAACAATATTCGGTGGCGGAGCTTATCTGCAGGCTGAAATAACCCCATTGAGTTAAACCTACCAGCCATATCTACTTTATACGGTCATAATATGTTAGTGTTGTGTTTACAGCTTGTGTTGCTGCCCCCTAGTGACCAACAAATTCACGAAGGTGTAAATACTGTGGTTCTCTTTGTAAATGTCTCCCATTTCAGAGAGCCAAATATCTTTGGTTCATTACCCCCCTTCATGGTTCATTTGGTCTTAATCTTAAATTAGAATATTTTGACTTCCAACACAGATCATGTGTCCGCTATCACTCATGTGCGGGCTCATATGTTTGATATTCTCTCGTTTCTGTTACCATTGAAGGCATCACCACTGTCCTGACCATGACGACACTCAGCATCAGCGCCCGCCACTCCCTTCCCAAGGTCTCCTACGCCACCGCCATGGACTGGTTCATCGCCGTCTGCTTCGCCTTCGTCTTCTCCGCCCTCATCGAGTTCGCCGCCGTGAACTACTTCACCAACGCGCAGATCGAGCGCGCCAAGAAGAAGCCGGCCAAATGTCCCCCGGTGCCCCAAACCACGCCTGTCAAGGTCAAGGACACGGAGGAAGCGCTGCAGGTGATTTTTTTCCGCTTCCCTCAAAGTGGCCGTGGCGAATAGTCTGATAGCACTTAACTTCGAGTAGCACTTACACAGCGTGTCCCATATTATGTGCTTACTGTATCTGGCCTTTAGCCTAGACTTTTGAGCGAGCCAGGAGTGGGCCCTGGACCGCCTGAGGACCGTCAGCTGTGCTCCTGCTCATAGAGCAGAGAGGATTTGAGCTGTAGAGGAAACGGGAGAAATCTGATCCCAGGATGTGAGTTCAGATCACCGGAAACCTGTATCTGATCGTTTTTTAGCACCGCAAATCTGAACATATACTTAAATCCCACACTCGACTAATACATTGGCGGTGACACACAAAACCACTCTTTTATGGTCATTCACTCTTTCTTTTAGCTTTCTCCACCCACAAATGATGTTTGATTATGTGGAACATTACAACAATTTCTCCGGGGCTGCCAGCGTTCCTGGAAAAGGTCAAAACATGAATTCTATCTACCTGATTACACATGTGATTGCTCTGTCCACCACAGCTCGACATGTTGAAACAGCGTGCTTGTGAAACGTGGTAAATGAGGTGGACTTTAAAACGACGCCCTTAAAGGGATAGCTTGGGTGTGAAGTGGGGTTGTATGAGGTACTTATCTATTGTCAGTGTATTACAGTAGACAGGAGTACCAGCACGGGAGCAACGCAATGTACTGCTGTGGACGCGTAAAAAAATACCTTATATTTAGAATATTGTCTTTACCTTGCCGTCACACAACCCTTTCCGACGGGAAACCGAAGATGTTATCTTTACCGGCGACTCCTGTGTTATGCGAGGCAACATTTATTTTGTCAAAGGAGTCTCGTGGCTTTGAAGAGAGCATAGATACCATCTTCTGTTCCCCAACGGAAAGGGCTGACTGACGGCAAGGTAATGTGGGGAATACATTCAAAATATAGCGCACACTTCAACTGATATTGGTCTTTTTTTTAGATGGGCCATTCTTTTAGGTGTCCAAAATACGTTTAGCTGATGCCCCCCCCCCCCCCCATCCACAGCAGTACATTGCTTTGCTCTCGTGCTGGTACTTCTGTCAGTATCTCCAAACTGGGGGCGTGCCAACCACCATCTATGCAATGACTATGAATAAGAAGTTCATTCAACCCCACTTAAAAAAAAAATAAAAAATCCAAACTGGCCCTTTAAAATATTCCCCGCTACCCCTAAAATCAACCTGGACTAATTTAGCTTGTATCCAGTCTTAAATATAGCAGCTGTTTATTTGACTCTGACAGGATCTGAAACAGCTTCCCAGCACAGATCTTTACAGCTGATCGAGGTGTTTCTCAATGACGGTGTGTTTGCTTTGGAACCCTCGTTTTGAAATTCCACACGAATACATCGCCATAATCTCTCATTTCTGCACCACGAGTTGAGACAAATCACATTGACACCATGGCAGCTGACATATGGATCGGATCAGAATTCATGAATATGCCATGCCGCTATTTCAGAGCTCCCAGTCAGATGTGATGAACGTGTTACAAATCGCTGTTCGAGTAGCTGTAGCAACGTATTTGTGGTGCTGCATGAACACTGTTTTGACACATGTGGATGTGAAAAGAAAAGGAGAAGTGCACACTTCCATGTTCTTCCCAAAGAGCATTGAATATACAGGCCCACTGTGAACCGATCACTGGAGCTGACATAACCCAGCAATGCATATGTCAGTTTTACACTCACTACTTTAAGTTGCCCCCTCCAGTTCAAATCCCAGTGTGGCGTAATCACGCCTGAATGCGGTATATAGTGACAACAGCGCTTCAGTGGATTAGTAGGTTGCCACGGCAACACTGCCCGGGTACATCTGTATAGGTTAGAAAGGCTCTGGGGGGAAGAATTAATACTCTTTTCCTGGAGAGCAGGTCCTGTTGGCGCTAACCACAGGGCTTGGCGTGAGGGGCCCTTGATAAGGCCCTGGATTGACGGTTCCAGGCCCTTAGCCGTTGACCTCCACTGTGACGGAAAAGCAAACACACACACACACACACACACACACACACACACACACACACACATACACGGGACACAATAACACCCTTTCATTTTCAGGGGCTGGGGAGGGGGGGGGGGGGGGGGGGGGGATAATTCCTGCAAACGCCTCAGAACCAGCATCACACTCTCCCTGCTTGAAAACATCAACTCTCAAAGGATAAGCTCCTTTGACGCGACACGGCATTACCGCCCCGATGAAGTGCTACCTACTCTCTGTCTTAAGCTTGTGTGAAATGAGTGAAATCCTCGGTAAGTGACATCTGTATATCGTCCGCTTCCAGATGAAGGCCATCTGGGTCAGGGGGACGGCAATCAGATCAGTTTACGTCGCGTGCTTCACTTTTTCAGAGAGGGGGGGGGGGAGAAAGTGAGCTTTACAGTACCTTGAAACATGAGGCCGACAGGAGGAATGTGATTATTCACACGATTCATCCTCAAACTGTTTTCTCTCAAAATGATGCTCCACATTTCAACAACAGACCAGAACTTTAACTTGAAATGCACAACATTATCACTTAGTAAAAAGCAACATGAATCAGTTTGGTAAACGTTTTGGTCTTCTATTTTAATATCTTTCTACCTTAACAGGATATAAAAGCCTCTGACACTTACACTCTTCACTTAATGAAACACTTGTCAGGTCGGCAGCTCATTATGAAACATGTGGACGATAGAACAGAGTCCGACCAATACTGAGAGACAACATGTTCCAATACTAACACAGCTGTCAATTTATTGGTGAAGTTCTACTGTCGAACATTAGCAGGAGCGGGTTGCACCAACTGGTCTTTACTAAGCCTGGTGCTAAATGCTAAGTCTTTAGAATGGACGTTAAGTTGGTTGTACCAACCAAACTTAAGCCTAGTCTTAACTACACCCGGTTTTACCCTTGAGCTGTCGCTTTTTCCCCACATAGTATTCGCGTTATGTGGGAAACAGTTCGTATAAATGTATTGCAAAATAGTGCAAATTATTCGCACGCAAAGAGCGCCCCCGGTGTGTAAAGGTCTTAAGACAGTAGATATATCCTTACTGGTTGTTTTCTCTCTTTTTCAACAGAATCCCGACAGCAACGGTAACCTGAGAAAGCGGATGAATTATATCTCCCACCAAGAGGCCAGCCGTCACCAGAGAGCCATGTCCACCACCAACATTTCGGGCGTCGGTCGAGCGAGAGCGCTGCGACCTTTGGCCGGCGGGGTCAACGGCAGCTCCTCCACCCTCTCGCGCTCCAGCCCCAAGTCCGAGAGCCTGCTCAGCGTGGCCTCCTCCTCTGCCCAGCTGGTGAAGAGTGCGCCGCAGGCTGCGGCGTCCACGCCGGACGTGATGGCGGCGACGCCGTGCAAGCAGAACGCCAGCTCCTCGTCCCTGCAGCATCTGCTGGGGCCCAAGCTGGAGCGCATCCAGATGATGGGGAACAAGCTGGAGCTGAAGCAGACGCCGTGCTCGCAGCCCACCACCGCCGGCATGGGAGGAACCAGCAAAATTGACAAGTATGCACGGATCCTGTTCCCAGTGTCCTTCGGGGCTTTTAACATGGTCTACTGGGTGGTTTACCTATCAAAGGACACGATGGTGGCTAAAGGTGGCTAGGCTCTGCTCCGGCGACGAGCGTGAAGACTCTTTTCTTTCAACAGATGGGAAGCAAACAAGGATTATGGGAGTTTGCAATAAAAAAAGAAGAAAACTATTGTTCTTGCCAAACAGATAAACAAAATGTGCTCGCCAAGCACTTCCATATCCCGGAGAACATATTTATTTTCTTCTTCCTAAGGTCCTCGACACAGCAAGCATGGGAGCAAATCAACCAAATTAGAAACATCTGACTCGACATAAAGAAGAACACCTGCGCACTGGAAGATGCCACTGTCCTCTTTATATCGTGCTACGTCTGACTGTTAGAAGGTCTGCATCGGCTTCAACTGCCTCATGATCCCTTTTGGCCTGCAGTCAAGATAAAGCATGGGATTTTTTCATTTTCCTATTTTTGTACCCTGCACCTGGCAAGAGGTTCGGATGCGTGCACCGCCGTCCTGGAATGAACTGCACCGACGCTATGTAAATATATGAATTTATTAGGATAAAACGGATTTATATTTAATGACTACAGTGTACTTCCATTTGAATATTAAGACATGTTGCTTTTGGTGCCAGCAGGCTAGATGATGCAAAGTTGAATTGTTTGAAGGAACAACGGGTCCGTGCGTATGATCTTCTTGGATTTTCAATTTAAGTCCTGAATGCAGGCCAGATGACGGTCGAAATTGGATTAACTAATCTAGAGATAGTGAAATATCAAAGATGAGATTCGGGGATCAGTTGAGTAGAAAGTAGAAGAAGCAAGTTATTCATTTGTGCATCGGTAGGAGTTAAGCTTCTTTCTTGCCACAATTGGTTACCAAATGGTAGACTAGGATTGTGCCAGTGATTAAAATACGGTCATAGCATGAATAGAGAGGAAAGCAAAGCTATTAGTTAGCAGATCACTGCAGCAATAAAACGGTGAGTCGGCCGTTTAGCGACCTTGTTGGCATGTACAATAAAGGAATATGACTGTACTGTTCAACAGCTGCTCCTCCAGGGTAGAGACTCAGGAGCTGACCGCTGTCATCCACCTTCTTAGATTGTGTCTAACAGATGTGACCGGCTTTAGGTTTAGCTGTAACGCACTAACATACATCTTTCACTGCATCTCTGGGCGGTAATCTTGGGAGCTTTCATGAGGTCTAGGAAGCAGCGTTATTATTATTATTATTATTATAAAGCTGCAGGGGAAGCCCATCACACTACATGTTCAAAGGTTGAGCAATGGAATGGCTGCCTTTTTTCGTTAAAAGCCTAAAGTATAACAGCCCCTGTGGAGTTTTATTATTCAATCAATCATTCGGCTACTGGTAATTGTGGCAGCTAAGGTAGGCTAATGGGATTTACTGTAGCTACACTACTTTACCAGCAAGAGAAACACCCTAATAAAAGAGTGCAGCGCTGCCTCCGGCTCTGCTCTCTCTCTTTAGATCATGTTAAAGACATCATTTCGGTAAATCCTTTTGCTGAGGGTTAGATGAGAACACCGATACCATTCATATCTCTAAATATAAGGCTACAGTCGCTTAGCTTAGCTTAGCTTAGCTTAAGACTAGAAACGGGGGAAACAGACAGCCTGGTTCTGTCCAAAGTCCAGCCAGCAGCTTTAAAGGTGCACTATATGATATTCAGAGAAATTATATAGCAGCAATCAACTACTGTCTATGTAAAGATATGGTGGAGTAATGTCTACCTGAGCAGAGAATGAAGTCACTCTCCCTCTGTGTGTGTTGTTATCTGAGTTTTAAGCTTGAGTTGACGTAGCCGGGCCTGCAGCGCACGCTTTTAGTGCATGTTCCTGCATGCTAGCGCCCCGCTGGCTAGAAAACTGCGCTCATAAGGCGGTCACATGATGCAGAAGTGTAGCCCTCACCCTCCCAGTTAGCTCTGCTCTTGCACTTTTGCCGGATTTTGCACCGTTAGCACCATTAGCTCGAGCCACTGGCTCAGCGGTCGCCATGTTGAGAGCCCTTGAGAGGCAATAGAAATGCTCCCATGCTCGTATTTAGCACCTTTCAAGCTCACTAAATGAACTTCTCCAATTTGACTCCAGAAAGTCAGCTAGGAGGCTCGCAGTTTCCCCTCGTTTACAGTCTTTATGCTAAGCTAAGCTAACTGGCTGCTTGCTGTAGCTTCATATTTAGCATACAGACAGATGAGAGTGGCATCGATGTTCTTATATAGCGCTCGACAAAAAGAGCAAATGAGCTCATTCACAATATGAACTTACTGTTTAACGATTTTATTTTTCTAAATTCTGTTGATTTCCGTGGACACAAAATACGTCCTATTTCTACCCTCCTCGTAATAGCGCAGAAAACCTTAAACCAACAAAAGAAAGTCACTGAAAATAGCCTCCTGTGTGATCAGGACCTTGCGCAGTTTCGCCCTCCGGTGACCTTCAGGGGTGATGATGAAGGAGACGGCTGATAATTGAATCTCTGAATGTGTGAAGGACGTTATTATCTAAATATCACAAACATGACGTCAGACAGATTGTCCTCTCTGCTGTCCCCTCTCACTGTTCTGCCACTGACCGGTAGAGGTGAAGCAGGGGGTGTGTTGTCATTGAGTCCTTTCTCTGGACAGAGACACGTTTCAGTCATCACTTGAGTGCAAATAACCGGCCTCCTCATTTCATCAGGAACAGAGCTTTTGAAACATTAGAAGATAATTAACAAGATGTTAATCCCCAGTGTATTTAGATGAAGGAATCACAAAAAAGAAAATCTTGCTCGACAAGTAGAATATATTTCCTCGTGGCCCTAATTTATTATTCCTCGGAGACCGTTTGGGGGAGCTGAAGGTTAAACAGTCCGTGTATGAGCTCAGCTCCTCTGCACACCTGTAGACAGAGATGTCTGGTTGCCTGGTTTCTTGCTCTAATAGCCACATCATCCACACAGTCACGGTTGTTGGCCCTCGTCGATCGGTTAGTCTAACAGGAGTTATGATGCGGCGACACAAACGCGCGGGGGCCGATGGACAGATCAAGATGCCCGCCGCCACTCACCTCTCCCCCAACGCAGTCGTGTGTGAAATTGATTTTGCCGTTATTGCCTCCCTGTTGGGCACCCCCCCACCCAGCCCCCCGCTCTCCCCCCTCTCTCCCTCTCACAAAATGTGCACAAAATACATCTCCTCGTTAAAGAATACACAGAACACCCATGTACTAATGAGGAGCCTGTCAACGACAGATTGATGTTTTTGTGGTGTGACTCTGCTGCTCCGAATGTGTGCATGATTGATGGAGCTGCCAACGCCAGGTTGTTGAGGGTTTTTTTTTCTCTCTTTCTCCCTTCTGACAAACATGCTGTTACTAGATGACAGACAGACGATGCTCCACACGTTTGCGCTTTGCCATTTTGAAAGGCTGACACGGTGCAGGTCTCTGGAAAGTTCAATCACAACCTGAGACCGAGCTCTCAATTCATCATTGTCATTTCAGCTGATTTAATAGTTCAAGGGCATCAAAATAGCTTTATCTTTTCAAAAAACAAATTGAATCGAAAGCCACAGCGTGCAGCTGGCTGGGTAAAATGGGGCATCCATAGTAGTGTTGGAGCACTTTTGAAGTAAATCATGGTGTAACGCTCCCTCTAGTGGTTCGACTGACCCCCTTTTTATTTTGAACACAATGCTTTTGGAGGACAGGCTCTTTTGAAACAGTTGAATGCCTCATTAGAGAGAGATCTCTCCTGCTTTCTGCCAGTCAGGTATAGTAATTACCTTGTAATGAGAGTTTAATTCAAGCATCTGCTCGTCTTGTATGGCTGACTGACCAGCACAACCGTTTTGCATTGCATTCCTCACGATTGGGTCCGCTGAAAAGCTGGAACAGTGAAGCAAAAATAAAGCAGAGAATGGAAGGCGTCCACTACCTGACCCTGTCTACTTCATCTATTCACACTGGCAAAGGTGTGTTCAGAATTTCAAAACAGACCACTGAGAGGACATTTTCAGTTGTATTTTCTTTTCTTCTTCATTTTTTTAAATGGAGGTTCGAAAGTGTGTTTCGCTTTGTTTAAATTCTGTGTTTCCTGCTGACGGAGCAAAGCTTCCGTTATGTTTTCAACCTATGTCATTTACAGACACAAAATGTACTGAAGTTGAGGGTGATCTGACTCACCTTGTTTAATATATAAATATACAGTTCATCCTCGTAACAGAGTGACTTTGAAACCTGTGTATTTGTATAATTCAGTACTGTAAGTGACATTAAGACAGTGGTATAATATTCATGCCTAGAAGGCCATACACTTTACATTTCCAGTCAATATGAGTATGAATCCAATAAAAATTAACCTAACTAAATGAAAATACATCAAGTGTTGTTTTTTGCACTGTAGTTTCTCTTTTTAAAACCTCATCTTCAGCATGAGAACAGAAGACAGTATCAACCTGAACTATTATGTATAGAGTCAAACTGAGTGTGACTTTCAGGTCAGGGGGGGATCATCTGTTCACACACATAAAAACATATGGCTGATGCCTGGTGGAGTGATGTGGGCACTGATCTCAGAGCAGACGTGTCACAGACCCTCCGGTTCTAACTTCTTGAGCCACTAGAGGGAGCGGCGCTCTGTGATTTTTCCTCATCAATCCAAACGATCGCAATCAAATTGCTCTCAGTACACTCATACGGTCTGATTTTGCACTCGTGTCAGTGTCTAATTTCACTGTTTTTAAAAGCAAAAGATCTATGTGGATAGCGTTTTTATTGCGTTAAACTCGAGCTCTGACAGCGGGGGATTCACTAAATGAGGAATGGTTTCATTTCACGAGCCACCCTCAAGAGATTAGCACAGTAACAATGTAGGTCTACCCTCCATATTATTATTCTCATCACTCATTTGTCTTCATAAATGACAATCCGTCAGGCCAAATCTTGCCCCTTGGGGGTTGGAGGGGTCACTCATGTAGAGTTTCTGGGTTTTCTTGGTGTAAACACAGAAGCTTTAGCAAAGAAAACTGACAGAAATGGGCTTCAACTTTATTCCCCATGTGGTCATACTTTAACATGTACTGTATCACGGTGTTTTGGACTCTACCAAGTGTCTATAACCTATTGGGAGTATCTCCATGTTGTGTCTTTAATTAAGAGACACGCCGTATGATTATACGTTTTGCTTACAGATTGTGTAATGAAGGTTTCGTCCCATCGTTTCATCATATTTCTACTGATGTTACTTTTTGTGTCCGATGCCACATGTGTCACATGTAAAAGGTTTTTGTTTTCTTTAGTTCACCGTGATCTTTTTAAGATATTCTTCTTTTCACGCAGCTTGCGTATCTGAATGGTTTCATGTGCAATAAGACCTCACTTAACCCAGTTATGGGAATACCACGGGTAGTTAATAGGATAATACATTCTAATTTGAATTACAATCATCTTCTTATTTCTGCTGGTGTTTGTTTGCATCGGCGAATGATTTCTGGAGTCGTGATTGTGACGAAAACCCTCAATAATGATACTCCACCAATTACAGCAATATTTAGAGTATTAGATAAGCCACACAAAGACAGCAATAATGTAAACAAAAGCATAGAATATGACATACAGTGTGCTGACATCCTTAAATTGCTTCCTGACATAAACTAAAGCTGCACCAAAGGACTCATCACAATGCTTTTCCATTATGTAAGGATTTAAGATAAACACTTTAATTAAATTCCACTCACAATCAGACACTAACAGACCCTCGAGTTGTGCTAATATTTGACAGTGCAGAGCTCTGAACGCGCTGGTTTGCAGGTGATTGTCTGCAACATTGCCTGAAACAAATGGACTTGTGGAAATAAAATTGTGTGAATATTGTATACTCCGTATTGATGCCACGTTGAATTTATCTAAAGGGTGACAACAGACCATGGTGTTAACTCCACGTCGTTCCGACATTCATTTTGTTGTCATCCTCTCAAGTCTTTACAGTCGATATTCTGATTTCTTAATGTTTCATTTATTAGTCATTATCCAATGCACTGTTTTGAAAAAACACAATTAAACATGTTAGACAAATCCTGGCTTCACGTTGTAACTTCATTGTGCGCTGAGTACTTTACTAAGCAAGCAGGAGACACGGGCCAGATGTCAAAGTCTTACTCTTGTGTCGGTCCTAGCTGGTGATTAGCTAAGAGCACAAATGTACCGGTGGACATTTGACTTGTGTTCGACAATCTAATTTCCTCTTAAAGCGTCGTTCATCTTATTTCTTTGGCCACTTGGGGGCAGCAGAACAGCAACCTGTATACACGATATTGACATTCTGTGTTATCACGTTCTAAAGTTGATAAGGCAAACGCGTTAGCAAAGAGTTGCTTATGCACACATACAGGAGACACGGAGCAACTTTAGCATTCGTTTGTTGAGCTGGCGATTGCGCGGCTAGTGTTCATTCTCCCTTTTTCTCTGTTTTGGTCTCCACCAATGCTAACTTTAAATCCATTATGTTCACAAGCTAGTCGCTAACTTTGTCTTCCTGCTTGGTCTGTTGCTGGGCTAGCATACAGTTAGCTTGTTTACAGAGCTTTAAATTACTGCTAGCATCTACTGGTTTGCTTCACAACTAAAAATATGAATAATGAATTAAGTAAAACAGAATGAAAATTCTTATTATCAAAGTGGCGTACTGTTGTTTTATCCGAGAAAACTGTAGTGTTGGGAAGTAATTCTCTGTGTTTTCATTACTTCAAACTCTTTGCTTTGTTTGTTTAGCCGTATACGTTGACTTGCAGCGCTAGCAGTAGACTGGAAAAATAACAGTACTCCCCTTCACACTCAAGTGAGTTTAAGAGCGAGTCTGTAGCGCTACTGTTGCTCCGCCTACCCCCACTGGTGGACATAACACTTCTGGGTGATGGGAAACGCGTCACTAACTGCGCAACACTTGTGATTTTCCCAAGACTTTCATCAGTGGGCCATAAAGTGGTGCAGTTAAGGGTTAGCATCGCACTGGTTGCCTCGACAAAAAGCCAATGGGATTTTTGCAGAAAATTAGCTCATTGGCAAACAAACGTTTATGATGATTAGGCTACACGTTTTGTTAAGCAAGTATATTCATTCCTGCAGCACTACATGAGTCCCAAAAACCCGGAAACGAGTCGCCATTTTGGAACCTTCTGTTCCCTCATCTCAAAGTTTTCTGATGCCTAAAATAAGGTTTGTGGTTAACACAAGTTAAAGAGATTTTAACGTTTTGCTCTACAATATAAGATGTGTCAATAAATATCCTTCTTATGAATTTTGACGCTTTTGTGTGTCTTAAGAAAGACGGTTGCTAATAAGTGGCTAATTAAGAATACAAAGCGGCATCACGCGACTAGTCCGCCATAACAGCCTCGTTGTGTATACTCGTGGCCATGCGACCGTGGTGTAGTACTTTTGTAGCCTGACCATAGCTTTTTACTTCTGGCGATTGCATACACGCTTCAAAAATCACATCAAGTGGTGTTTATTTGTGAAAATGATCTTCCTGAAAAGTGGCTATCATAAACTTGATTTCCACAGAGCTTATTTACTGCTATAATCTAAAATCCAATTTTAAAAATCCCATTGGTTTTTCGTCGAGGGAACCAGTGCGATGCTAAGTTGACACCCGATCTAGTGTCATATCAACATATAAATGATCAATATCACGAATTAGCTTGACAGAAATACGGCACTTTAATATCCGCCATATAAATCTCCAGCGAGCCTGCTGCAATCAAAAGAGTCTCAGCAGAAAACGAGCCATGCCATCTGTAAGTGTGCCAGCAATGTTACTGAGACAGCTGGAAGCTCCGTGTCATGATATAGTGATTACATTAAACTGTTTGCTGGCCAAGAACAATCGTCAGATAAGCTGCTTGCTGCATTTAGCTAAAAGCATGCAGTCTAGATACTGTAGAGGGCTTATCTGATTGAGGAGAACAAGTGCAGATGTTAACAAGAAACACACTTAGGTGGTTTTAGCGGCAACGTGGAAAGCGGCGCTACATGTGTAAAATTTCCCTTTCCCTACAGCTGACATGGCTACTTACAATTTTGAGGTATTATGCCTGTTGCACAGCCTTAGAGATTTCCTCAAGGTGTAAAGATAAAGAGCATTGAAATAGAGATAAGAAATGTCACTACAAAGTACAAGAGTGGATAACAGGACCGGTAGACGAGCCAAAGCTAAAGGCCTCTCCTTCCCCCTTCCCTTCCCTGTGTGCATGGAAAACAGCAGCTGCTAGGTGAGCTTGCCAGTTTTGTGTCACAGCTAATCACATGTAAGGCCGGCGACTACTGTTGGCATCCTGCCGGTAAAAACTGAGAAATAAACGTCATAGTGAGAAACCTGGCTTTAATATCTGTCTCTTGACAAATGGTTATGTTATTTATAGATCCACTTAAAGGGCCAGTACATGTTGGACTCCACACGTAGATCACTCCGTCCACTGTTTGATACAGACAATTAAAGCTGCAATATATGTTGACAATGGATCAAGTGACCACATGTAATGTGAAGGAGAGTTATCAGCTGACTCTGAATTTCCCCTCAGCTCTACAGAGCGTTTTAGCGTCTTTCAGTGCATTGTTTGGCACGCAACAATACTGTTTTGGTTTATTCTGACTGCTCTGTATTAACTTCTGGCAGCTGTTTTTAGTGAAAACGCTCTGCGAGATCCACTGTACACTACCAGCTCAGCACCAAACAGCAGCCAGATGAAGTTAGAAAATAACTGGTGAACATGGTGGAGCGTTAAGCACGTTTAAGTGCTAGATATTTCCCTCAGGATTCGGTGGAGACCCAAAACAGAGCTAAAAGAATATTGTGAATAGTTAATATTGGACATGCAACCAAATGTTGTTTTCTGTGTCTCCCATTAGGCAACTATTTGCGAACACATCATCCGCCACCAACAACTATACAAGGTGAAAATATGTACATCTTGTGTTCAAAGCGTCCATTTCACAACATATATGATTAAGATCCAGTGTAAAATTGCGAAAATGTTCTCATTGCAGCTTTAATGTTCTTATTTGTCCAAATCAAATGCCAGTAGGTTTGTAGATGTTTGTAGATGAGTTGTTAGATGGTCTTTTAATGAAAAAGAAAGTAGAACATTGCAGGTTTTATTTTTATAACATTTTTGTTTGTAGTTACTATTGATTAGTATCACGTATGAACATATTTGTATTTTGAAATAATAAAGTGATTTTCACAGAAGCTCATGAACATAATGAGATACAGATGCAGATGGTGTCCCTTCCAGCACAGGTGTTTAGACTCAACAGGTAGAAACTGTCCTTGTCTGACTGATCGACTTTCATACTGTTTACTAAACAACAGAATGTCTTGATGCAAATAGAAATGTGATTTGTATTTGAGAGAAATTAAAGCAGCCGCACAAAAGCAGTAATCACGATCAGATAAATAATAATCAAGCCCCAAAATATGTGATGTGAAATAATGGAAATATCACTTACTGACAAATAGCGCAGAGTGTAATTATAAACTATTTTTCTTCTTCTCACTACTACAGGATTTGACATTAAAAGTTGTAAATCTTGAGTAATTTGACTAATGCTTTCATTTTATACCGGTTTGCTTGTATTAATTCAAACATTTCACGAGTGAACGACAAACACAAAGTTATATTTCCGGGACACTACTCATTCTTTTAATTGCATTAGAGCGAGAAATGTGAAACGCAGCAAAGAGAGAGAACGAACATCAATGAAAGGGTGTCACAGGTCAACCAGGATAATGTGTCACTGTCCGATGTTTAATCACTGCTCTATCACTGGAAAAGCAAAGATTAATTGGTGGCATACTGTATAATGAAGAACTGATCTCCCTCAGCAACAATCCTAATGACTATTGAAATCAGAGATGGATGATGACCACAGAGTGAAAAAAACAACAACAAAAAACTATTTACATTTAAGGTGTTCTTAATCAAAATAAATGCCCTCACTCATTTAGAAGCTCAGAACATAATGAAAGAGTGTTAAACCTTCTGTGCCATCTAGTGGCTGGACTGTACAGCAGCAAATGGAAATGTACAGTACACAGTCCACAGCAGCAGAAACACGTCATCTATTTTCTTACTATTAATGATTAATGAAGTGGTAAATTATGAAGAATTCATACTTGGATTTGGATATTTGATCTATTCAATAACTGTCCAGTTATATCCACACTGTAAAATGTAATAGTTGTCCAGACTTACATTTAATTAGTTAACTTTACTTGGTCATCACAATATGACTTCTTACTAGTTTTTACTAAGTCGGCGTTAATTGCAGGTGGAAAAAAACAATTGACTTTATTGTTTGGAGTTAAGCTAACTTCAAACACTCGGCTGAGGTCTGAGCATGCGCAGAAGCCAACATTCAGTCCATGTGCGCGCTCAAGACACGGTGGATCGGCGGACTGAGGCAAGAAAGAGAAACCACTTGGCTTTTGTGAAGATTCATTTTGTCTTTTGAAGAAGATTAAGGTAAGTTATCAAGCAAACAGTAACTGTGTGTAAAATGTTTGTGTCTGACTGCTGCCAATGTTAGCTCGAGCTAACGCTTGCTAATCGTTAACTAGCCGACGCTAGCTGACTTAGCTAACTTAACACTCGCTAGACATTCGTCTATTAAGTTAGCTAAACTTGTTCAGGCATGTTTTGGCGGTAGCCTAAAGACTAGCTTTCCCCACCACTGCTCCAGGTTCGCCTGAAAACATATTTTAATTGTTCTATAACGAAAGTGGAAAGTCCGAAAGTTTCAAATTGTCTTCGAGTTGACACAGCCAACGCATTTTGGTCGCAGGTCGCACGACATTTACAACTCGGAAATTCCGAGTTACAAGTGAATGCAGCATGAACCGTGCTTAGACGTTAAACACGGTGTTGTTGAAACGTGCGGTTTGCAGCTGAGTTAGGTGGACAACTATGAGACTATTTAACAGTACTGTTTGGTTCGTTAGCGGTGGAGTTATATTATTTTACGTTACGTGACGGGTGTATGACGTTAGCGGACATGTTTTCATTTATCATGCAAAGCGTGGTTGAAGGAAACGATAATATCACGTACATTAACGCAACATTTAGTGTAGGCGGATCTATGCTACGTCTGTGTATTTAATGACTCTAGTGCCGTTGTAACAGTCTTTCCAACACACTGCCATAGTTTATTTCACATGGACGCGAGTAGCAACCGGCTTCATTCAACGTTAATTCGATTCCAGTGAAAGTGCCCTTAAAAGCTGCATCTGCGCGTGCACACCGCTCTTTAGCCTCACTGAATGCGCAAATGAACGACCTTTCCTTTCCCCTCTCGAGCTGTCAGCTACGTTAAGCTGCCGGTGACTGATAATGGAGAATTCATCTCTATCTCCATCTTATGGTAACGTTAGACAAGGGAAAAAGGAAAAAATCCCACAATTATATCGAGGAGGCTTGTATAACGTTACGACCCAGTCATGTTTTTTGTCTGTGTCAGGGATATTGGTGGTCTTAGCTTCTTTGACCTGTGTAAACTCCTCGGGAAGCATGACAAAAGATTAGTTTAACAAAATCAAATATTATTATGAATTTCACATTTGCTTGTGCATTTATTGTTATTTTTGTTGTTGTGTTGGCACACTACTGCTAAATTAATACTGAGGAAATGCTACTTTTGAATTGTTTTATGAATGAGGCCTCAAATATGTATTTATGTAAATGGTTTTATATTCATATCAATAGTGTGTGTGTGTGTGTATATGCGTGTGTGTGTGTGTGTGTGTGTGTATATGTATATATTAGGGGTGTAACGGTTCACAAAATCCACGGTTCGGTTCGGTACGGTACAGTGGAGCCACGGTTCGGTACGTTTTCGGTACGTTTCGGTACGTTTTCAATACAGTAGAAAACTATAAATGCCAGAGAAACGTACTTGATTTTAAAATATATTTATTCATTAAAACTAACATCATAAAGTTATTCTTTGAACAATGATGGAACTATACCTGAGTGACCCATCTTCTGGGGTGTCTTCTTAGCAGCGTGTAAAATAAAAACAGTTTCTTATGAAAACTAAAATGTAGCATTGTTTGCTGTAGTTATAAACAAATAAAAGAAACAATCCTGTTTTATATGGAACTGTGTGTGTGTGTGTGTGTGTGTGTTTCTACTCAATGTTTAAGTTTTTTTTCAGAAAGATGAGAATGTCTATATATATATAATGTATATATACACTATATTTATCCCTTTATGGGGGACATTTTTCTCTGCATTTGACCCATCCCTGTATATAGGGAGCAGTGGGCTGCCAATGACAGGCGCCCGGAGAGCTAGGGGTACAGTGTCTTGCTCAGAGACACTTCGACACATGACACGGCCCAGTCAAGGATTGAACCTTCGACCTTGCGGTTACCAGACAACCCTCTTAACCCTTTAACCCCTAGTCCTAATTTGTAGGCCTCTGCTCGAAAATAGCATACCCATACTAAAGAGAGTACAGATCTCTAACTGTAAGGTCTTTTTGGATAATTTTGATGGTATAAATAACACTAACACTTGTGAGATTTTGCTCAGATGTGTAAATATCAGTGTATATGTTACTGGTTTATAGTAAATGAAGATGGCACACAGCTCAATTTAAAATGTTCAGGTTCGCCTGAAAAAAAAAGCACTTTTATTGATATTATTTATTTGAAAGAATGCAGGTCCAAGCCTAAAACATCTCTCAAATCATAGCACAATATGTGATCAGTCTTTCTGCAAAAGTTTGACTTTGATAAAGTAAAGCCCAACAAAATGAGAGAGGTTTTAGTACAGAGAGTTCAGGCGAGATTTCCAAAATGTGCATTTTGGCACATCTTGGCACCATGTGTGCCATTTGACTTTTCTCATGTACCAAACTACATATTTCACTTGTTTATCACTAATGGTGTTCAATACATCCAAATACAACCGTTATGAACAAAATGAACGGTGAAAAAACTCGCGATGATACAACAACAAGCTGTGGTGTGCAGGTGCTGTGCGTAAAGTAGTCGCGTGCGTAATGGTGGTTTTCGTCTGCTGTCTTTTATATATTCTATTTGCTCATATATCAGCGATAGTATGACGGAGAGAGATGTTACGGATATGTCCGTCATCTGTGTGTAGTTGCCGTGCTTTCTGCCATCTCAGTTTCTTTGTTAGCATCAAGCTTCGATTGCTTGGTCCGGATATGTGCAGGGTGTGCACACATCCTGGCGAAATATGAATGTGGTACTGTAGTAATTATAATAGGCTTTGAGTGAGTTGTGTTTGGAGTATGTACAAATTGATTAAATCTTATTTTAACTCAGGTTCTGAAGTTTTACGTGGTATGCAACATCATTATATTTCGGTTTCATAATTAGTATATGTTCGATGGTCTAAGGAAAGTACTGGAAACGCCCCATATATGGGGCGCTAGGGGTAAGAAGGTTAACCCAGGGAGCCACGGTCGCCCCCTTAAAAAAAAAAAAAAAAAAAAAAAAAAAAAAAAAAAAAAAAAAAAAAAAAAAAAAAAAAAAAAACGTATGAACGGTTCGTTCGGTTCGTCATGCGTACCGAACCGTGAGCCTCGTACCGAACGGTTCAATACGAATACGCGTATCGTTACACCCCTAGTATATATATATATATATATATTAGTGGTGTAACGGATCACGGGTCGATCCGTGATCGGTTCGGATCACCCCTCACGGTTCGGATCACCCCTCACGGTTCGGATCACCCCTCACGGTTCGGATCACTCGTGAACCGCGGATCAATTGAGTATTCTTTTTTTTTTTTTTTTTTTTTACAGTGTAATCATCATAGTGTGTAATAACGTTTTATTAAGTCCCCTAATATCAATGCACAGTGTCAGTGAACAGATATAAAGCAGTAGTGTGTTCACGTGAACGGAGCAGGTTAAAAGCATTTAACGGCGAAAGTCACGGCGAGCAGAGGAACTTCAGAAGCTCCCGGCGTCATTTAAGTCGCAAGTTTGGGAGCATTTTGTCTTACCTGTAACTTATAATGACAGATAATAAGGGTGGTGGACAAAACCGTTACGGTATGTAGGCATTATTTAAAGAGAAAGACATACGATAAGGAAAAGACTGTGACCGCTTTCACCACGGTGGAGTGATTCCGCCGTGAGTGGTCCGGTGCTGCAGACACGCCCCCTCTGTGAGAGTCACACAGACACACACCTGGTGCAGGTGCTGACAGAAGCATCAGAGTGAAGCTAGACAGGCCCGATAGTAACAGTCACTACAGAAAGGTCTACCCTCTCCCCAGACAATGGAGATATTCTCATCTTTTTGAAAATAATGGCACAGTAATGTGAACATTATTGTGTATTTGAATGACATAACCTGACAGGAAGTAAACACAGACCCAAGTTGTTGCCGAGCAGTTCAGTTCAGTTGAAACAGTGTAAGCTAGCTCACTGGCTGTTTCTTTCTTTCAATATTGATCAAAGGACGAGGGTCTCAACTTGGACAACTTCAAATTGGACATCTTTAATATTTTTGTTTTCATGTAAGACTATAGCCCAAAGTTCTTTGCTTTAAGTGTTCTTGAAGTTCTTTAATTAATAAATGGAAAGCAAAGTTATATTTGTCTCCTCCCCTTTACTTTGTTGATCCGAAAAATGATCCGAACCGTGACTCAAGAACCGTGATCCGAACCGAACCGTGAGGTTTGTGATCCGTTGCACCCCTAATATATATATATATATATATATGTATATATATATATATATATATATATAAAATAAACAAGTATTTTCCTGTGATGCCGGTAAAGCATGCATTTATCAAGGGATTTGTCTCTAAACAACAATATATCAATTTTCAATCAATACTTTGTCCTGTCACTCAGCCTGGTGACTAAATACTAAATAGCAGTATGCTAATGATTAAATTTGGCAATTGCAGTGATGTCAACAGTTGTGACGGTGTTTTTGTTTGCAGAATGGTTTTCAAAAATGTCCACATTGGTCCAAGCCGATTTCGTCACTGTATGTTTTTTTTCTGTGTGTTCTAGGTGTTTGCAGAGTTTAACTGGAGCCACCACAAACCTGCAGAATTACTTCTACTTGGTGATGACCCAAGTCACTTCTACCACACCTGCTTTGTAAGTTCTCATAGTTACATCTTAGACATTTGTGTGAAATTGTCATAATTAGCATATGAATTCTTGAGTTATGGCCAGAAACGTGTTTTGTGAGGTCACGGTGGCCTGTGATCTTTGACCACCAAATTTCAACCTTGAGTCCAAGTGGACCTTTGTTCCAAATTTGAAGAAATTCCCTCAAGGTTATCCTGAGATAATAATAATGACGGACAACCCAAAAACATAATGCCTCAAGCCAAGGCTGATGCCAGCGTGGAGGCATAAAAGCATAAAGAAGGTCTGAGATTCAAATGCAGAGGCGTATCACAGCAAGGCTGAGTCCCAACCACAGCAGCCGGAGGTTGATTTGTACGGAGCCCTTTGCTGCATGTCATCGCCTCTCTCATCCCTGCCTTTTCTGTCTCTCTACTGTTACTATCGAATAATGCAGAAATGCCCCCCAAAATATTGTTAACATTTTTTAGATGCATATGGAGATGGATAAAGGTGTGTTTTCCTGGCTTCACATGAGCTAGGCTTGTAGCATCACCCATAAGGTGAAGCAGCCATATATTGAACTAACTCCATTTGCACTCCATGTCACCGGGTTGCACTGCTGAGCTCAGCTCAGCCTGCTTGCCATCTCTGGTTGTGTATAATGCACAAGGGGTAGATCATATCTCTCCCTCGAATACACTAGCTAGTACAATCTAACGAGGATGGCAAAGAAAATTGAGTGTGAGGAAGACTTCAATACTTGATTTCTTTCATCTTCTTTACTGGACATCTGTAAACTGGTCAAAACTGTTTTAGGCCCACTAATGTGGATACAACTGTTAAATACAGGTGTGTGTGTGTGTGAAAGGAAAACTTTATGGGGAAGGCAGTGTAGGCAGGACATATGACACAGTGACAATTTATATTTCCTTGTTGTAATGTTGTTTTTGTTTGGTCTTACACAGGATCCTGACAGGGATGATGCCTGGGCACAAGTATCTTTTGGGGTGCTGACGAACATCAGTGAAGATGTCCCTCTCTCTCCAAATCAACTCCACCTTGACCCAGTGTCTACTTCCATCATTGTTGAGGAAGGTATTGTAATGGATGATCTCCTGAACCTACCTCAAGCACTTTGCCTCTTGTTTGGTTTGTCGTTTTCTTTACACTTGAACTACCCTAAAGCCATGAAAAACACTTTCAACGTCATTCAAAGAGTGATGCTTGGCTTGGCACAGGACAAACTCCCACCAAAACTGCAAACTCTTAAAAATATCCTGTTAAGTTAGAACGTAAATGACTGTATAAAGGTGTTGACGTTTGGCATTAGATTCAGTTGCTTTTTGTTGTTATGTTAACTAAATTAAGGCACTCGTTTCAAATAGTTAGCCCATGGATTCATGTCCAGAGGCTGCCAGGGTATGTTAAAAAAGTGTGTGATCCAATGCCAGAGTCCTTTCTCTTTCATATTGTTATGATAACTGAATGAAGACACTTTGTAGTTGTCAGCCCGTTGGTTCTTTACCAAGTTTGGTCTATAAACAACGTTTTATAGCTATTACAGTATTAACGGCATTGTTTCAGGACTGTATGTTAGGTTAAAGTTTTTTCAGTATTATAATTGCATTTCATTTTATAACGCCCAACTTATACTACAGCTGGCAAGTATTGATGGCAGATAACTGTACCATCACTGATGTTGATGCTGACATATGTAGGCACATAGGGGGAAAAGACAGTCCAGCAGACTCCATTGTTCACAATACTCTTATATCAGTGAGTTGGCAAAGCAGTGTGACATAGCTGAGCATTTGGTGTTTTAAATTGCTATTGTGAAAAAGTTGTTCCTCTGTGAAATATAAAACCTCCAGTACATGTCTATTTGATGATCAAATTGTACATTTTACTAAATGTTTTTATCTGAACCAAATCCTAATGTTAAAATAAAAAAAAAAACATATACTAGAACTTTGAACTGTGTCACTACCTTGATTTATTATGTGTAACTGTGATTGTTTTAAGACAATGGAACCTGTTTTTCATTATTGTTTAAAGGATGTTTGACGCACTTAAGTTAGACGAGTAACATGAACTTGGTTGTTTCAAGGCAATCGGTTCGCATGGTTTTACCAAGTAAATGACCTTAGTGTTCAAGTAAATACAACTGAGACATTTTAAGTTGCAGGAAATGTCACATAAGTTAGCCCGACTTAAATAAATGTGTTGCTTGGAATACATACAGAGTATATTTCACTTGAAATTATTTAGTTTGAAATAGTAATTCTGAGTAGGTTTTACTAAGTCAAGAGTACATCTTAAGTAAAGTTTCAAGTACTCTTCACTCATTGTTTTTAGTTACTTAAACTCAAGTGTAAGTGTACTACACTAAAAAAAACATTTGTTAGTACAACAGACAATACCTATTCAACAATACTTGCATGAAACGAGTACCGTTACTTTTTTTAAGTAAGGTTAACTAATTAGATTTTACAGTGAAAGGTATCATAGGCAATTATATTGATGCCATGGCCTGGTTCTTTATGGATTTATTTTTGTTGGCCTAAAAGTAGTCAAATTTAAGTGAGTACATCTAAATATATTGTAATAAGCCAGTGAAATACCCAGTGTGTGTAAGTTTTTAACAATAAGATACAAACCCCACTGGTAACTAATCTCCTGGATGAGACATAAACAATAACGGGGATCGCCTCAGTGTTCCCAATGTTCGCTACAGTTCTGTTCAGTCACACTGTAAAAATAGTCAAATTCTAAAGTTTACACCATTTAATCTCTGCTCGGAGGATCATGCAATTGGTTGGATGTGTGCGTGCCTCCGTGAGTGAGTGAGTGAGTGAGTCTGCACCTCTGTGTCTGTCCACGGCTAATCTTGCATTTTGCTGTATTGCAAACTGCATAGTATTTTGGGTGGCCAGTTATGGCTGCATGCTCAAGGACCTCTTGTGGTTGCGGTGACTTTCTCAAAACACCTTTCATGGCCTGTTCTATACTGCCATTGACTGCCTGTCGACTCATCACTCACTACTCTTAACTGGCCCCCGGTCGGCAGTGATAACACAGCTGAGCGCATCGCCGACCCCAGCCGCTGCTCTGCACCCACAGTGGGGGGGATAACGGTTAATGGTGCGTTTGGCTTACCGCTAACGGAGCTACCACACTGCAGTATATCACTGCAACTTAGCCGCTGCTGAGCGGGCAGACACCTCGCTGAGTGTAATTTTGTTTTGGGCAAGATTGTATGACGTGTTTTATCCGACGACTATTTATTGTCTTTCTACATCGCCGCTTGTTTTTGAGTTTGAATGAAGTGTGTTTTGAGACGCATTACAGCCCTTTGGTGACTTGAGGGGGGTCAGCCAATTATGGGTTCTATTCATTCAATCACACAATACAGCAGTGGTCAGCAGACACACCTGGCGGAGATCTGCACCGAGTGCACCTATCTGATTGCTAGTGCTTCTAAATCAGCAGGAGAGAAGGAGACGTAGAGTCTTTAAAAATGTCACAACAGACACAATTTCAAGCCTTTTAATTAATATATTGAAGTTGGTATCATGTTTTGGTGTAATAATTCCCCCCCCAAAATGAAAAAGACATCATTGTGCACTGTGGTACGGGCCTACAACGTGTAAATACTTCTTTCACCTTGGGCCACTGAAAGATATGCTGGCACATAATACAATTCAAAAGAGTGACTGGCCAAACAATATGAGCTCTGTACTATTTTAATGACACGATATCAAGCTGCCCACCTACAGGCTCCAGATCCAGACTCTCTGTCATGTTTCAGTCTCTCTCTCCCTCTCGTCTGTACCGTGATGCTGAGCTGTAGAAACCAGGTGTGAGAGCCCACGGTTCAGCGCTCTGCTGTTTGTACACTGGCTCGGCAGTTAAATTTAGCCGTGGATAAAAAGGGAATTATTGTCGAAAAAACTCTGGAGCTGAAGATGGCAGACGCAATATGACCAGCAAAACACAAGAGTGACTGTCGAGTTGCACTCGCTTCAGTTTCCTTGGTAACCTGAGGGAAATTAGCAACAGTGAGTGCAGAATACTTCTGCTGCATCAATAGCATTGGCAAGGTCAGGAAAGCAACCTTTTAATTTTGATGAGCTAAATGTGCCTGTGATTCAACTGTTGAGTTGTATGAGATGAAAGAAGGGGTAGAAACAGAGAGAGAGATGTGGCCTCAGCATTTTGTAACAGCGAGGTCATCTGGCAGCCGAAGACGTGAACTCGAAGTGAACTTTTATTTGTCTGCGTCTGTGCTGCTCAGAGCGCAGAGCGGGGGGGTTCCTGCTCTGCGCCTGTCAGTCAGACACTCGAGTGTGTTCAGGCTTTTTAATTCCTGCTGTTTGTGTGTTTGTGTTTGTGGTCTGCTGTATGCTAAAGGCCCAGTCCTTTATTTATTCAATGATACGCCACACCTCATTCTTTAACATGTTAGGACTGTCTTCACAGAGGTTTACAGGACATTTATTAACATTTAATGATTGAGTGTGTTCGTTCAAATGTCAGGTGTAATTTTTGAAATAGCAATGAAAGGAAATCCATTTGTTGGGGGTGGATTTCAAAATACAAGTCGCCCACAAGCAGATTTTTTGAAAATATTCTTTTTATTTCAATATTCCCCCTTTTTTATTTATTTCTTTATGTCTTGTGTATAGTTTTTTTTGCCGTATCATTCTTTGTTTTTGCAACCAGTAGTGACACGAGAAGTACAACCAAACGCTGAATAAGACATTTTTAGGCGACCAAAATGTTGCAACTAAACTTTCATGAACTGAAAACACACTGAAAGGGTTTAACAACCTCTGGACCGGACAACACCGTGGTGATCTATCAATCACAACGTGGCCCCGCCCTAAAGCATTCCCTGCTTTATGGTCTATTTGACTCTAAATGGACCATAGTTTACTAAATAAACATCACGCTGTATTGAAGAAGACTTGAAACTAGAGATTGAGACCATAAACTCATGTTTACAATGTTTACTTCTATATAATCAGACATTCCTTTTACAGCCAGAGGAGTTGCCCCCTGATGGCCATTAGAGAGAATGCAACTTTAAGGCCCTTCAGCGCTGGCTTCATTTTTCAGAACCAAAGGTTGCCGAAACACACCAACAGCTTTGTCCATTAGTTGAAAATGAAATCGATCAAAAAATGATATATACTTCATGCTTTTGAACACTTGCAAGCATGTTGTTTGTGAAAGGTGAACCCAATGGTTCATTTTAGTTCTGCAGGGAGGGAAGCTGGGTGTCAGCTGGTTCGATATTACGGTGTTTGTGTCTGCGTGTGTGTGTATGTGTATGTGTGTGTGTGTGTGTGTGTGTGTGTGTGTGTGCGTGTGTGCGCGTGCGCTGTGTATATGGCAGAGGGAAGTTTTTGAAGGGTGACCTATCACTTTAAGAGTGTCAGAGCTCCTCGACGGGCTCCTCATCTTTTTTTCTCTCACAACATCGTTCTTCTGCCATGCATGGCTTGTTGCCGAGGTAACCGGCCTGAGACTGGTTTAGCATTTCCAGCAGTGCCTGGTGAATCAACTCACGCTGACATGCAACTGACAACAACATGCTGCCTGACTGGCTCAGGTATTTTCTCTCCCCCCCCCCAAAAAAAATGTCAGCAGAGTCAACAACCACCTGGTGCTGTACTCTCACACCAGGACTGTATCAAAGGCACCAAATGCTTGATATCATGTTTGGCCGCTCGCCGTGGTGACAAACGGAGCACACCGAGCCGTGTGTGACGACGCTGCTTTGGGTTGTAAGGCAGAAAAATCTAACCCGGTGATGGAAACGTCTTTGTGTGCCCCATCTGTTTCCAAATGAGGAGATATAGTTACCGTGTTTCTCCAGCAGAGGACACTGTGTGTGTGTGTGTGTGTGTGTGTGTGTGTGTGTGTGTGTGTGTGTGTGTGTGTGTGTGTGTGTGTGTGTGTGTGTGTGTGTGTGTGTGTGTGTGTGCATGGATATTTCTGCATGCATGTGAGTCATATCACCCCACATAGCTGTCAAGCATGTCATTCTATTGGTTTTCATTCTCTAACGAGCAAACGTTTTTTTGCACAGACAGCTGCCATTGACTATATTTAGATTGAGATGTTTCATAGTTACTCTGACAAGGAAAAGGATGCAATCAGCTCGTTTAAATGCACCGCAGCAGCAGCAGCAGCACACTTTTCTGTTACCTGCTTTTTTTTGGATCGACCAGATCACTATCGAGCTGCTTCCCCACTGACTGAAAGCACATCAGTCCATTCCTTCCTGTCTGAATCTGCATTTGTATGGCTCCCCTGGTATTCTCACTGTTTACAGGTAATCCGTCTTTTTAAAAACAAACAAATGGTTTACACGGACAAGTCTGCAACCGACGAAAGGACAGATTGGAATTACTCAGCCCTCCATTAATTACACTAATGATGAAACACTTTGCATACTTGGACTGCACTATTCATATTTACTATAATCAAAGGGACATAAATCACAGTATTGTAAGTACCACGGTAACTCCAGGAGGACTTTCCCCTCCACACACCATTGGAACACATACAGGGGCGACAGTGATAAAAGGGTTTACATTTTCGTTTCACAGCCACCTTTCAACGCGGAATCATTTGCTTCCCTTCCTCTACGTGGACCTGATCAATATGCATTGTCACTCACTGTGCCCAGCTGGGGACCCACTCAGGCCTGCATGGCAGCAGGGCTGGGTGTGATGCAACATCTTGCAATAAACAATGTGCTGTAAGAGCATGTAACACAGCGGCCAGCGGCGCAAGTGAAACCCGAGCCTAGTGGGAAACCAAACATGAGAAACATTGATGGAATAAAAGGAGGGGATTTTGTTTGTTTTGTCCTCGATGCCCTTGCTCATTCCTCGGCTGGCGGTTTCCCGCTTGCCTGCTTTGTTGGACTTGATGACGGGCCCGAGGGTGACCGTTATGAGATGACCTGCCTCATCGGTCACCTGTCACAGGTATGGATTAGAGGAGAGATCAATGGGACAGCCTTCCAGTCTGAAGTGTAGCAGAGGGAGAGCATGCGACTGCTTGATAATGGTCCGACCCCTGAGGTCCAGCAGTCTGTTTTGATCTATGTGTGTGTGTCTGTGTGTATGTGTGAGTACTCGCTTCCTTCGCTGCCTCTTAAATCAGGGTATTATCAGTCACCGGGTCTCCTTAAAGCTCTGTTGTCCTTTTCCCCAACCTCTCTGAGCGCCTGCCACAGTTACCTGCTGCACAGCACAAACCTGTTTTATTTCTTTAACACGGCTGCAGATTTATAGACTCAAAGAATTTGTGGCTGTATTGAGAGGCTCTGGGGCAAAGATTGGCTGTCAGGTTCCTACTGATCTCCCGTGGGACTAATGTATTTTAGTGCACTATTTGAGCACAATGTAAACTGGAAAATAATGAATGTAATAAAAACATGTTTTCACACAAGACGCCTTTGTAAATTGCAAAAAAAAGACATATTACCCCGAACCACGTGATGTGCAGTGAAGATGTGTGTTTTTTGGGTCTTAATTTCCTCAAATATAAAAAATATGTGGATGTTGCTTGAACGTGACAAAATGCACATTTTCTCTGCAAGAATTCATTTACATGTCTCGTATTAATCAATTTGATTTAAAGCACAAATAAACATATACATCATTTTAGGCCCACACGTGTGCAACCAATGATATGTACACTGGTGTTGCATTCAGGAGCATTGTCACACACTGAAAAAGTAATTATACACGTTAGATGTAGAGTTTCACTTCTCCAATGAAAGACGTGCCCATCTGTCTACAGCGCGTGGTGCTGAAAGAACAGCTCCCAAAGCTCCACGCGGAGGATGTGGCGCAATTCAAAAGCAAAGCAGTACATTTCAGATATTGGTGCGGCAGTGTCCAGAGTTTGACATAACATTATGATTGAAACACGAGGACGCTTAATGCTAACAGATGGCATGAATGCAAAAAAAAAAAGTGTTAAAATGAACCCGGTTTACTTTGGACCATGGTGTTGTGTGAACTTGCCCTTTTTTTCAGGTTGGAGCAGCAGCCCCTTAAAATGCCTGTGCGCGTCCCTGTTGCAGCACACCTGTCTCACCCAAAATGGTCGAACCCACGGAGACTCCATTTCCAAACGAGCCGTTTCCCTCACTATGCGACGAAGTCGGACTGTTTTAGCATAATCGATATGGCCCTGTGTGTATACTGACTGTGAGTGGAAACAACATTCATTTACACCTTCACACACCAAGGAGAGGAAAGGAAGGAAGGAAGGAAGGAGGCTCAGTGCATACCAAACTGTCTCTAGGACCCAGTGTTCCTCCTCCTCAGCCTTTGTAGTGTGTGTGTGTGTGTGTGTGTGTGTGTGTGTGTGTGTGTGTGTGTGTGTGTGTGTGTGTGTGCGCGTGTGTGTGTGTGTGTGTGTGTGTGGAGATGAGGGAGACTGAGATGTGCTTCTTGCTTATCACGAATCACATCGAGCTTTTCACCAGCTGAGGGGGAATGCTGAACAGGGCAATTTGACGCCAGGATCAGCTCCCCACAACTGCTGCTTTTTTCATTTATTTATTTATTTAAAAAAAATAAGCTTTTATTTCATTTCAGTCCATCTCATTAATATCATATATTTTTTTTTTTGGTTAATTTTTGGGACACTATGAAAGCCAGTGCGTTTCGGCTGCATTCCTGCTGCTGGCCGGGACTATGATTTATCTGTGCTCGCAGCTTTGTTCTCATGACACACTTGCACTCATTCAGTCTCATCACAACAGCAGAGAGCGGTGATTTCCCTTTAACTTTCTTGCATCTTCGACGAATCCGGCTGCAGCAGGTACTTTCTGCACTTGAGGTGAGTCTGTTTCATTATTATTTTTTAAGATAAAACTCCCCCCTCAGACACAAAGGAAAACCATTATTTTATTATTATTTATCATGCGGGGAGAAGATGCTAGAAAGCGTGGGAACGGATCTTGATCCCACATTTTTATTATTGGTTATTTTCTGCATTTTTTTTGGATTTCTTTTTGTTGTTGTATCGTCTAAAATCGGCGACACGCGACTTCAAATCGGTGTACCGACTTGATCCAGTATTTTTGGTAACAGTAACGATCAGTGAGTGGAGGCGTGGGACGTGAATACTAATTGCTGCCAGTTGCTGTCTCTGCTGCTGCTTCTCCGTCTATTTATTTATTTATTTATTTTTTGCTCGCGTGTTGAAGGGAATCCCCAGAAACAAGTGATGGATGCAATGACTGTATGGGTCACATATGAATCCCGCTGGCGGTCTAAACTGAGCCTTCATTCATTACAGCGGCTGTCCTGCTGCGTGTAGGTGTCGGAGCAGCCATGTGGAGCAGAGAGAGCGCTCCTCCACTTCTCGTCTGCCTGCTGGCGCTCACAGCTCTCTGGAAAACCAGGTGAGTCTTTGTGAACGGGAGACGCCTCGAGGATCACTCGCTGCGTCTCCGGAGGAGGGGAGACTGGAGGTATCCATTTATCAAGTTTGTTTTTTAATCACACCGGACTCATTATCAGCGGACACTCGATGCGCAGGAGGAGAGGCAGTTATCCTGTCCTCGGAGTGAGCATACAAATAACCCGCAGGGCATGTGGGTAATTATCTAGCCTATTGCAGGTGTAGTACAATTTATAATATAGGCCTTACGGTTATTAGGTATTACACATTCCATAGACCAGCTTGAGTTTTATTATCTGTAACAGGGTATTCGTGTTTTTAATAGCCTATTCTAATTAAGGATAATAGCTACAGCCGATATATGAACCTTGAAGATTGACCTGTTTCAAGGATAATGCATCTATCAATACATTGTATTGACAGAAATATATCTATGAGGCCTAATTACTTTAAATTGATACATCTCAAAAAGAAAAAAAATGTGTCAAACCTGCTTTGCCAACATCATTTTTGATAGCCCCACTGTTTCATCAGAGGACATCTCACATTATCACACGAGGTGTAAAGGTGTCTTTTGAGAGACAATTGGGAGTGACAGTTTAGGTCACTTGAGAGCTCACACTAGATGACAGTTGACAAAAGAAAGAAACAGCTGATGTCAGAGGCACAAGAGGCAATTTAAAAAAAAAGAAAAAGACAAAAAAAAAAGGCCCACTGAATCCATAAAGCTATCGTACAATGTCCCTATTGTTCTAAAACCGTGTCCACCGTCAAGTGCTTGGCTGCAGAGGCCTTACGTCACAGTCGTAAAAGCGCAGCTGTAAATAACACAAGTAATTACGTTGGGACTCTGCCTGGCTGCTCGTACTTTACAGCGTTACAGCCTACAAGGTGGCTCACCTTGCAGCCATTTTGCCGCTGGGTTATTAAAACTTCACAAGCAGCCAGGAGGCTGGAGGTCTTTACAACCTGACATGAACACGCCATAATTCATTCTCACCAAAAAAGCATACAAGTATCATATATGTATGAGCTGAGATAGTTAGAAAAATGTCTTGTACAAAATGTTAACAATGCAACCTGCTTTTATTTCGTTTTTTTTTAGCTAACGCTAGCTAAATTAAGGCTAGCTGGCTAATTTCCAAGCGAGCCTTGAAAGCTAGTTAACTAGCTCGCCAGCTAACGTTAGACTGCTGATGTTAACACTGATGTTTAGGGATACATGTGAAGGTTTAAATTAGCTTTTGCTCACACATGCTAATGCTGTTTGATGCAGAGCTGGCTGTGCTGATATGGATGTAATTTACACTGTGGCAAAGATGTTGTTATATAAGAGAACATACTGTACTCGAAAAAAATAAATTAAATATTCCTCTCCTATTAGGTTATAACCAAAGGGCTGTATATAAGAAGGGTAGAACATTGTAAGTAGGCTACATTCATCTAGTACTTTCTCTGATGGCAATTAGAGAAATGTGGTCCAAACAGAAAATACCCAGATGTGTAAAATGATCAATATTGTATGGACATTCCCTGCTCAAAGTAAAATATGCCTATAACCTGTGGCTTTTACACCAGAGCTTTCAGCAGTGGTGAATGTGTCAAGCTTTAATGTGGGATCTGATCTGAATTTATTTACCATGGATCTCTAGCTCTGATTACATTTGCATATTCAGTTGTGTTTTGGCTCCAAGATCAGATGGCTCACAAACGTTCTGCCTTGAACTGGGTCATCCATGTGGATGAGGAACACTGTGTGTGTGTGTGTGTGTGTGTGTGTGTGTGTGTGTGTGTGTGTGTGTGTGTGTGTGTGTGTGTGTGTGTGTGTGTGTGTGTGTGTGTGTGTGTGCGTCTGTGTGCGTCTGTGTGGGCATGTATGAAGTCTCTGCCAGATAATGACGACCCCCTTTTCCCCAATACATCAGGCCTCTGTGGGAAACACAGTTATGAGTCTAAATGCATTTAAAATGCAATCAAACAAATTCCTGTTTAAGTGTCCCTTTGGTGGTCATGTTGTCATTGTGTGTCCGTCGACCAGGTCAGTGAATGCCGATACCACATCTGATGCCTTTAAAACCAACATCACCCTGTTCACACGTATCCTGGACAGCCTGCTGGATGGATATGACAACCGTCTACGGCCAGGCCTTGGCGGTAAGGAAATGATCTTCTATCCATGGACGTACAGAACTTTATTATTTAATATCTGTACTTTTTACATGATGCTTTCTAACTTTTGCGCTCCCATTTAGCATGAAACAGCACATGTGAGAACACTTCATTTAACATCAGATTTGTAGTACTGATGACCTTTGGCAACAATCCCCTCAAGAGTAAACTGACAAACACACTCAGTGCACAAAACATTCAGGTTATATAACACTCAATCCACTTCCTGGAAAGTAACAGCAGCCAAACTGGCCGCATTTAACCCCGCAGACGGCTACGTTCTCACCGGAATTGTTTCGCAGAATCTTTTAGAAATCGGAGGCAATAAAGTGTGGGTGCAGCGTCGGTTGAGCTGCATGGTTGTAATGCTGGTTGAATTGATGTCAAAGTGAAAACGTTGTGGATCTTTCTTACGTCCATCGATACATTCCTGCTTGGATTAGATATTTTTTAAAAGAGCAGTTTGAGTAAAATGTAGCGAGACCATTTTGTTATGATCAGGTTTGATCAAGACGCAGAAATTGTAAGATTTGGATTTGGTTCCGGAGATGTTTGCACTGAAAAGCCTTAGATTGTCATTATTTACACAATGGTTAGTGTTAGTTTAATGGAAATCTGCTAAACTCTAAATTGTATCTGGCAGCTTTGTGTGTGTTCATAAAGGTTATATACAATATATATATATATGTATATATATATATATATCCATATATCCATGGACGTACAGAACTTTATCATTTAATATCTGTACTTTCTACATGATGCTATCAAACCTCTGCGCTTCCATTCATGATGAAACATCACGTGTTTCTTTTTGTTAAATGGTTGATTGCTCATGTGGAGTGAGTGAACACTTGATTTAACATCAGACTTGTAGTACTGATGACCTGCTGGTTTGGCTGTAGGGACATGGTATATATATATATATATATATATAAAATAGAACCATGTGGTGGATATACAATAATGATTGAGCTTCTGTGAGGTTTGATACATTTCAAGCTGCAGAAACACGACAGGCTTCGGGAACTCTTCACTCTCTGCAGAAGATGGTGCCTTTTTGTGTGCTGATAAGAATCACGTCCTCTCTCCATCCTCACCTCTCCCATCATCCTCCATGCTTGGCATCTCATTTCCAGCTTGGCCCCGTCACCCCAAAGCCGAACTCCTCCCTCAGGATTTGGTGCCATTTGAAATTCAAATTCCTGGGCCCATCAGCCCAGTCCAGGAGCTGCCATATGGGGAGCAGACCTCCTTTGGCTTTGTCAGCGCTCAACCTGTACAGCTGGACCTACAGTTAGTTATGGTGCTGCTAGCTCATTCACTGTGGAAGAGAAGACGACATGTTAGGCCTGTTACAACACTGTAGCTCACTATCTTACTTTAATTAAGACCTTTATTGATCACATTTCAAGGAATTTTCCATCAAATAGGGTTATTACACCAAAATATATACTTAATACTTTCCTAAAAAGTATGTTTCTTGCCATTTTTTATTTGGCCCTGGCCCTTTTCATAATAATTGTAGTTGATTTACACTACATTAGCTCATGCTTCTCCTCCAACACACAGCTCTGGAGGAGTGGGCGTGTTACAGGCAGACTTAGGGGAGATCTGAAATATAACATATATATATAAAACATTAAATTAAATGCTTTTCCTACTAAGTGTCTTTCAGTACCACGATTACATCCATTTCTACCAGCTTTGGCCCCAGCGGGAGCAAACCTCCCGACACTCAAAAGGTAGTAGCACGCTGTAACCCATTAATGTACCCGGGTGAGACATCGAGGAGCAGAACTCCGTCCAAGAACAGGAGAGTGACATCCGATGGAGCTTTACACATTGTAGACACATTAGGTTCTTTATGTCTCATCTGTGGGAAGAAAAAAAAAACATGTTAACGCCTCGCTGAGCCTTAGTTTATAACACGCTCAGCACAGCTGCATGTGTGTGTTCACTCAGACATGCAGTATTCTGGGACACAGAGTCAGAACTCATGGTTCACGTAGTGTACCACTCAACAAATAAAGTCAACGTAGCTAATATACATATATATATATTTATATATACTGTATATGTACATTTATATGTATATATGTATACGTATACATATATACAGAGCGAGAGAGGTACTGTATGTCTGTATGAATCTTCAAATATTCAGTGATTTATTTACAGCATCACTACACATTGCCTTCATACATACAGAGCGTAATACAAAATGTATTTTGCCCCCATAGTCTTTTCACTTAGTGCCTCTCTTGTCCCCCCCCATCTCTGGACAGAATAACAGGAACACCTGTGTAATGTAATGCAATGACTCCTCAATAAAAATAAAACCCACAAACTGCTCCCTACAAATAGCCCTTACGCCTGTCAGACACAGGTCCAGGCTAAATGAAATGCGTTGCGGGGCTGTTAGCATAGATTGCATTAGATCGTTCACAAAAGGTGTAGTCGGTGTTCGACGTCTTGTTTCAGACGTGCGACATATAAACCTATCCCGGCGAGCGCTCGGCTGTGTCTTATTGCGGCGAGCAGGAGAGGCGAGTTGAAAGGTTTCACAGATCCTACTGATAATCAGATGATGAAGATGGAGAAGATGAATCTAGGGCAGAGGTTTTCAAGATGAACCCACGCGTCCCCTCGGGGCTACTAGAAGGTTTCAGCCGAGAGAGAGAGAGAGAGAGAAAAACAAAAAACAAACATCTGTAATCGTTTCTACAATGAGTGAATTTCTGTGTGGGTTTAGGCTGCACGTTTCTCTAGAAATGTATTTATAGAAAATACAATATTACCACAGCCAGTTGATGGCTAACCCGGTCTATTGCCTCCAGAAACAAAACCTGCGACCCCCCCCCCCCCAATATAGAGCCTATAATGTACAAAATGTTGGCCCTAACTGGTTTAATCCAGCATTTATTTGTCATACTTGTCATCTGTTTCACGTGTTGAGGCGATATACCGAGCTCTTTTAAAATGCAGCAATTGGTTTCTGTCACTTTCACTGAACTCAAGCCCGGCTGCAGAGAGTGAATGCAGAGAGCACAGTTGCTCCCACATCATCATTAGTGTGACGGCCAGGCAGCTCACTTCTGTTCATATTCACACTTCTGCTACTAATTTGTTTTTCCACCCCCCCCCCCCCCCAAAAAAAAATTGTCATCTAGCTATGACTTCCTGCTCAGAGCTATACATCATGTCTCAGCTTTACAGCCAGAGTTTTATGACAACATTTGTTGTGAGAACACAAAATAAGAAACATTGTTGTTGGTTACGGGAGGTGACAAATAGAAAGTTAAGAGGAAAATACAAACTCTGAAGTGTAGAAAGTACGTTTTTCACATGTCTTTCATACAAAGCCTCCCAATTCAACCCTAAAAAGGAACATTTAAAGCTGCACCAATCAATATTTTTACACAAACATTGGGTCAAATATGACCATGTATATCTATGTGTAACTTGAAAGGTGTCGCTTGACCAGCCCACAGATAATTATCACGCATCTCTGCAGTTCCACGGGGGCATTTTAGCATCTTTCAGGTCATTGTTTTGATTTGACAGCCTGAAGCTTTGCGTTTTTTCGGCTCAGCCTCACAGCTCTCGTCAACCCTTCTGTACTGCAAAGAGCTGAAAGGACGGGGAATGTTGACCTAACGTTTGTCAAACTGCCAGAAACACAAGTCCAAATGAACGCTAATGTTGCTTCGCGTTGACAAACAGGCAATACTTTGCTAACACCTATTGTTTAAAGTGTGGTGCTCTGTGGTTTTCTGAGTTTGTGCTGACTTGCGTTGTTTGGTTGTTTTTTTTGTGGAACCATTATGTTGTTTGCACTGTGAGTGATATTGAGATGCCCTTTGGTTGGATTGGTTGATTCTTTAATCTATAATCTTGGTGTCAAGGGGACCATTGCTGCTCATGCAACTAGCAGAACCACAGAATCTGCTCATCAGCGCTAAAGGCAAGCAACGCTACACAGAAACATCAAGCGCAGCACTTCACCTACAGCACAAGAGACCAGGTGTTAAAGACATTTCACCTGGACTCTACCGATACCCATCCAGCGGTACAATATTGGCTTTATCTCTGTCCACAAGGGTTAAGTTGGCGTTTGGATAGTTGCACCGTACCCGAACACAGACAGGTTTTGCCTGACCAATAAAAACATGGTTCAGCAGGTCTATCTGTACAATATGATGCAGAAGACATAAAGAGCACATGTTTGTGACTGTTGCTGCTGAATAGATGAACTTTAGGTATTGTCCTTGTTCCTGTAAATAAGCGCCCTGACGTCCTCCGGCATTAAATGCACTCTGGATGTTTTTAAACAGTAAACAGAGATTGTCCCCCGAGGGCTGTGCTTTTATAGGTTTGCTACCGTGAGGATGCAGCATTTGTACAAATATGGTTAGTTTTGCTTGGGAATTTGCTCCACTCATGCAATGCAAATGGACTGGAGCTGTCATGTGGTGGTGGATTATGGTTCTCTACAGACCTCTGTTCATTGTTTATTCTTCTTTTATATATATATATAGAGTGGTGATTCTTATGTCGCTGCACACAGCTGTGGCCGGAGGCATGATGCTTTCATGTTGTCCGTTTGTACCATTCTCGTGAACTTAGTATCTCAGGAAGGCTTGGGAGGGATTTCTTCAAACGTCCACTCTGACACAAATGACAACGAGCCTGCATATAGGCCTGCACATACTGTATACAAGCACTCTTACAAAGAACAAAGACCACGAGACCAAGCGACAGCT
The DNA here is from genome assembly GCA_032191485.1 of Leptoclinus maculatus. Lineage (NCBI taxonomy): Eukaryota > Metazoa > Chordata > Actinopteri > Perciformes > Stichaeidae > Leptoclinus > Leptoclinus maculatus. The sequence goes on along the minus strand of JAVDOI010000011.1, from coordinate 19,845,829 downwards.
ACTCACGTGAAATCCATACAATCCGTACAAAACATCATATCAAACTGTATAAATGATTATGTGGTAATATCAACAAACCCCGAACAAATGAGGATCAACAACACACAATAAACATGTCATCAGAGAAAACAGAGCTTGATAAATGTGAATTTCGGATGTGCAGATATGCAGAATAAAACAACATAAACATAGAACAATTACATCAACAACACAGAACAGTGAAGCGATGCTTTGGAACGCACAAAATATCGAAAGAAAACATAACTTCTCAAAATGACATCGGGTAATAATTTGGTGAAAACGCACAATAAATTAATAAATAAATGTAATAGAAAATGCCCCCGGGTAGGACAAGGCAAACCACAAGACTCAGCCAAGACAAAACAAACATTATTTATTCAAAAACCTTGATAACTAGACTCCTATTGAATACTAACGTAGAATGAAGAGAGTATTTTGCTCCTACGCACTTGTCTGAATTCAGTCAAGCAAAAAACGATGTTTCAGAGATCGAGAGAGATGTTTAAAAAAACAATGACTGATCATGATTGTGGCACTATTGGCTGTCACTACTCACTATACTGTTAATATATATACTAAATAGTGTGTCAAATGGCTCTCGTATCTTTGTATCTCATGTGGGCTGGTTGTGGTCTAAAACTACTTCCTACGTTGCACTGTGGGATCATTTTAGTCCAATATTCAAGACACACAAAGAAAATGGCCAACACACGATCCAAAGGACCATAATAGTGAACAAATTCAGACGCAGCCACTGAGTACTCACCGTACTCAGGTACAGTGCACCCCGATGATAAAACACACCGCATTGTATCTGTTTACAAGCAGAAGACGCAGTGCAGTACAACCGTGTTTAGTGTCAAACATGGTTTTTTTACAGAGATGGCGGGTTTTTTTTTACGCGTGGCTCCACAAAGAGCATTTCTCTTGAAATAAATCCAACTAATGGAAGCCGCTGTGAGCCATAGTAAAAACCTCATCATTTAAAATCAGCCTGATGCACATACAAAGGCCTGGTTTACATACAAAAATGCACCCCGCCGTATGTCCCGCTAAACGGATTGCACCTATTACCCGGCAAACCTGCCACTTCCATTTGATTTACATTACCTTATAAATAAGAAAGCATTTTCATAATATGTCCTGTCGGACTTGAACGGCGGCTCGCCTCTCCGCGCACGCGAGCACTTTGCCGAGGAGTAATGATCCCTTTAGATTGTATGTGAGACGCTGTTTGCGGTGTAGTACAGAGTGTAGAGTAAAACGTGAAAGCTTTTTGAATTGACCGAGCATGGAGAGATGGAGCTTCAGTAATTATTGAAGAGACAGAGTGTAGAGACAACGAATGGACCCGATGCGGCAGCGCTGCAAAAGGGAAGCATACGAGAGCTTTGCTCTTCCTATCTGTCACGTCAGCGTGAACATTTAGGCCATGTTTTATACGCTCAAAACCATAGCTTAGTCCTCCATGTCGCTGTGGCTCACTAAATCTGATCTTACAAAGAGCTGCCATTGAGTTGAGTCCCACAGGTCACACATAGGTGAACCGAGGCTGTACATGATTCATTGGGAGAGAAAAAAACCATCAATGATTTATCAACAGCAGATTTGTCATTCGTCATGGGTCGTTAGGCGTGTGTGTAACTCGAAGAACAAAAATGACATCTTTAATTACTGAACTGTTCAGAAGATGATGGATTTACTTACATTGATGAATTCTGTCGACTTTCCTTCCTGTTTTGTTATTTAAAGGCACAATGGGTCGTGTTTGTCGGTTGTGGTTTGTAGACGACATTGAAAGTTGGGCTCACCGACACTAGAGGTGCTCACCAGCGGGTCAAAGCAAACCCCAGATTCACTCCTGTTTTGGAACAATATTTGTCGCTATATTTCTGGGAACAGCAAATGCGGTTTGATTCTTCTGCAAACAGTTGTTGAGCAGCTACTTTGTCAGAAATGCAACAGAGGACTCAATGCTGTTCCTGTTCACAGTGCAGCCAAACAAAGTTCTGCTGTCTCGATACAGAATAAAGTCAATATTTGCCGTTTTTACACCATGCAAATACAAATGCCTTGTGACGCGTCTTCACAAGAAAAGCCAGAACAGTAACTTCATAAATCTCTCGTGAGGTCGTAGGACAGTGACGTGCGTTGGTAGGTAATAGTTGTGAATGGCGGACTCCGCCACTGAAGATGAAAATAACTTCACATTACAGAACATTAAATGGCAGTTGCAGAACATTAGGTAGACCATAGACATTTGGATTGATGTTTTTGAAAATCTTAGAGATTAAAACAATGAACTCTATTGTGTTTTTAAGCCCATTATAACTCAAAGGGAGATTCTGAGATTCAGATTCAGATTTCCTTGCCTGTACTAAACATCTGTGACGGGTCAGAAAAAGACATTTTGTAGAAACTATGTTAAAAGAAATCTCATATTCTCCACTTGAATGCCTTTTAACTGTCTTTTTTGTTTGCAGTATTCTAACGTTGTTTTTACCCCTTTGGTGTGTTGATGCCTCTCGTTGTCGTCTTATTATCCAGACAGGATAACTGAGGTGAAGACAAACATCTACGTCACCAGCTTCGGACCAGTTTCAGACACAGACATGGTGAGAGCAGACATTGGACATCTATTTATCATGTTTAATTATTCACCCACATCTTTGCTGCTGAAAAACAAAACACAGCACGAGAACAACACCACTCCAGAGGACGGCCTTGTACTCCCTGTTCATACTTTAAAGGAGAAAAGATGCCTCTTATGCTTTATTTTTAGTACCATTATGGCTTTCCCTCCTTTTATATTTGCATCATCTGCTTCTCTCTCTCCACACACACACACACACACACACACACACACACACACACACACACACACACACACACACACACACACACACACACACACACTGAAGTGGGACGAGTTGTCCACACTACGGCACGATGTCTATTCATCTGACAATTTTCATCCTATAAATTATTGAAAGTCCTCTTGTTATTCAAGTCACTCCTTTGTTTATCCTGGGCTTTCCTGTTTATCATTCTGAAACCTGCGCCCGCCCTCGCGTCATATCGCCAGCGTCCCTTCTGTTGTTGAAGACCCATTTTCCAAGTGATTGATCCATTGATTTAGCCGTTATGATGCTGGAGTTCAATGCTGTGGCCTCTGAGAGATATGTAAACTAGAAGGCACTCAGTTCAACATAAAACAGCGCTTTATGCGGAAACAGGTCTCGGACACAATTTCATAAATTATTAAAACATGAAAATGATCCCACAGAGTAAATCCCGGATCCAGATCACCACCCACATCTGATCGACTACCATTTTTGATCTCAGGGCTCCAAATCATTCCTGATGTCTCTTTTTAAATCTTAAAATCTCAATCTTGGACGGAGGTCATCACTCAGTAATGTAGCTACAGCCAGTAAAGCTTATAACCCAACAAGTAGGCCACTAATATGTCCGAATTAAAAAGAAGAATTTCCATCATCTTAATGTTTGAAAAAGTATAATATCATTCATTCCTAAATAAAATCAACATTATTGTTTAACAAAAAGATTTATTGCGTCCTGGCAGGGCCTGAGATATGTTCTCCTCTGACCTGATTGATTTATTGAGAAACTGTAGAGCAATTCAGCTGATTGCTGCGGTGGCCTGCTTCATAAGATTCATAGGAGTTATAGGCTGACAGCCAAAGCAGGGAAATGAAAGAAGTGTAATTAGTAGAAGAAGAACATACTCGGTGTGGTCTGTGTAGTAACAGCACGCCTTAATGATGATTCCAGTTTATTTAGAACTTTAACGGAGCAAGAATCCCAAGCAGTGAGGCGATCAGTTTTATAGGAAAGTCTGGAGATGTTTTATGCGTCTCTCAATACTTTGCGACGTCCCTGCACTCAGCCCTGAGCCCACATGGTAATACGGAGGGAATAAATCTTTATAGACGGGTCCCAGATATATAGTTTAATTAAAACAATATATAAAAAAAGCGCAGTAATTTCCTAAAACAGCTGAGCACTGTAGTTTTTAGCAACATGAGGTTGGCCAATGTTGACCATAATGAAGAAACATGTTGCGCAGTGCAGTGGTGTGGCTAATGAACGGGTTTAGCCACACAGACAATACATGGGATACGTTCATTGTTAGTTTTGGTCATTCTTGGGAATTAAGACGATAAGAAAAAATATAAAATATCACCGAATGTAGCCAAAATTGTCTGGAAGGGGAAACACAGGCAACAGTTAGATTATAGCCAAACTAAACTGTGACCAACTGTAGCTCACAGTATACTTGTGCATTGAGGGATTATTTGTGACATTTTAGGTGCATTAATTTTCACTTCAAATGAAATGTTTTATATTATTAGTGGCTTGTTTACACTTGTCTGATCACCTGACTGCTCATATTTCCTCTCTTGATCAGTATTTTTTTCAGCAATGTTGCCGTGTTCCCACATCTCAAGTACTTTTATGGGTAAAATGTTATTACCCCTTATATTAAAAATACAAAAAAATAGACCCAAATTGTGATAAACCTTCACTGTAATGAACTGCTGCGACGCCCTGAAAGAAAGGCTTTAGTTTTGGTTTCAGGGGACAGTTTCAGTGTCCCGCAATCTAAATGTCAGAGGCCTTTCAACTGTGACAAGAAAAACACTCCGGAGGAATTTATCTCCCTCTCACGCGCGTGAATCACACCGGCAAAACACACGCACTCGCTCTCACGCGTGCACACATTTCCCAGTGCAGCGCATTCTCTGCCCTAAACCTTTTCTCTTTGCGTGGCTTCTTCTGACAACAGAGGGATTGTAGGTCAAAGGGGTCGTCTTGGCCTCGGAGCCAGCTTAGGAAAGCAGCGGCTCAGAGAGCTGAGAGGAACACGGGGAGTCCGGAACTCACCTTGATGGAGCTTTGACAAATGGAGAGAGCCTTCCGGTGCACAGGTTTTAAAGTGGCAGGTGAAGTCAGTCGTGAAGCTGCTGCTGCTCCGATGAAACAGGGCAGCGGAAAGTGCTCTGTGTTTTATTTAGCTTTTTTCTTTTTCCAGCGGAAACAGGGACTCATTTTCATATAGTGGAGAGCTGAAGCATGAAAATAAAGTAGTAATACAGTTTGATTATTTATTCATGTACCCCCCCCCCCCCCCTGCCCACAGGAGTACACCATAGATGTTTTCTTCCGGCAAAGCTGGAAGGATGAGAGGTTGAAATTTCACGGACCGATGAATATTCTGCCCCTCAACAACCTGATGGCCAGTAAAATCTGGACTCCGGATACCTTCTTCCACAATGGGAAAAAGTCCGTGGCTCATAACATGACCATGCCTAATAAGCTGCTGAGGATCGAAGATGACGGGACTCTGCTGTACACCATGAGGTAATTCAAGTCCATGGAGCGAGTCTAAAGAGAGAGAGTCACAAAGTCGGATTTGTGTTTAGCGCGCCGAGATGGATTTAAAGGAATAGTGCGACATTGTAGGTAATACGCCCATTCGCTTTCTTGCCGAGAGTTAAATGAGAAGACTGACACCAACCTCATGTCTGTACGCTAAATGTGGAGCTAATATGAAGCCCATTAGTTTAAAAGTCTAGCACTTAACCCCCCCGTAAAACCACAACACGGCGTTTTCACACTTTGGGATTTGTGCAGATTAAACAAAGAAGATACAACACGTCAATAAGGGAGCTTTATAGGTGCTGGTAAGGCTGATTGTGTTAGCGATGGTGTGGACAGAGCCGGTCTAGCTGTTTACCCCCCTATGTTTGTGCTAAGCTAAGCTAACAGACCGCTTGCTGTAGCCTCATATTCAGCGTACGGACATGTTGGGAGCTTACTCTCTCTAACTTGGACGAGACACCTTGAATGCTAAAGCTTACACATAAAAGTACGCCCACAAGCGCTACACCAGTCAATGTTCAAATTAATTCTTTATACATCCTATTTCATGGAACTTCTCTCATCTTTTGGTTAACATGCCTTTCAAGAGGATCAATTTGAATGATAAGCCTTTGGAAGTTATTGTCACAGCGCTTGAATAATGTTGTATCGCAGCGTAGTTTCTTATCAAAGAGCTAACCTACAATCTCACCTGGACACACATTCCTCTTTTGATTTCTGCTGCTCTCTGCAGCAACTGCTGAGTACAGTTAAGATGAATTATTTTTGTTTCAAGGCATCGCAGATGGGAAGCGTCTTGAATAGTGCATGAGGCTTGTGAGGCTTTTTCTTTCTTTCTTTCTTTCTTTCATTTTTTTGAGACCGTGCCTAATCTGTGCTGTTTAATTTTCATGCATTTGCAAAGTCTCCTTAATTTTCTGTGAATTGGATGCAGGTTAACTGTGCATGCAGAGTGCCCAATGCATCTGGAGGATTTCCCCATGGACTTTCATTCCTGCCCACTAAAATTTGGCAGCTGTGAGTAACTCTGATGATGATAGCGCCCGAGGGAACTTTAAGTAAAATGCTATTTTCTTTATTTCTTTATTTTTTTTACTACTCCTCACTAGTTCTTTGGCAAGAGTCTAAGAACTAAACCGCTGGAGTGCATGGCTCACTTTTCTGCCAGGAGCCCTTCAAATTTTAAATAAACATGCAGCAATCAAAAAGATGTATATAGAATAATTGACAGATAAAGGACTGATTGGAACTGTCACTGGGAAATATGAATGACTCTAAACTCATCCAAATATTTTATTTTGTGAATTTGAATCGGTTGTAATCACTATTTTATTGCTTCTTTACATTTGGATGAAGAATGTTTGCTTCATGCTTTTAAAATTTGATTTAAAAACAAAGAATTGTGAAGTATCAGAGCCCCAGTACATGGTGGGTCATGTCTGAAATTCCTTGACTTCTCACATTAATTCAATGTACTGTCAATACATTCATGTGGTGGCTGATAGTATTCCACATGAAGCTCATTTATTGCAACAATACAGCAATCTGTAGCATGACATGATTGGCAGAATATTAAAAAAACAAAGTGGGGTTTTTTTCTGTTTCATCAGACATTCATAAGCTAGCAGACGAGCTTTGAAACGTCCTATTCATTGTATGCTGTGACTGAAAAGGGCAAATGTCACTGTGCATCAATTGCTTGTTGGCGTTTTATGAATTCCATCGTCAGCCACTGAGAGAGTTTTTTCTCTCCACAGCATTCTTTTTCTAGAAACCCAGCTTCAAACACAATGTAGTCAGGGCTTTTCATTTGGGTCACTGAAGTAATTTCTTGAAAAATCATCAATAGCTGCGGCTGCCCCAGATTTATCCCCTATGGGTTTATCCTCTTCTTCTTTTTTTTTTTTTTATAGATGCGTACACAATCTCAGAAGTGACTTATGCTTGGACTCTAAATGCCTCTGACTCTGTGGTGGTGGAAGGACAAAGCTCCCGCTTGAACCAGTACGACCTGCTCGGACAAACGGTCGGACAAGAGACTATGGTATCGAGTACAGGTAAGCTGATGTGGAGGTCCAGTTAGTAAAAGTCTAGAGTCTAATCCACCTCATCACTCCTCCACCTCCCACTGACCTCCGTCCTCTGCAGTAAATGTTCCTCCAAATTAGAAAACGTCTCAGGAATAGCAAAGACACTGGACAAAGCCACTCCATTGAAATAGTTTGCTCAATAGTTGCCTGCAGCAAAATGTGGATATTTAACAGCTTTTTATAGAACGCCCTTTAGCACAAAACCTATGCAATCACCAACCTGAATACTGTGATGACATCTACAGCTTCAACCTGCTTCATTGTGTCTCGTCAGAAACACAAACATCTTAAATATCTCAGTGAAAATCAAACTGTGAGGATGTTGCGCTTGTTTGGGTAGATGTTGAACTTGTCCTCCTCCTACATGTTGCAGGAGGCGGCCCGTGGCTCGCTGTGAAACGCTTGCTACGTTTTTTTTGTCTTTTTTGTTACTCACTTTATTTGGCTTGAAAAATGCAGAGAAACATTTGTTCGGGTTTCCTCTGCATGACAGAGATTCGACAAAACAGGGATTTGGCAGTCATGCATCTTGAATTCCCTACTTTGTTCCGTATTTTGTGAATCTGCATTTAGCATGGCCTGGAGACCCAAATATAAAGGCAGCACGACAGGTGAGCTGCTGCTGCGACAAGCCTTTCCACTTTATAACCCCCCCCCCCCCCCCCCCTTTGGAGGACAAACATGACCAGACATTCCAAAGCAGTGCAGTTTCTTTGGATGGATTTTGAATGAATAATAAAAAACGGAATAGATGACAGATGCTGATGCAGAATTGGACATGAGGGAGCGCATCTGTCTGTTGTCGCTGTCAGAGTCTCTAACAGAGGAGCTCCAGGAGAAAAGAAGAGCTGCTGCTGTGTTCTTCAGTGATTTAAGTGTCTTACGTTTGTGCCTAAAGACACAGGAATGTCTCACAAAAGTGCAGCGATGCGTGAAATGACAAAGAAAATCTATGTTCTGGGCCCAGAACATAGATTTTCCGTGTGCATTGAAAAACGTGGTATTGCACTCAAACGGACCAGCAGGAGACGTTAGCGAGTGAATCCATCAGTGACAAGCTCATTAGTGGACGGGATAATTAACTCTGGTTAAGTCTAGAGGTGTAAAACATGGACTTGATGGGGAAATGATGGGATACAAAGCTTGTAGAGCTAGCCAAAAGGTTTTGAAAAAATAAATAATTGACTATTAGCCGAAGCCCTTTCCCAAACATGGTGTACACGTTGTAGCGGTGTGCAGGGGGGAACGGCTGCATTCACATGGAATCAGCCAGACGGGGGACGGTAAACCAGATATCATTGTAGTGAGGGAGAGCAGGACGTTACAATTAAAAGAAATTAGGTGAGGCTGACAGAAAATACCGTCCACCGTGACGGAATTTACAACCGGATGTTACGTATCTCACTCACACAAGGAGAAAGTTGTTTAAGTTTGCAATAGAATAATAAGAGCAAGCTGCATTTTATAGCTACATGCATTACTAGAATACATTTTTTTAATATGTTGTATTCCATCACTATAGTAACGTATTGGTCATGGCTGTCCTGACATTCCGTCTTGACTATTTGCGTATTTGTCCCGCGGCATTCAGGCGTTGTCCGTTTACCGTTTACCGTCTGCCTGTGAAAGCAGCATGAAAGAGACTCACGGCATTTAAAGAGTTTACAGCGTGGCGTCTTCTTCTTCCTTTTCAAAAATACAAATGGAATGAACTGTGTGTTTCCCCCGCTTTAACGTGAGCCGCAAACGTTAGCATGCGCGGCTAACTAGCTTAATTTGACTACTTACCGCAGTAACCTCGTGCTTTTTTGAAAAATGTTTTCTGAAGGTTATGTACAGGTTTTTGAACCATATCTAGGTTAAGTGCTGTATGCTGCCTCTATAGAGGGCAGAATGCCTGCCAGGCATAGAAACAGTGACTAAAGGGAAGGGCTTAGCGAAGCGGTCAATTCTTCCTCCTTCAAGTCTCCTTGTTACAGTCAGACGTTGTGTTTTAATGCACTGAGAAATATAGCAGTAACCAAATCCACTGCTCGTGTCTTGAAGTCTGTACAGAGTCAGATATAATACAAAACACTTTCAACAAGCATATTGTTCACAAAGTGAATACAGAAAACAACAAACACAATTACATAGAATAATAGGCTATTGTGTTAGAAGAAAGAGATAATTAGGGCTAAAAATAGAAACTAACACATTTCATGCAAACACACTAACACCAATGCCAAGAAACGGGGCCAGATCTTGAGTGTGCATACTCGAGTCTATGGGTAGGATGGGTCCTTCCAAGTCGTGTCCTACAGAGGCTAGGAAAGAGTCCTCTCGAGCATTCACATTGGAACATTGGCACACATTGGAACAGTCTGAGTGTGCCGGTATGCGGTAGGAAATGGATGTTTTTTGTATTCATTAATTTCTTGAATTTGATTTAGAATAATTCAGAACATTGAACATTTTCAGGAGGAATGATTTTGCATTCTTCAAAACTATATACGCAGATTGAAAACATGTAGGCCTATTAAAAAACATTTGAGCAATTATTATGATTTACAAACAATTAAAACATACAGTTAATATTCTCTCCTCAAATCAACCTCCATTTAACAATCGCCAACTCTGGTTTGGTCAAAGTGAACCCTTCATTCACCACGTTAGATGTGAAAAGAAACGGACGTTATGCTCTCCTCAAACAAGAGTATTTCCAATTCCAACACTTACCAACTTTGGTCAAATTCACAGAGTTAGATGTGACAATATGCTGGCTGTAACCCGCTGTTTCTCTCCGTCGCTGCCGGCCTCAGTGCTATTAATAGCTCGCTGAACTAGTCTGTAGCTGAACAACGGAAGATGCAACAAACTTTTAAATACGGCCTCGTAGATCGAATATGAGTGAAGATTCAGCAACTAGATCGGCAAATTTCTCGCCTCTAATTTGTTCAGAAAACAGATTGCTGCTGAGGTGAAATAACTGAAAGTTTACTAGCATATTTCCCTTTTCCAAATCAGGGAACAGGAAACGCATGGTGCGCATACGATTGTTGGTGTTTTCAGAAACGCGGAGGATACACACGTGTGTCCTTGAAAATCCTCAGTAGAATCAAAGGATCCTCGACATCCTTTGGACAATCCTTTGGCGAGATTCGATGAATGAAATTCATTTGAAGGATCGTTCCTTGACTTTGAGAAACACCCTATATGTGTGTGTGTGTGTGTGTGTGTGTGTGTGTGTGTGTGTGTGTGTGTGTGTGTGTGTGTGTGTGTGTGTGTGTGTGTGTGTGTGTGTGTGTGTGTGTGAAAAGAGGGGAGGGACACCAAACTGGATATAAATTGTGATAAATAAATGCACATTGAGTCTGGACGTGAGTCTGTGGGGCTTCCTCTCGAGAGATAAGACAAAGTTGGCAGCTGTTTTCCTTTACGTGCTGAGAGTGACAAGGAATCTGACCCCCAGTGAATGGAGACTATATGATGGCACTAAGCAAATCACAGATGCACTGTGTCATTGTAAGCAGGAAATAACAGTTTGTAATGAACACATGCATTCACAGGGAGAATAAGGACCCAAGGTATGTGTTACTTAAATGTGTCTACCTTGTAGAGCTCATTTCTCATGTTTTAAGCTTGATTCTGCCGTTGGCTATCATGTCACATAGCAAATAGAATTGGAAAATACAGATTGACTCTGCAACATGGCTCTCCTCTCAGTAAAGCTCCCTGCTGTGGCAAGGCATGGTAGCAGAATGAAACACTGTGCACAGTGATAAATAACACGCAGGGACCATTGCAAATAATCCCCCGATGGTTATTAGCTTGGAAATAAACGCCCTCCAGGGTGCACACAAACAGAGCAGAACCAAAGCAGGTGGAGGCTGCGTGGTGTGGAGCAGCAGCAGCAGCAGCAGCGAGCACACGTCAGCACACAGAGTGAATGTGAGGCTCTTTAAATAGGCCGCCAGATCAGTGCGGGGAGATGCCTTCGCTGCGGTTGTGGTTGGTTAACTGTCAGTTGACACAGCGGAGGACGACGCCCGGCTATGTCCCGTTAGAGGTAGTTAATCTGCTGTGTGACTCTGAGGTCAAAGGGGACGTTATCTCATTATTGCGGATAATAACGTGAGTGTGAGACCTCGGAACACACCTGACGGATGAGCCGAACACAACAGACACACAATTCATCACCATGCATGTTGCCATGGTAACATGAGCAGAAACGAATCATGGGTTGCATCCGAAATTCCAAACTAACATGCTATTTAGCACGCTTATCAAACCAATAGTCCCCTAATTGCATGCTGTTTCCGGTGGCATTTTAAAGTAAGCACTGGACACTACGCTGGTATTAGTATCCCACAATGCATTGCAGTAGTAATGACAATGCTCAAAACAGACAATGGTGGACTGTAACGGCAATAATACTTCAATGTAAATTGAAGTAAAAGATTCCACTTCTCTCGGCGCAATTTCCTTTTTTTAGTTGTTGTTCAAAATGTACGACTCTCACAAATTATAATTTGGTCACAGGAGGTTGGCACGGGTTGCCATGGTAATGCATCTCCAACCGGCAATGAGTCACTCAGGAAGTGACGCGGTAATTACGGTTTAGTTGGTCAGAACAGACACATGCTGCTGTTTATCCACATAAGTGGCGACTGTGGCTCAGTGGTAGAGCGGGGTCGTCGGGGGTTTGATCCCCGGCTCCGCTAGACCATGTCGATGTGTCAGCCCCTGCCATCAGTGTGTGAATGGGTGTGAATGGGTGAATGATGACATGTAGTGTTAAAGCACTTTGAGTGGTCGGAAGACTAGAAAAGCGCTTTACAAGTACAGTCCATGTACAAGTATGTTGAACAATAGTTCACATATTAAGTATGTAGTGCATAGAATGCAATGTGGGACGCAGCAATAAAGAACTTAAATAGCCCTTTACAGAGGTTTTAGTCAAAAGCATGAGAAATACACTCTGAGAGGAGAAATGCTCCCAACTCATACCTGTGACAAGAGGTCACAGTGCTTCACATTTTGAGGGTTGTAAACTAAAACGTTTGGGAACCACTAATGAAGAATTTTAAATCCTAATTCTAAAGAATTACACTAGTCCTCTAGTGGGGATGGTAGCAAGGAGAAACACTTTGCTCTGTCTCAAAACCAGTTAAATCTAATTAAAGATACAAAGATAATTTCTGAAACTGATTGGTAGCCACCAGCCAGGCCAAGGATACCCGAAATACACTAACATTAGTGGTAATAATCCCTGCTGCAGCATTTTACACAGCCTGGAACAATGCAACCATTTCATTTGAGTAATAAGATGGCGTTGATGGGTGGGTGAAGATTTATGAGAAGACCTGAAAGCAAGTACAGTTGTCTGTCACTGAGCAACAGCGCAGATCTAATTTTAGTAATACTACTGATAAGAAAAACATGATGAAAGAAGCTTCTGAGATACAGTTCTTGCAGGACGGTGATAGCAGTATAATAATAATGGTGAGAAACGTGTAGGCGTGCTATAATTACCCGGAGACCATATTTTGCATATTTGAGTCTACTTTGTGTAAACGGTGCCTGCCTAAGATCACCGCAAACCATCTTTCAAATGTTACTTTGTGAAATGTGTCTTTGATTACAGACGGTTTTGTCCGTTTGTGTGTGAAAATCAGCTTGCATCAACCTAAACGAATGTATCATGTGTAGTTAATGGGCTACGACACGCAAAACCACAGGTACTGGAGCGAGTCTGTTCGGTGGTGGAAATGCGAACAATGAGTATCGTGAGGGAGAACGTAGAGACTGAGCTACATTTGACGATCTTGAAAGAGTTTTGAGAAGTTTGTTGCTTGGTGGAGGATGCTGACCTCGGCCTTATCGCCTCCAGACTTTAGCTGCAAAGCTGAACTTTGTCGACGCTGAAGTTGCTCCAGTTGGTATTTCAGGGTGGTGTTGGTGAAAGCGTAGAAAAAGTGTCAAATCTAGACCTGCTTGTCTTTGATCGCACAATCGAGGCGTGTGAAATCAACAGGATCCTCGTCCTGATCATCGAGCAACTAAAGAAGTTTACCGTAGTTTACCTTCGCGTGCAGAACATGCTTCCACCCCAGAGAAACTTTTTCCCTGTGCCATCTGCTCCGCCACTACTCCCTATAGGTTTCAACCTCCAGTATAGAGCCTTTCCCCAGTGACTGCGTCCCACTATCAGGGGAATCCCTGCTTCACTTCCATTGAGTACGAGTATCCTTCCATGCTCTAAATGCTCCTATCTAGGCTAAGTGGTGTACGCTGCCTTTCGGTAGAAGGCAGAATGCCTGCCAGTGACTCTTTCTCCTGTTTAACTAGTCACTCCACATTATCTGATTGGCTGCCTTTAAATTAATTATTCATCACTAGTGTGTCAGTGTTTGGTGTAGCGTACTTGCAAACTAGGTCATTTGGCACGAACGAATGTGCTCTCGGGCTTTGCAGGGGGACGGACATCTTGCATAAGCCCCCGAACGTACCGACGCACTGTTTGCAAAAGTCCCACCACTCAGCCATACGTTTACACGTCGTCGTGTTGCACTTGCTACTTTAAAAGCACTCAACTGTTCCAGTTTCCATGAAGCTTGCATGTTTTGTTTGCTGTTGGAAACACTTTTTGTGTTGCTGTACATTATGCATAAAAACAAACGAATCACAACGGAATGTGGAAACATTGTACTCGATATAATGTGATATTTATAATATATAATGTATGAAATTCCAGCAGCTTTGATATTAACGGGGCAATGTGTAAGATCTGGCCTGGATTTCAGTTTAAAAAACATGATCGACAGAATGTGAAGAGGTGTGTGTTGTGTTGCAGAGATATCTGCTGTAAAGGGTCACTCATGGTGCCAAAATGCCTGTAAATGATTACGTTGCAGCCAAACTGTCTGACGGATGTGTCTGCCGTAACCACTTTATTAGGTCTCTTATGTATATGGTGCTAGCTGCCAGTTTGTCTACTTCTTTTCATGATTTTGCCGTTTGAGGGCCAAAAAAATCATCAATGCAGCTTTGGTCTCTAAAAGAGGTATTCCACCTTTTTTTTTTATAGACGCTATTGAGTTGCATGATGGGAAGACCAACTTTACCTGGACCCATACTAAGGATTACAAGTCAAGGTATCTCAGCCTCTGACGAATCCGTATCTCGTAAGTCCCCAACTTTAGTAGTACAATACGAAATCACTGGTGTGTCCCTTTAAGCTAGGCCTCCTAAAAAGGCCTGTACTACAAGTAAACCCTTCCCTTTAGGTCACTTGGTGTTGTTACATCATATAGACAGGAGCTCTCCAGAGCTTGTCGTCTCCTGTGTGAGAGTCAGTGTCCTCTGTCGGGACAGTGTCCTCTGCCCGGCGTGTCCTGAGTGAAGCGAGGTCTTCCCGCGGCGCCAGCGGGAGCCATTGATCTGTGGGGAACGCGACGCGATAATCATCATCGTGTCATAATCTTATAATAGTCTTCCCTCTCGGTGACGCGATCACGGGCTCCTCTGGAGAGAAGTCAGCCTCGTTCCGTTCTTGCGCTTCCTCCTCTTCCTCCTCTTCCTCCCATCCAAAACACGGGCATCGGCGCTGGCATGCAAATTCAATTACAGAAGATATAGAGCTCCACGGGGCACCGAGAGTGCATTCCACTAAATTCCAGTACCTTGGTGGAGTGAGTGTGCATGTGAGTGTGTTTGTGTCTGTGTGTGTGTTTGTGTGTATGTGTGTGTGTGTGTGTGTGTGTGTGTGGTGAAAGAGAGAGAGAATTAGTCCTCACATAACTGCTGGAAACACAGGCGATACAACTACAGAGCCACGGAATAAAAAGAAGGAATACAAAAAATCTTTTGGGATTAGTCCTTGGAATTGACCCCCCCCCCCCCCCCCCCCCCCTTCCCACTGCTGAAAAGGACTTTCCTCTTGCCAAGTGGCAGCGTGTATCAAGGCCTTCATTTCAGAGTCGCAGCAGATGAGCTATGTTTCTCTGTTCCGTTGCCATGGAGAACACATCTTTCTCTTCTCATGTCTAATCTTGGCCTCTCTTTGAGATATCTTCCATTTGGAAGGCCCGCCTGCTACTGCAGCACTGGCACTGTTTCGCGGCCTTGTCAGCCATTAGGCTTTGCTCGGCGGCGAGGAAATCACACTGCCTACTCCTCTATGGACGGGTGGATTGTTTGATCACACATGAACTGTTAACAGCTGCATAAGGCTGTCTAATATACGGCTACGTCTGGAGCACAAAGGGAGGCGTAGGGGTGCACTTGCTTCGTTACATTTGACTAGATTGAAATCATCATAACAGACCACTTCCTCATGCACTCAACCGCCGTGGACTTCCCTCACACAGGGGTACGAAGTAGTCACTACCAGTTTCTACCAGCCCAGCTGTAGTCTGGGCCTCATTATACTTGCTTATTTATTTATTGTGATTGATCACTTTTAAATGATCTGAATCATGTTCACGTTAGGAAACAGAAAATCCATTCATAACAAAATGTCGGTATTGGAGCAGAAGCAGATTTGCAGTAACAAGTTTTGAAATTGCGCTCCATCGGTGTTAAGTTGCAAACCAGAGTTCATGTAAAAGTTTACCAAAAATCATTTCTTCTCTATCTTGTAATGCCGCTGCATATAATAAGTTTTACTTCCTCAAAAGTCTCAATGAACATCAGTGGCCTTCATACACAGGTGTCAATTGCAACATGCACACATTCATTGAAGTCATCTGACATAAACTGAGCAGAGATTGCATTAGACGAGTGCATTCGTTAATATCATGAAGTAATTAAATGTACTCAAATATCATATAGAAATGGTAGTGAGAGAAGCCGGCGGTGCATTAAAGTTGCTCTGCTTCTTTGTCCCCACAGGTGAATACACGGTGATGACGGCTCACTTCCACCTGAAGAGGAAGATTGGCTACTTCGTCATCCAGACGTACCTCCCGTGCATCATGACGGTCATTCTCTCCCAAGTGTCTTTCTGGTTGAACAGAGAATCCGTGCCGGCGAGGACCGTGTTCGGTAAGTGTCTTCGTCAGCGACCGCTGACCGTCTTCCATACAGAGATACGTACCAAACGGACAGCAAACATGTGAAGCAACCTGGTATTTAATGTAATTAAGGATCTCACACACACTCTCTAGTTATGTCAACGTCACGTTTGTCAGCAAGACGGCACTGAATCCAGCCTGTGACTGAAAACGGTTGTGAGCAGGAGAAAACAGGAGACAGAGGAGAGAGGAGACAATTCTTAGAGGCTACTGTCGGACTTGTCTGTAAGCCAAGCGGAACTAATAACAGTGACCTAAGACTGGTTAGCTCCAAGACACAAAACCAGGTCCAGAAGTCAACAATGAAGTGTGTCCACCGGCCAAAGATAGCAAACCTGCTGAGCAGTTAAAGCATTACTGAAGGTCAGTAGTTTTTAGGGCAGAGTCGGCAGACCTTATACTGTAAAGGACACAAAGGACAGTAATGACTTACTCTTACTCTGAAAAGGGCAAAACAGTACTTACAGTGTCTTATATATATATATATATATATATATATATACGTGTGTGTTATATAAAACACTTTCAACGTCACAAGAACGGATTATCCAAAGAAATGTGATTTTCCTTTTCGTGCACGTTGCAGGCGTCACCACCGTCCTCACCATGACGACGCTGAGTATAAGTGCGAGGAACTCCCTCCCCAAGGTCGCCTACGCCACCGCCATGGACTGGTTCATCGCCGTCTGCTACGCCTTCGTCTTCTCCGCCCTGATCGAGTTCGCCACCGTCAACTACTTCACGAAGCGCGGCTGGGCCTGGGACGGGAAGAGCATCGTGACTGAAAAGGTAATGAGCAGAGAAACGCGTCTCTCTCCGACGGGCTCCGCTTTCAAAGGGAATCCGTGAGCAGCGTAGCCGTGTGTGTTGAGAAAGGCGACGCTTGCAAGAGGGCCGATTGGTGCTTTGAGGGAGGCAGAGGGAGGCAGAGGGAGGCAGAGGGAGGCAGAGGGAGGCAGAGGGAGGCAGAGGGAGGCAGCGATCACGGCCGCCTCAGTCGGCCACAAGGGGAGCCAAAGTGCTCCGACTATTTATGAGAGCTCTTGAGCTGAGCGGTGGACGTAAATGACAAAAGATATCACTGAAGAATATAAAGGCAATGAGATTGTATAAATGAATGTAGACACATATGCAAAATTCAGTAACCAAATGGAAATTATGTAGAAAATATCACCGCAAATACATGCAGACGGATTTAATAATACAGAGCCCCATAAAAAGGGGCTTGGATAAAAGGAAAATGATCATCCAGTGCTCAACTTCAAGTTGCATTACTGTACATGTATTGCCACAATGTTGTTTTACTACAACTTTGTTGACACGTTCACCGTGAGGCTGGAAACACACTGTAGTCGAGAATTGTTTTATTCCACCTAAACAAAGCAGTAGGGGGTCTTGTGAAGCGCTCTACATCCAGTGTGACTTCCTCCTGCTGTGTGAGCATCAGTCAAGTTTCAAACATGCTCTGGAGGCTGAAAAAAACACAAACACCGTGTGAGAGTTAGAGTGCGTTCTTGTCAAATTGTTGACATCTTTGTCCCCCCGTGCCGATCCACTGTCGCCTCACTCCTTCGTTCACGTGTGTTTTAAAGTCATGGGTAGATGGCGACGAGCTTCGGGGGTCGCCTCTGTCTTTTGAAGATTTCTTGCATCTAATTCCTCGCGGTGTTTCAACAGAAAAAAGAGCGGGCGTCTGTCGCCAAGAAGAACAACGCCTACGCTGTAGCGGTGGCCAACTACGCGCCAAACATCACCAAGGACTCCGGCACGCTACCAACCATCGCCAAAGGCGGAACTTTTGATCCCAACAAGCCCAGAGCAGACGGCAAAGTCCCCGACTGCAGGAAGTCCTTCAACAGCGTCAGCAAAATTGACAGGATGTCGAGGGTTTTGTTTCCGGTTCTCTTTAGCAGCTTCAATCTGGTTTACTGGGCCACCTACTTAAACAGAGAACCCATTATAAAGGACATGGTCCCCTCTACTTAGAGGCCAGCTATGACGGGTTCTGGTCCGGGGACTAAGAGACGAACCAAATACCTCCAGCAACTGTGTACACATACCTTTGCAGAGTGAAGTCCTGGATTGCAGTGTGATCCTCTATCTCCGCCTGTTTTCTACACCGTCTGCAGCTCTTTTGAAAAGGCCGGCTTTTGTAAATGTGTATGTATATTTATATTCATGGTGACATATCGTGTGATTACTTTGATTAGAGTGCATATTTCCTTGACAGTATGTTTCCAGTTACAGTATGTGGCCACTGTACATACCAATCCAATGAGGAGTAAACACATGAACATGAACACGTATGTTTTATTTAGGATTACTTCTAAATGTGTTGAATTGTTCTGGTAACGCCCACTCTTAATATTACCGTATTTATTTGTGTGAAAGGGACTGATTTTTCTCATCTTTCTTACTTTCTTTGCCACGTAAGAGTGGCCTTGTTCTGTCCAAGCCAATGCAAAAACACACATGTATGATATTGTTACAGTGTAAACGGTGTTTTCTTGTCTGTGACTGCAGGTATGGGGCTGCAATCACACTGACCTCGAGAATTATTGAAACACTCCAAGCCAAAAAAACATAGGAAGCCGCAACATTAGTGTGCTTGTGCATGTAGTAGCGTTCAGTGCTGATGTGAGTTATTAACATTACATTGAGACCGAATTACAGAAGATGCACACAGCGTGTGTGTCGAGGTAAAACTCTAGCAGTTAAGTCATGAAGGCTTAATTTATTTCCATGACATCACTATTGTTTTCATTCATGGATCATTACATATATGGAAAAAGCTGATATTCTGTCAAAAGGTTGCCGTTACTGAATCGGACGAAGCTCTGAATGGTACGTTTATACGTGTGTGCTGTCAAGTTTTGCTGGCGCGGGCAGAGTTTAATCTTTTTTTTTACAAAAAATAAACTGAAATATAAAGACAAATATATTGTCAATAGAAACGTCATTAACTGAAATAACCTGCAACTTAACATATGTGAAAATGGATTTATAATGTTTGACCTGTAGCACAAAAACCTCGTACAAAGCTGACAGACACACAGCCCCGACCAAGTAATGTCTGATAAAGTTTTTGGCCAATGTATTAGCAAACAAAGTGCCTATTTATGCATCCAACAGACAGTAGCAGCATTATCATCACATTGGACGTTTTTTCTTCCTCGTACTCGCTCTCCTTTTGGCTCTGTTTTGGCCTCCACCAACTCCTGAGTTCAGCGGTTTAGATGTTTGATTTTCTTCACCAGCCAACTAAATTGCTTACTTAGCTTAGACTTGTCTGTCATTTGGTACAGTACAGTACAGTACAGTACAGTACAGTACAGTACAGTACAGTCGGTTTGAGGCACGCAGTCAAAGTTCTGTAGCGCTTTAAACAATGAGCCACGAGAGGCTAAGAAAGCAACTCAGAGCAGCAGAGCGAGGTGACTATTTTCTTTAGGTACGTCGACCCCTCTCACCTTAGCATTCGCACATACGGATTAGGGATTTAAAAAAAAATGTATCTATGGCATATCAATAATAACAGCACAGTAAACAGAATATATCGCTAACAGCACAAAATATTCAGAGATGGCAAATTTAGAAGAAGAGCATGAACATTTTGCTGCACAAGCACAATAATATGCATTATTTTTTGTATTATTTTGTATGTTTCTATTTTATTCTGTATATTTATTTATTTTAGCAAGATTAAACAATATACAAACATATTCATATGCCAATTACTGGTTTGAATGTCCTGAGATACACGTGAAACGTGACTATCGCAGCTCTTTATTGGCTTGCCCGTGATGTTGGTGGTAACTCTGGAGGACAGTGTGGATTTGCCGGTGCAGACTGGAGCACCGTGGCAGAACTAATCAGCATGTCTGCCATTACAAATTTGAGGTCATTATTCATATCCAGTGTCTGGCTCCTCACAACACATTTCATGATCCCACCAAGCTATTCCGAACCAATTACAGATATGAGAGGGACCGGCCCGCGAACACAGGACCGCTCTGTGCCAACAGGAACTGCAGTGAATCACGCGGCGTGGATGATAGTCACATTCCTCTGCCAGAAACTCTTCTGTGTAACGGGCCTCAACACAGCCAGGATTCGGGACTAAATCATTATTTTTTTGTAAACATCATGAAATTGTAGTTTTAACTCATATCTGTATGCAGATCGATTGCTGTTTACACTAAAACTTTGGACCAGCTCAGAAGCCATATACAGTCATCATGTAATCCACCTCCATCAGCGTCAATACAACAGGGACAACCAATGATTGTACTTCATGAGCATATGTAGTATTGTACAGAGTCATGTTCAGCCCCATATCAGTCGCCATATACAGTCTGGTACTCTGCTGTGTTACCTTTTCACCATAGAGTGATATGATTTTGCTTCACATTAACATTTGAACTTAATTTCACTGTTGAATCAAACTCTGCATGAAGATGAATCATTTTTTTTTTTTTAACAAATTACATTGTCGGATATAAATGAGTTTTTAATTCAAATTTTCTCCAACATCCCGATAGAAATCTTAAACATTCCAGATAAAATGATTGTTCACGAGGTGGATGCCTGATTCAGTGCACAGTTTCTAATAAAAAACACATATCATTTCAATTATTTAGACCTAGTTTGTGCCGTGCTTGTGAACCAGAGCCGGACTGAGGCCACATTTTTCAAGCTGATACCGATATTTGAGAGTTTTTCAATACGCAATGTTGACCAATATCTGATTTTATATTTAAACGCCAGTTAAACACAATGTTCTTTGGTTACTGACACATACGCCTACAGGTGAATAGGGTACAACTTTGAACTGATAGATACGACCATGAAACGTCCCCAGTTGATCTCTTACATTAGGAAAATTACTTTTTGTAGAACAAGTTTCTTTTTAAATAGTATGTTAAGATATGCAAATGGGACATTGTGTTATCAAAATTTGCTAATTTGCATATATTTCCAGAACAGAAATCTGAACATTGGATGAAGTCAGGTTCAAAGGTTTTGACAGAGGGACTTTAGAATACGTCAGTATCAGTCCATGAAACAGAAAGTACTGTCCATAAAGAAAAACATGTTTTCCTTGTTTGTAGGAATACAGTGTTGTATAAGTGAACATGTAAAAACCTTCAGAATATAGATAGTGCTACTGAAGTGGAGATTTCTGTTTGTTATTGAGACAAACAGCTTTTAAAGACATGAATTGTCAAATTCCATCCATTTTGCAAGACACCACAGCTGAAAACGGTAAGAACACAGTGCTGTAAAGAACCCTGCAGTGTTCAGAAAGTTCCAGCTTCTCCCTTGACATACAAATAACCCCATAGGCTACATTCCCAACAGATCCGGTCGGATCGTGTGGGACCGTGAGTACGGGGGCTCGGGCCCCTCCTCGTCAGGAGAGGATGCTGTCAGGGACCATCATCACGAGTGTGTTGATAAAACTCCACGAAAAGCCCCGCGGCACTGGAGCTGTATGTAACACGAGGCTTCGCTGAAGTTTCGGTATCTCTCCGGGACTCGAGCGCTGTACAGACCCCCGGTGTGAGGTCTCCTCGTCTCCATCGCCTCGATCCACAGCCGACCCGGTTCACCGGACAGAAATCAATTACTGATGGATGCGAGGTGTCTGGCAGGACAGCGCAGCAGCGCTGCTCACATGCATGTCTGGGAAATCTTCACAATTGAATATCTTTTGACAATTTATTCAAAGTGTCAGATCATTAAAAATGAGTCAGAGACAGATTTCGAGGTAGAGTTCAAACTCTTCCAACCTACTGGCTTCAATTGGACTAAAGATCTGACGTCATAGATGTATTATGAACGGGCCAGTGTAGAATTACCCAGGGTACCGAGCGATGTATGTGGATCTACATACAAGATTCGGACCCTCGTCTCTTTCAGGACACTTGATCTAGAATGGTGCTGTTTGGCAAACATTAGTTCACAGCGCAAAGTAGTAAAAAAAAGAGAAATAGTTCACAAAACGTCATTAAAATGACAACGTCGAGTTTAAATGTAACACAATTGAAAAAGGCCACAACCTCGAGACGCACGTGACACCAAAGCAAATCCACACGGTGAAGTGTGGCTGAGGTTGCTATGGCGACACGCTGGCCGCGGCCTAATGTGGTGAGATATGACAGAGAGACTACAGGTGTGTGTGTGTGTGTGTGTGTGTGTGTGAAAGACGACAGACTAATTGAAAAATCAGGCCCTCGTTAATATCATTTGTTCCTCCTGTGCTTGTCAAAATGTCTGATTGATTTTGTGTGGATTCCACTTAAACTCGGTTTATAAGGTAAATTGCTTGATTTTTTTGCATTTTTGAAAAAAGCCATCCAAATGAGCTCTACGGTCACTGAAACCTAACAGACCTTTTCAGATACTAATCACAGGTGTAAATAAAAACATTCAGGACCCTTTTTTTCAGTTAGAGATGGGGATGTCCCTGTAGCTGTAAAAGGTTCAGATATAAATAACTGACTGTTAAACCATTTCTACAGCTATTTGAGATCATAGAGACTCATCCCCAGTGTGTGCCCCTCGTTAACGAATAGCTTGGAGTCACAAAGCTGTTTTCAAGACTTCCACACTCCTCAGTCTAAATCTTCATGCTGGTCTTGTACACAATTAGTTTTTTTTGTGGGAAAAAAAGGTTTCATTGTCAGGTTATTTACCTAATATTATGTTCTATTAGTTGATCATGTTTAATATTTTCACATATAACACATTAATTGGATCTTGCATCAACATGAAGCAGTCCTTTATGGCTGCCATCTTTGTTTGGTTTAAGAAACAGAGAAGGGGGGGGGGGGGATTACAAATCTTCTTGATTGTGCAGGAGATGCTCGATTTAAGAGTTATTGAGCAATCTGCAAACGTCTCCGGAGCAGGAGGCTTGTATGTCGGTGGTGTTGTGATATTATTAATGAACGTGTTACCTTGAAGAGAAACAGAGTGCTGAGGTCTGGGAGTCAGTGTAAAGATCTCAAATGGAAGAGAAAAAGAAAAGAAAAGATGATTACATGCCAGGCATTACTGTGGGTAATAGAGTCGTATTATCTGCGGCTGCACAAAGAGGAGAAGCAGTAATCTATTCTTGTGCAGAGAGGTAGCTTCGTTGTCATAGCAACTGATATCCATTTTTATCCCTCATCTGACAGGTCGAGTGGGCGGGACTTCCGACTGTCTGCGCATGTTCAAAGATAACGTGTCGAGATAATCATCCTCCTCTGACGCGTTCAAGTGTCGTTTCAAGTGTGATACTATTCCGTCATAATTACTATATTATTATAGTCCCTGAGGCTAATAACGCCTAAAAGCCTTCTTCACTGTACGTAGACATATTAGCATTATATAAATAATTCACTGCAGGGAGATGTAACAGCTTATTAAGATAAACGGTAACAGTTTATTAAGGATATATTTAGGAAGAAAAACGATTTACTCGCGCGCTCTGTCCGGCATAAAAGAAACCGGAAGTTATAGCAGGAACCCATCTGGTTTCCTTTTACCGTCTCTGGTACGACAAATAAACAACATTTCCCAGAATTCTCTGCCGGTGAACTGTCACCTAAAATGTCAGCACTCTAAGAACTCATGCACCGGGGTTATTACAGGACTATTATAGTATATATTATATTAAAACAGGTTCGCTTTATGGTCGCGACAGTCCACTAATGCTCCGCCAACGTGGCAACAGCCTACACTATATTAATGACAGTTCAGAAGCATTTAACAGACCACTGCTAGCTAGCTAACTGTGATGTATCCTTCATGCTGGCAGGCTGGTTACTTAGCTTAGCGACAACATGTCGTTTTGTCTCGTGAGGCGGTGGTGCGAAACGCCTCTGATGAGACGCGTGTTACAGTTCAAAGTGTACAGAAGGAAAATACAAAGCGACAACAACAACATGACCTACACACTGCTGAGACACCGCTGGATGAAAAGGCTGCCCGTGTTCTCCAGCGGCTTCAGGATGGCCAGCACACAAACACACAAGGTAAGTACACACTCAGCACAACAGGTCGAGGTACTTGTACTTAAGAGTATTTACATTTAATGCAGCTTCATACTCTTACCCCATTACAGGCAAACATTGTACTCTGTACTCTACTACATTTATCTGAAAGCTTTACTCAGATAAATGTGTTCCCTAATATAAATAATATATATATAAAAATATGTATACATTGTTTAAATGTTTTCTGCAGAATGAGTACTTTTGATACCTTGAGTACAATTTGCTGGCAAAGTGGAGTATGTTCACAGTGTGATACTGCTACTGTTACTGAAGTAAAGGATCTTAATACTTCTTCCACCCGTGCTGAGAGTTCACCTGAAGTAAAGGCTTGAGAAGTGCTGAGAAGCTCACAGGTATAAAGCTGATCTGGTGGTTCTTCTTCATGTGCTCCATTCAGAAGTAGAAATAACGATCGATCTGTTTTGAAATATTGCCATTTCTTTGAGACGGATTACTGCAACACTCAGCAGTCCTGGTAATCTGCAGGCTTCTCTCCTTGTGCCTTTAAGGACACTATTGACCTGTCTAAGTTCCCTGTGGACAGAATCAGGAACTTCTGCATCATCGCTCATATTGACCATGGAAAGAGCACTTTGGCTGACAGGCTGTTGGAGATGACCGGTATGTTTCCTTACCACATTGCATATCAGCTTCTTTTTTATTTTTTTCACCCTTTAGTTTTTATGAAATCAACATCTGGGTTTAGGTCTGAACACGTACTGATAATGTGAAAATATAATTGGATCGTGTGCTCCCATCATTGATCAGCACGATCATCATTGTGGTGTGTGTGTGTGTGGCTATCCAAATGGTTGCTGATGACTGTGGGAGCTTGTCTCTCTCTCTCTCTCTCTCTCTCTCTCTCTCTCTCTCTCTCTCTCTCTCTCTCTCTCTCTCTCTCTCTCTCTCTCTAATTGATTCCAGTTCAGACATCGTGTCACTAATTGGTGTCATTGACAAACAGGCGCCATAGCGAAGACGGAGAACAACAAGCAGGTGTTGGACAAGCTTCAGGTGGAGCGGGAGAGAGGGATCACAGTGAAGGCCCAGACGGCCTCGTTGATTTACAGCCACCAGGGACAGCAGTACCTCCTGAACCTCATCGACACGCCGGTGAGTGATCAGCCGGGTGGGATGTGGGGAGGCAGCGCCGCTCCATTTCTTCCCCACCATAACTGGAAAGACAATCAAAGAATTTTGGATTAAAGAAAAAAATGTGGGATGTCATTTTTTATTATTTCATGGACCGTTTGTCCGTAAAAGGAGATATGAAAATAGCTTCACACGTCTCTCGTCTTCCGTTTGCAGGGTCATGTTGACTTCAGTTATGAAGTGTCTCGATCGATTTCTGCGTGCCAAGGTGTGCTGTTGATCGTCGACGCCAATCAGGTACCAAACCAGATCTCTCCCGGTTTTCTCTATGAATCGTTCTGGACGTAAGTGCTGCATGTAATGCATATTTTCACTTTTCACACGTAAGGGGATTCAAGCGCAGACGGTGGCCAACTTCTACCTGGCTTTTGAAGCTCAGCTGGCGATCGTCCCCGTCATCAACAAGGTACGCCGAGGCCCACCTGTTTATTTATTGAATCACATTTGTGTTCTTCTCGAGCACGGCGCTCGAATTTGACATTTCTCCCTCAGATTGATTTAAAAAATGCTGATCCAGAGCGGGTGGAGTTGCAGATTGAAAAGGTGTTTGATATTCCCCGCGAAGAATGCATTAGGGTGAGTCGGCACACATGAAACACTGCTTTTTTAGTTTCCGACGCTGCTGAAACAACTCTGAATATGTTTTCTTCGTCTTTTTTTCAGATTTCAGCTAAACTTGGGACGAATGTCGAGGCGGTTCTCCAAGCCGTTGTGAACAGAGTTCCACAGTAAGAAGGCTCATGTGCTTTCTTCTCTCACATGAAACATGTTTGACACCTAAAAGTGTCTTTCCTCCGTCCTTGTTATTGTCAGGCCCCCGGCGAGCATCGATGACCCGTTTAAAGCCCTCGTGTTTGACTCCAATTTCGACCACTACAGAGGAGTGGTGGCCAACATCGCCGTGTTCGGAGGTCGGGTCAGAAAAGGCGACAGGATCGTGTCGGCCCATCTCGGCAAAAGCTACGAGGTCAACGAGCTGGGCCTCCTCCGGCCAGATGAGCACCCGACACAGAAGCTGTACGCAGCGCCACTTCCTCCTCTCACTGGTTGTCTGATCCGTTACAGCGGATGTTACAGTCGTTAACTGTTTTAATAGTTGAGTTCAGTCATTTGTTAAGCAAAAATGCCAAACATGCTTTTTTTGCTGGGTTTTTAGTATTATTTAATAATAGACTTATTACCTTTGTGATTGGCATTCTCACCATTTCCTGATGTCTTCTAAAATCGGAGGCTATCGCTTCCTGACTTAATTACTTAATTAGTTTCTTCTGTTTTATTCCTGGTGTTTTATGCACCAAGTGGTCCTCTGATTGGATCATCTATGTAGAGAAAAGGAATGACGCTCCTTCATATATCTTCTGAGGGTCGTTCGGAAACAAAAGACACTGTTATGAACTGAACCAACAGTGATCTAGTCCGTGTAAAGTATGTTAATGATTTAAAAGAAGAGGACGCTCTTTCAAGCGTAGATCTAAATTCTGTCGATTGCAATAGACGCGTATCAACATTTGTTAGTTGCTTTCGTGTAACTATCTCCTCGTCTGTTGTGTAGGTTTGCAGGCCAAGTGGGCTACATAATAGCCGGGATGAAGGATGTGAAGGAGGCCCAGATCGGGGACACACTCTACCTCCAGGAGCAGCCGGTGGAAGCTCTTCCAGGGTTTAAACCAGCCAAAGCCATGGTCTTTGCTGGTAGGAAGTCCTCTCATCCTACTTCCTGCTGTCACATACAACATCTCTGTGAAACTGTGGAGTAATGCCATTCTTTTAAAGCATTCCCATGATAACTCCGTACATGACAGAACCGCTAGCCTTAAATATTCCAGTATCGTTGGACATGCAGTCAAATGTAAAAGCCCCTTCGTTGTGTCTCACCAGCCAGCGCAGTAAGTGCACTCAGTGCTTTCCGCGTAAACGAGTCCTTTTTGCCGCTGATGTGCACTCTTCTGTCTTTTTTGTTTTTCCGTCCCTCAGGCATGTATCCCATGGACCAGTCAGATTACCCGGCCCTCCGCAGCGCCATTGACAGGCTGACCCTGAACGACTCGAGTGTCACCGTGCAGAGAGACAGCAGTCTGGCCCTGGGAGCGGGCTGGAGGTGAGCCCGACGCCTTTGAATCAGAATGACGAAAGGGAACCGCAACAGAGGAGCGCTGTCACTACATGTAATGTGACAGGCCAGGGAGAAGACAAGTGTGGACGTTGAGCAGAGCCACAGAGAAAGTTTTGACCCGAGTCATCATGACGTCGTGACCTTTGTTTTTGTTCATAGTTTAATACAAGGGAGTAAAAGTTCTCCACTTGGACGTCATATCCTGTGATTGATTGGGGAATAAACAACTCTCCTTAGGACAGACCGTATGTTGCCAAGTGAGAGTTTATTTACCATCACAGGTCGTTTCAGTCCAGATGATGAAGTTGAATTTGACTCCATTAGTGGCCGTGATTTAGATCTTTCGGAAGTACGAAGCTTGCGCTGGAACTGCGACGAGCCCGCATCACCGTTGAACTCTTTCCAAACAGGCTCTTTGTAATTAACAGCTTGAATATCCATCATTAAACCCGTGAACCTTCCTGTGCCCCGGCAGACTCGGCTTCCTGGGCCTCCTCCACATGGAGGTGTTCAATCAGCGGCTGGAGCAGGAATACAACGCCTCCGTTATAGTGACCGCGCCCACCGTGCCCTACAAGGCCGTCCTCTCTTCACCCAAACTCATCAAGGTAAGAGCCGCTTCCTGCTCCCGTGCTTCCTGCTCTTACAGCAGAGGCTCGCTCTCTCATAAAAAGCTTCATTATGACGCCCGCATCTCGCCGGTTGTCCTCGCAGGAGCACGGCAGTGAGGAGATCACCATCGTGAACCCCGCTCAGTTCCCAGACAGATCGGTGGTGTCGGAGTATTTGGAGCCGATGGTGCTGGGGACCATTCTCTCTCCGGACAGTTACACCGGCAAGATCATGGCTCTCTGCTTGGTGAGAGGGGAAAAAAAGGGCAAATGACTCAATCCCATAAGTAAATGATTACTCAGCAGCAGCCCGTCTTGGATTGTTGACGCTGTGAATTGTGTTGTTAAAGAACCGCAGAGGGATCCAGAAGAACATGGTGTACATAGACGACCAGCGCGTCATGATGAAGTACCTCTTCCCTCTAAATGAGATCGTTGTGGATTTCTATGACCTCCTCAAATCTATGTCTTCTGGATATGCCAGGTAAAGTGCTACGTATAGAAATATGCATAGTCCACAGTCAGTCAAGTCGGACGTTACAGTATTTCTTCATGGCCGTGAAGTCGATTCAAAACATGTATTTAGTGATCAGTTGATCAGTTGTTTAGTGATCAGTTCCATTCTTTGGAAAAATGTCAGTGAATCCAGTTTTTAATACACTCACAAGCCAAGAAGTCTGTCTCCAGAGGGTTTATCGTAATAACAAGAGGTTTTTCACATTATAACAAGATATTTTTATTGGTTACGGCATAAAAAAACAAGACACTATTTATCATGTTGGAGCTTAAAGCGTTTCACGTCATAACGGGATAACTTATTGTAGTGGTGCCATTTGTCCGATGAATAAGCATAAACATTAATCAAAGGGCCACTGATGCATTGTGGGTTGGCAAAAGAGTTGATTGTCCACACAGGATTCCTACTACTTATGAATAAAATAACTAAATACTAACATCAAATAAATAGCTCCTACACGACATGTTTTCAGTTGGTCTCGGGCGGACTCTCTCTGTGCCCGTCCAGCTGATCCATGAGGACTGACCCTCCGTCTGTACAGCCCCTTGCATTTTAACATACGTACACGTAAGTACACGTACTTATCACACTTATCATCCACCGGGCGCAATAGCCGCGCAATCTCGCCGTGGCTAAACTTAAGAGTGAAGTAGAACTTTAGCAAATGAGTAAATTGAGTCATATTGCTCAATTTATCCGAACCACACGCTGCGTCCTCAAAGTATAACAATATACAGCCTAAGTTATCCGTTGTAACATGAAAGGTTATAACAAGATAAATAGTGTATTATTATAACAAAAACTGTTTCTTGTTATAATGTATGTCGTAATAACATGAAAATATCTAGTTATAACAATAAACCTTTTCACGTTATAACATGATACTGATCTGTTTTTGTTTCACCGGGGCGAGGCGACAATGGGCTTCCGTACCTCCGCACCCTTCCCCCCCTCGGGTCTGACATGTAACGATGTTGGTCTTTTACGAGACACTGCATCACCTCTGACTGACTCCAGGCCGAGCAAGTCCATGTATTCAGCAGACCATCCTTGTGATTTTCTTATCTCCCGTAGCTTTGACTACGAGAACGCAGGCTACCAGGCTGCTGATTTGATCAAGATGAACATTCTGCTGAACGGGCAGCCTGTGGAGGAACTCATCACCATTGTACACAGGTGTGTTTGAAGTCACAGCTGGGTTCAGATGCTGTCAACTTGTTTCATTTCTCACAAATACTTGTCTCCGGAGGTGTAACTCTGACGCTGCTTGAGGGGATCTTCTTCTCGTCTTGGAGGGCCGCACCCCCCCGTAGCTTCATTACACTCACTGGCAGATTTTTCCGAGTTGACATCATTTCAATGTTGTACTGTCCTTCATTATTATAGTGATTCTTCTGAGCCTATGGAGCATGAAATGTATTCATCACCCAGGATAACATTAATAAAAAGGCCTCTTGGCAGCCGGTGTTGACATTATCTATTACAGTGACTTTACACTTCGTTCCATTTGTGACCAGGACGGTAGAGTAACTCCGCAGGCCAAGAGTGATGACGCACACCAGATCTGCATTTAACGTTCTTAACCACCAAAGCCAGCGCAGACTTTGGTAATTGAAGGGCTTTTGACCTTTTTCACGGGCGACCTTCTGACGGCTGCGTTTTCCTCACAGGGGCCGTGCGTACAGCCAAGGGAAAGCCATGTGTGAGCGGCTAAAGGACTCCATACCACGCCAGATGTTTGAGGTCGCTGTACAGGCAGCCATCGGAAGTAAGGTCATCGCGAGGGAAACGTGAGTACAGCATCGTGCTGACCTCAAGGCTTTGTGAGAAGCGTGCGAGAGATGCAAAACACGTGCATGTATATATATATATATATATATATATAAAGCACTATTAATTGTATTTGTGTGTGAAAAATGTGCTGAATGGGTTTTATTTGCCTTAAAAATGTGACCCGACAGTGTTTTCCTCTTTCAGAATTAAGCCGTTCAGAAAGAATGTCCTCGCTAAATGTGTGAGTAAAGGTTTTATTTGACTCTCAATAGTTGCTGAATGTGCCGCTGCACCACAAACACTCGTGTATTCGTGAATTCTATACGTGTTTTGTTTTTTTTGTCTCGGCAGTACGGAGGCGACATAACACGGAAGATGAAGCTGCTGAAGAAACAGGCCGAGGGTAAAAAGAAGATGCGGCGTATCGGCAACGTGGACGTTCCCAAAGACGCCTTCATTAATGTCCTGAAGAGGAAAATCAAATAGACTGCAATGATATTATTTTATAGAAATGTCGTTATCATATGCGGCAGGTCTTTGTTATGAGGAAGGCCCTGCTAGTTCTGCTGTGAATAAAGTGCTCATTGGTGCTGCATCCTTTATTGTGCTGATTCCCACAATAAGCGTCCTCACTCCCTCTCTCTCAGACCTTTAACAGATCATGTGTCAGGACAGGTGTTTAACGGTCCTGTTGTTATTCTAATGCTTTATTAATAACGCTGTTAATGAAGCTGAGCATCTGACAGTGATATGATGACACGTTTGGTATTTCTTTCTGAGTATGCAGTTATTACACAGAAGAATTCAGAAAAATACAACACGATTCATCATTGAAGGTTTTGTGCAGTTAGAATGGATACTGTACTGCAGTCTGCGAGGCTCATCAATCAATCAACTAATGAATGGATAAGTGTGATAATTGGTTAATCATTGATCCTTTTTGGACTGTTGGTCAGACAAAATAAGCCGGTTTCTTTGAACATTTTACAGACAGACTTAAGCAGCTAAAGCTAATTGGTGGATTGATTTGATAATAAATAAAAAAAGACTGTCTACGACGTATATCTGACCGTTTTTTGGGGAGATGTTGGTCTTGGTGTTTAAAAGGGGTTTTAAAGCTCATCTGGTCTTAACTTGTTTTTGATCTCTTGTCTCCATGAGAGATGAATTTAAAGTCAAACTATAAATAATGAATGTCAATAAACAGGATGTGCTGTGTGTGTGTGTGTGTGTGTGTGTGTGTGTGTGTGTGTGTGTGTGTGTGTGTGTGTGTGTGAAGCAGTGCAGCCAGTAGATGGCAGCATCAGCTCAAACCCACAAAACAGCCAAAAGGAACTTAATTTCCTCCTGAGCTCATTTACAACAGACCTTATCAATCTCAAGCTCCATACACATCACGTTTAAATCATATTTTATAAAATCAGAAATTGTCCACCCAGCAGTTATAGTGGATCTATAAAAATATTCAAATAGGCATACTTGCCTCCTTCACAATACAGTATGACATTAATATGATCCATTACCGTGTGGTTTTGGCATGGATCAACACTTTTATTATCCCTATATAATAGTAATAATAATATTTATTCATCTGCAAAACTTCTTGTAGCCTCCTCTTGGTAATGTTCAATCTATAAGCAGATTCTCAGGCCCCACAACTAACTGTTATTCATATTATTGGTACCAAATGCCCAAAGAATAGAACAATAGATAAGTACAGCTCCTGGAGGTCCTGGCTCTCAAATTGCACGGGGGCCATCCTTGGAACTGTAGGTTGTTCGTAAATAGTCTTTCATAGAATACTGCTGCAGGCGTGATATCATAAGTGACAGGCAGCTTAGGACTCGCTTTTACTGTTACACCATATTCTTGTAATCAAATGTATGTATTGCTGATTTTGAAGCCATTTTCTCATGTTGCCCTTTTATCTTATTCCATATATACATTTTAAACACAATATCTTATTGTCTTTGTTGTGGTTCGTTGACTGTATTAGTTATAGTCTGTTAACAAGCCATATTATGTTGACATCCACCCATTATTACGCTGACAGCAGCTGAGCCCTATACCATGGGGAGAAAAAGCGCATCGGTATTGTTTGATTCTACGTAATACCCGTAGTTCCATGCTATCAATGCGGAAGCTGCTATGAATGGCTACAGCGCTAACTGTTATTAGTGTTTTTATTCGCTATTAGAGCCACAAATATATAACATAGACGCGTTTAATGTAATGCCGAGAACGTGGCTTCTGTAATGCGTCGTTCGACAGTGCGTCCGTGTGAAATTGGATGTTATGGCTTTCTATTTTCTCCTATATTTTGTTAAACTGAGTGGCAAGTGTCATGTCGGTTGCTAGCTAGCAAGTTATCTTACAAACACTCGTCCCTTTAAAGTGTCTCGTCAACCAGCAACATGAAAGTGCGCTCGTCTGTTTTTGCCTCGTTCATTTTAATATGTGAAGTGTTTGGCGTTGCCCTCTTCCTGCGGGGATTTTTCCCAGTCCCTCTCAAGTCTTCCGTCTCATCCAAGAACAAGCTGTCAGATCTGCCAGCGGAGCCGCTGACAGGTGAGCTCACCTGTGCGCTTTGTATGCGACTATCTACCCGCGCTGTCGACGGTAACATGTCAAAACTCATTAAAAACTGCTCCCTTTAATTACAGGAAGCTCTCCCAACTCCTCTCGCCTCCCCCAGCCCCTTTTTAAGCGGGTGGTTATAATGCTAGTGGATGCCCTCCGGGAGGACTTCGTGTTCGGACCCAATGGACGCAGGTACATGCCCTACACCAGGCACGTGGTGGAGAGAGGCTCCTCGCACAGCTTCGTGGCCAAGGCGAGACCCCCGACAGTCACCATGCCCAGGATCAAGGTACGGGGCTGCTGTGTCACTCACGAGGAGGAGGTTCTACTGAGATGAAAGTGTATCTGCCCTGAGGGGAAACTGCGTTTCAGCAGTTGCAAAGTGGGAAGACATAGAAGTCTGAGATAACAATAAGGTGCAAAATATGCAATATATACAGGATGCCAAAATCAAAGCCAAACTTTTCCTTTAAGTTAGTCCACTAACATCTCACTCATGGCAGGAGTCTATTAGAAATCCTTGTTTTGGTGTGGCACGTCATAGCGAGCTGCAAATGCATTTGTCCTGATGTGACTTTAATTCTAAACTAAATATATTTAATATGCTACACCACTTGTACACAGCCGGTAGAACACGTTAACCTATGCTGATGACATTCTTTAAAGGCTGTTATATATATATATATTTAATTTTTTTTATTTTTATAAAGGACCAAAGTCAACATTAGTCCGTCTCTGGATTCTTCCTGCTGTCAGCCTCACGCCCGAACAGCTGTTACTACTAAACATGTATATCTTTAAAAACTGGTCTCAAATGTATTCTTCGTTATTCAAAAAGGAAAAGTAATAAACTAAAAACAGACATGACGCATGTCAGAGTTCAGGTAAACTTCAGTTTGCAGTGTATGCGCCCCGTCAAGCTGAAGCTCACAGTCTAATGTGACGGCCCTGCAGTAACATTCAGGTGATGATGGAGGTGTTTGTGGTATTTTTGAAGATCGTGCAAAGTTGAAATTAACCTGATTTTGTAAAATAT
Organism: Leptoclinus maculatus; assembly: GCA_032191485.1. Lineage (NCBI taxonomy): Eukaryota > Metazoa > Chordata > Actinopteri > Perciformes > Stichaeidae > Leptoclinus > Leptoclinus maculatus. Next base: position 19,811,429 of record JAVDOI010000011.1, on the reverse strand, counting down.
AAATGACTTGTTGAGAATGGTGTGCCTCGATTAGGTAGTGACGGAGAGATGGAGAACGACACTTCCACAGGAAGTGAAAAGGGAACGTTGCTAATGTTTCTTCTAACCCGACAATAAATGTTATCCTGGAATAAGTTGAGTTTAACATTGTTGCTTGACTTAATCACCAAATGTCAGTAATGTCAGATTAGATCAATAATTTAAAGGATTTTCCAAATGTTTTTTTAATCAATTATTTGCATGTGGAAGTAGCTCTGAAACCATTATTCAACTGAGTCACGTGACTAAGAAATAACCAAACACAAACCTGAATCGTTTCAGTTGTTATGCAGAAAAAGGCTGAAGATTTAGTGCTTCCATCTTGTGAAATGTGAGGATTTCTTTGTTTTGTATTATATTATTATGAATTGAATATCTTTTGGGTTTTGGACTCGTGGTCGGACAAAAGAAGCACTTTGAGGTTTTCTATTTGGGCTCTGTGAAAACGTGACTCGTAATGAGACAGACAGACAAAGAAAGAAATTCCCTCATCACCAATATTTCATCCAGCCCGTCCTTATTAATTAAGCAAAAGGACATTTTGAGACGAGCGCTTAAGTTTCCAGCCTTCAACTGCAAATAGCACCCAAAAAAAAGGGTGAAAACACGGCGCGTTGTCACATTGAGAGTATTTTGGGAGCGGAGCCAGAAGGGTTCTGTCATGTTCGCCACATGACAGTTGGTTGTGCTGATGCACACAGAGGCTGTGGGCACACTGGGACAGAGAGGCAGCGTGTTGTGTCAATGGTGCCGCAGAGATTTTGCAAACAGGACTGATTTTCCTGGAGAGGAAAAAAAAAAAGAAGAAGAAGAAGAAGAGCAGCTCGGTGGTGTTGTCCGTGTGGGGGCCGGGCAGCACCGAGGCATCTAACTGAAGCTGTCCGGTGAAGCAGAACATCCTGCCTGAGTGTCACAGGGCGTTCAGGTTTTCAGCTGTGGGGGGGAGGAAAGGAAGGGAGGAAGGGAGGGAGGGGGAGGGGGAGGGGGGGCTGCTGACAGCGTCAAGCTGTTTTAAAGACAGAAGAAGTTTGGAGCCAAAAACTCAGCCCGGGAAGAAAAACTTGTGGCTTCAGACACACAATGTGGACGGAGTGGCTCCTCGTGGTGTCTGAGAGATGTGGTCACACAGGTAGGGGGAGGACCGTGAGACTGCAGACTCAGCAGTTCTCAGGTCAGCAAAGAGCCAAACACGGTGGATAAGTGTTGGGAGACTCTGGAGGAGAAAACAACCGGGAGCACAGAAATATAATCCGTCAGAGCATTGGTGCTGTGTGGGAGAGCCGCTTACCTTCCGATTGCCTTACAATTATTTCACGATCCATTTCTTTTATTAATGAATTCATTATTCAGCCTACAAAATGGCAACGCTAATGACAAATGCCTTCATCAGAGCTGCTAATTTAAATGAATGCTTTATGAATAAAAGCCAGAATTTGTGAAAGTGCCCAACGAAGGCTTCAACTATCTCCCTTCAATAAATCTGGCAGATTAGATTTTTTTTTTTTAATCAAATCTTTTTTTTTTGTCCATAAAATGTCAGAAAATAATGAAAAACGGTCGATCATCGCATGAGACAAAGACGTGCAGGAACTTCTCTCAACTGAGAAACGGTTCACGTGAGGTTCAAGGGTGATTTGTTGCCTTTAAACTCAGGGTTGGGCAACGAAATGCAGTTTTAGTCCCTTTATGCTCCATAAGAAAACCAAAAAAGTGCAAAACTCTGTTCTACGGTGGAGGATGAGTTGAGGGAAGAAAATGCTCGGTTAATTCATTATTAAAATAGTTGCCTGTTTCAGCTTTAGTCCATGAAATGAGTCCAAGGTGATGCATTCGATTGCTTAATTAATTCAGTTGTTTCGACAAACACGTTTCTACTAAAAGAACGTGACAAGCGTTAGGTTGCCGCCCTAGTTCCTGTGGAGTTTCAATGCGTTTTGGGTGGAAGCGTCTCCCAAATGAATGCAGCGTTAACCGTTTGCACACGTGTTGGTTCGAGGTGGACTCGCAGCGAGACAGATGTTCACAATCCAAAGGGTTTAGAGACGTGATGATGAAGGGAGCGGGGCCCTCAGGCAGCCGGGTAAAGAACAGCTCTGGGTGTGAACCTCCCTCAAAAGATTTGTCGACGGTGAAAGAGCACGGAGTGGGAAATCGATGAAGAGGGGGAAGCTCAAAATATAATCTCTCTGATTTAGCAGCGCAGCCATGAAGGGTTTATGTGGCAGCAGAGGTGTACAGTACAGTAGGCCTATATATTATATTATATGGACCAGGATTGAAAATAACTCTTCATCAGCTGTCCAGGAGCGTGTACGTTTTGATTTGCAGGCTCACTGAGAGGATACAGGTACATCTATAAACCGGCACATAATATTCCTTTTTAGAGGCACGACGCTGTTGTTCTCCTGATGTAGAGCGTCATGTTCTTCCTCGTATATATCGATGAACTTCTCCAAAATACAACACTAGATGATTTCGTTTTCATTTTGAAGTGGAGTGGATAAAACAGACGACAGCCCGCTGTAGTGAAGTCCCAAGATATCCTCTGAAGTGATTCAAACGTCATCCACACAGGTTCAACTGGTCCATCTCAGCGGTCAGACCAGTAGGTGGCAGTACAGGCCAGCTGCCTCCCACTGCCCCCCATCACTGCATTGCACCCAATTAACTGGTACGACACAGCCGACTAACCTCAATCCTAATCCATTCACACACACATTGGACCTCACACTCATCTGTAAATGGTAAATGGACCGTAAAGCCCTTTTCTAGTCTTCTGAGCACTGAAAGCGCTTTAACACTGCATGTCATCATTCACCCATTCACACCCTGATGGCAGCTACTATGCAAGGTGCCACCTGCCCATCAGGACTCTAACTAATCATTCACACCCATTCATACTCCACTGGGGCTAAGTGTCGTGACATGGACTAGCGGAGCCGGGGATCGAACCGCCGATCCTCTCATTGAAGGACGACCCTGCTGTACCACTGAGCCACAGTCTGTATTAAAGTTACATCTTCATGCTCGTCATATACAGCGTATCTGATTCTGAAGTCCGGTCCACAGCTTGAGTGTCTAGTGTCTTGTCTTGTGTGGTGTTTTTAAGGGCTCAGGAGTTGTGTAACCAGAAACTCTTCCCGGAGGTCTTGTCCCGCTAAATGTAACGGCTCCTGTTGCTCTTTTCTAACCGTGACAGGAAGAGAAAAGAAGTCCTGTATTCACATGTGGCCGGTCTGACTGGCTCGGCACTCAGTGGACATCGCTGAGGCGGTGGATTTGGACACTGAGTTCAGTTCGTCATAACACTCGGCAGCAGCAGCAATGTGGCTGTTTTGAAAGGCTAGTATCTGCCGGTCCTCTGGTCCTTAAGTGGAAAGTGGAAAGTATTTCATTCAGTAGCCAAGACGCGAAGGTAAAAGGAAACCGAGGAATCTTTTGCCAGCCCTTTACACCTGTTCATGTCTGCATTCATCCGGCGATATTGTATTTGACATTTAAGCAGAGCTTAGGCACGTACTGTGAGCCGGTAATTAGTGCGTTGATGAGCCACTGATTCGTTTGGGCGACTTCTCAATGTTTTCTCAGAGCTACACTTCTAGATGTAGTCTCTTTAAACGGTGAACTCTTTGTCTCGAGCTGATCGCTTTCTTGACAGAAGTATTCCCTCTGTGTGCCTCTGAGTTTATTATAGCAAACAGTAAAGTGTTCTACCAGCTTGGCAAAGAAAAAAAAAAAAAAGCCATTGGTTTCATTGGTCGGACCATTTCTATTAATAGACGAGGGACCTCGGTGCGACTGAACAGGCGGCTGCTTTTGAAGCAGAACGACTGCTTTTGAAGCAGAACCATCCATCTCTTCCTTGAAACGAGCATCTGCACCGGCAGGAGAAAAACAATCGGAAGGAAGGAAGGAAGGAAGGAAGGAAGGAAGTGGTAAATAATAGAAATCCTGGAATAAAGCTCAGAAGACGAGGCATCAAATTTCAGCTTTGGTTTTCCGATCAGAGCAGTCAGCGTGGCTCTCTGGTTTATTAGTTAGTCACTAAGTAGGAGAACTTTACTGTCATGCATCAGGGCGCACATGATGAAACCTCATCGTCCCTCGGTAGGTATATTGAAAATGAAATATAAAGAACGCTTGAGGACCCGTGATAGTTCCTGAGGTTTGTGTGGGTGTCACACTTTTTAGTTTATTGCTCTTCGTCTCTTGCGCCCGTGAAGAAGCCACAGAGCGGCTATGGAGCAGTGGAAGTGGCACTCGCACAGTAATATATATATATATATATATATATATATATTGGGGTTGAATCCCAGTTGTTCCTGCCAGCATCTGCATCCTCAAGTCTCCCTCAGTGCGTGAAGACGAGGCCCTTTGTACTCCCTCCCCCCCCGACGATGCACAGCGCTCTCTCCCCTGACTCCCCCAGAACAGGCTGTGTTTCCCCGTGTCAGTCAAATGGGGGCCAGTGTGTTGTTTTAGTTCAGATTCCATGATGAAATCGGTAGAAACTGTACTTCACGAGTATCATCAATCTATCCTCATTCAGCTTTCACTTCCCATTTGTGTCTGCGAGAGCACAGTGTGGTGGTGTCGGACGTAGTTTGGTGTTTAGCTCAAAGCAGTGACCGATCAGATTAAAGGGGAACGGTTTCATTTGTTCTGCTTTTAGAGATCATTCATGAATATAGAACAGCATGTTTTTACTGCAGCACAAATCTGAGTCAGCCGGATTAAATATGGTGACTTTGTTTAACAGCATTAAGAGACAATTACTGCCCCCCCCCCCCCCTCTCTCTCTCTAGGCTCTCACCACTGGCAGCATCCCGGGCTTCATTGACGTGGTGATGAACCTGAACTCTCCGGCGCTGCTGGAGGACAACCTGATCTGGCAGGCCAAAACAGCCGGGAAGAGGATGGTGTTCTACGGAGACGACACCTGGGTGCGCCTCTTCCCCAAACACTTCATGGAGCACGACGGCACCACCTCCTTCTTCGTGTCCGACTACACCGAGGTACGTACGTACGTACGGGGTCCAGCTGCTGTGTCAGAGACACGAGTGACGAGGGTTATAAAGCGCCTGGTGGCAGAAATGGTTTCCGTGTCATTGAGAAACATGGAAAAATGATGAAGTAGTATGAAGAAAGTATTTCAAACCGTAACATAACTCCAAATACAGAGAGTAAAGAGCGTACATGGCGTATTAATGGTGAATTAAGCAGTGGTCTGTGTCTATATTGTGTGTACGTCGCTGCTTCATCTAAGAGGCAAAGTGATCTGCATTTAGAGAGATGAAGGCAGCTGAGCGACCGGGGAGGCGAGATCACACACAAAGCTATTTTGCTCCGTATGCCACAGCTACAAATGTCGCGTAATGTTTGCCTGACGATGATCAGATAATCATCAGACTCCATCTCGGCTCCGGGTTAAGCTTCTCTCGGCTCAGTTTGTGTTTGCTCAAGGGGGGAGCGGCTCTGAATAGCACCAACCTTAATTGGTTATCGGCTGAAATCCATGCAGGTCGCTAACTGTGTGTCTTTTTTTTCATGCGCGGTGTGATGTAGGTTGACAACAATGTGACCCGACACTTGGACAGCACCCTCAAGAGGGACGACTGGGACATTTTGATCCTGCACTACCTGGGCCTGGACCACATCGGGCACATCAGCGGCCCCCACAGCTCCCTCATCCAGCCCAAGCTGCTGGAGATGGACGACATCCTGAAGAAGATTCACAGTGCTCTCATTTCAAAGGTAGGTTCTTATATAATCTCTGTTTCTACGTCACGTTGCATCTTCTGTTGTTTTAGGCTTTCAGAATTCATTTAGGTTTTCAAATTTGTTGCAGAGTTTGTTTGGTAGAAGTGTCATGGAAGGCCTCGCCTTTAGGAAGTTGTGATGGGCATTTAACACACCGTTCATCAAATAATGAAGAAGATGATGTGCCGATCAGTCTATAATGATGATATAATAATTAAGGCCTTTACACACCCGGGCGACTGTTGTGTATGTCATGAGTACGTTCACACAGAAACAATGTTACGCAGCGAGAAAGCGAGGAATTCAAAACGGGGAATTACCAAAACTATTTCCAGAGTAATGGAACTGGAATAGAATACATGAGGTTTATATTACAGCCACTGCTGTTGTTTCCTTTGGAGGAAGGCACTTTGAGTCTGCCGGCGGACTCTGCCACTAAAGAATGAAACCTGTTCTATAGATAATCACAGAATGTAAATACGTTCAGTTTGGCCGATGCTCGTTTCATTTAATAAAAATCTTGAGTGTTCCAGCTCTGACCTGTATTTTTTATTTGTTATACTCGGAGGTACTATCTTGGCTTCTACTTTTTAATTTCAGGTGATTTGAGCTGATTGCTGCGTAGTTTAATTGTTGCTTGTAAACATCTGTTTCTCTCTCTTAAAATCCATTGAACTCGACATTACCCTTACATCTTTTATTAGTAATGCTATAATTTTTAATGGCTTTGGGGGTTATTATAGTCGCAGTCAATGTCATTATATAGTAAAAAAGAAATAAATGATCAATAGTTAATATATATAAATGTGATGCTATCAGGGGATTACACTTTAGCATGATGGGTGTATGGATGGTCATTTAATTACGCAGATAATTTGTACCGTTTCCAGCTGTTATTATATTACCTGTTGCAGCAACCGCAGAGATTTAATAAACTGTTAAGCTTTTCTGCTATCTTTCATTTTGCCGTTCATCAGCGTGGCTTTGTATTTTTTTCTCCAGCGCGGTCCGACAGCTGGGCGTGCACGTCGTCTCCGTGCCACTGTGTGTGTGTGTGTGTGTGTGTGTGTGTGTGTGTGTGTGTGTGTTGTTGTTAATGGGGCATTGTTTCATTGTCATTCAGCTGTGTAGCTCGTACTTAGATTGTCAAGTTGTCTCAACGCGAGCCTGCAATCTCCCTCTCCTCTCTCGTCCTCCTGCCTCGCCTCCCTCTCCTCTCTCGTCCTCCTGCCTCGTCTCCCTCTCCTCTCTCGTCCTCCTGCCTCGCCTCCCTCTCCTCTCTCGTCCTCCTGCCTCGCCGAAACGGCAACGAGAGAGAGAGACCAGAGGCCAAATGCAGATCCCCATGCAAACGTTCCCTCTTCCTGAAGTGTGCAGCCAAGAGCCTACGTCTGGATGCGAATGTCTCACCACGTCCTCCCAAAAGTTGTTCATCCTGCCTTCAAATCCCTGTCCTGCAGGCTCATGGACACATCTGTGTGTTTTTGGGGGGTCGGCGGCCCCCTCGCCTTGAGCTCTTTGAGAGAAAGGTGTTTGAACGTGTGGCTTCGGTCGCATTAGGTAAACGCTGTGCGGCTGTTCTCCTCTGCAGCAGCACTGTGACCTAAATATAGACGCAGCCCGGTGGGGTCCCGCAGGACACCTTTTAGAAGTTTCTGCAAAAAAACACAAGAAGTTGGTTTCCTCTCATCAGCACATGCTTTTAACGCCGTCGACCGTCCTTCCGTACGTGAAAGCGGTGGCGGTTCCCGCTGCAGGGGGGGGGGTATTGAAGTGGCGGCCCTCAAAGTTTCTGCCGTAATGTGATGCGGAGCAGACTATTTCAGCGAGTTCACATCAGGGGCAGAGACATGCTCTACCTGCAGAGTGGACGCACACAAAGCTCTCCATTAAAACGTGATTGCAAAGCAGGACCTCCCGGTCATAAAGACCCCCATCAGACCTTTCTGTTAATGGAGATCGCATGGCCTCAATCTTCTCCTCTGGATATTTCTTTTTTTGAGGCTACTCTGCTGCTTTCTGCTGTTTGAAGTGCAGAACTTCTTGAAGCCGACCTGCGGAGCGCCGTGTAGTCTGAGCCACGTACTTCATGAGAGAGAAATGAAATGTTGAAATGTGTGAATTTCTTTTTCTACTCTTTCTGTCTTATAATATTCTGTTATTGAGCTGCGAGTCCACAGCAACTTCTATACAGCAAACGCACAATTTATCATTTTCCCATTACTTTAGCCAACTGATTCAGTTACTTAATACTTTTAGTACTTGGTTACTTTACTTTAACTACGTGTTTTTTAACCGTTCTATTACTTTGAATTGTCTTTAGCTGACTTACTCTTAAGTCAACAACTTACTGCTTCTAGTTTACTATGTAACCCTGTTACAGCCGACAGTGTATCAGTTTACTGGTTATTCTAATCTTACTGACGATCAGCATCACACCAATCTGTAACACTATTTGACTGTATTTTCCTCCCGAACACAACTATGTGGCCGTCATCATTTCTTTTACTCCAATCTCAAACTGTATTTCTTTTGTTGAACTTTCCCCGTACCCCGTGGCAACAGCACACGTACCCCGTGCGGTAAAGTACACCGTGCGGTTGGTAATCACTGATTTACTAGATGGAGTTCCATGATTTCAGAGTAAAAAACGAAAAGCCATTTAACTTGTTCTTCTCTGGCTTGCTCGCAGAGAACACGAGCTATTATCTGACTCAGAACGGTACCTTGTGTATTGGTTTAAAAAAAACAGGTTCCTTATGAAGTGTGAAAAAAGAGCTCGTGGTGCTTTCATCCTGGAGAAGTGAACTCTGACTTGCTGGAGACTCGCTGCTGTTTAGTACCCGTCTTGTTCCCTTCTTTTTTTTTTTTGCCATCCTTTTGTGTCCGAAGCCATTTCTAACGAGCCCCCGAGGGGTGAAGTCTTTTGCTTCTTCGTTGCTGAGCGAGTAACAAACGCGACGGGTCAGCTGAGAGCACAATGGCACCGTTTCGCCTCCAACCTGGAGTGTTGGCTCAGTGTGTTCATCACGTTCTAACGGTGTCAAAAGAAGGATCGATTCACCACCACAGCCGCGGCTAAATAAACACTTGTGCTGACTTTGGCCTTTTCTGTGTGGATGAAGTCCTCCTCAATGAAACAAACGTTTTATCTAACTTGGCTTCCAAACACAAAAAAAAAAGCAGAATTGATCTCGGCCTTTTCAGCAATCATTGCGTTTTCTGTCTTTCAGGCTGTCTATTAATGCCGGGTTGAAAGGAGGCAATTTCCAATCTTTAATAATAAATGAAGTCTCTGATCTTTCTTTTTTTCCTCTCTCGTCTCTGTGTGTGTGGTACGACACGAGAGCAGATGAGTCTTTTCGAGAGTGTTTGTAATGTGTGGTAAGATTTGGCTTTTGTTTTGTTAACATCTGCTGTCGTGCTTTTTCTAAAGCGGCCCCCACTGCCGTGACTCATGAAGCGTCCTCGTCGAAGTCCTCGTCAGTGGAAGGTTCTCGTGAGTCTAGTTGAAAGGGAATCGCTGAGGGAGGAACTTGATCAAAGTCGGTCATCCCGTTGCTTGTTTGCTGCCGACAGGAAGTGTTTGTCATGGCTTCCGCTTGTAATAATTGAATGTCTTCAACATAATAACATCAAAACGATCCGGTGAAGCAGTCTACTACCCCAGCAGCTGTCATTTAATGCTATTGCTCTGTTTTCCAAACTGCATGTATTTTTTTTTTTATTTCAAGTTTGAGTTATTCACAGCTCGACTCTGAGCTTTGAGGCCGTGGTCTGCCACATCACAAGCAGTTGGGAGTCCATTAACCTCGTGTGTTTGCTTCTCTCAGGAGGCGGAGGGATCCTTGCCCTACCTGCTGGTGCTGTGTGGGGACCACGGCATGTCGGAGACCGGCAGCCACGGCGGCTCCTCCGAGCTAGAGGTCAATACGCCTCTGGTGCTCATAAGTCCGGCCTTCAAAAGAAAAGGTGAGCCGTCTAAATGTTGCTTTGAGAAGCCGAAGGCTGGGGATGTGTCATTAAATCGAAAGGACTCCGTTTGGCAGGGGGGCCGGTGATCCCCCCCCCCCCCCCCCCCCCCCATTGCAGCCACACCCTGTCAACACGCGGACCCCCGAGCAAGTGTGTAGACTTGACATGAGTTTGGACCGTCGAGTTAAGGCGCCGTCTCTGCCGGAGGAAAATGTGTTTCGATCCAAATTCTGAATTTAACTGACCGTGTGCACAGGACTTCTAGGGGAATAGTTTTCTTTCATGCTCACACAAACCTTCCCATTCATTTCAGCGCGAGTTCAAACAGAAGACTCCCGAGCAGAACTTTTGTTGCGGAGTGATGACTGTGGCTGAGTGTGAAAGTGTGATCGCGATAATTGCTTCTCTCTCAGCCAAGTTTATTTTTGATCGTCTCTCTCTCACGTGGATCTTTTTTTTTTGTTTATTTATAGATCATTCATGTTAATTAATCATTTACAGTTCACTTGAGTTGTTGCTCCAGAATTGGAGGTTTTGCTCGCACTGCGTGCCTCCTGCTCAGCCGACAGCTTGAATCACTCTACCAGTCGTAACGTTACGCTTTCCATTCCTCAAACTCCACCAATCACAGAAGGGGTGGGATGTAAATGCCAAAAATCTGTGTTCTCTTCTGTGAAATGCATCTAGACTGAATAGAGCCTTTAGTCATTGATGAGGTGGGTTCATGTGTTTCATTGACATAGAAGTGAAGAGAGGCTGACGCAGTTTCTTTGGGGTAAAAGTTAAGTTTATATCGTCGCACCTCTTTGGAGTTGAAAAACAAAACAAAACAGAAATCTCTAATGTCAAGAAACTAAAACTGTTCTTACATTAACAGGAAAAAGTGAGTTCATGTTGAGTAAATACGTTTTTTTATAGACCTTTAAGTCCACTTGTGTTGTTGTCGTAGTGGCCTTCACTCTGAGCTTCCTATAGGAGACATTCTGAAGCAGAATAACTGAGCACAAGAATGTGGCTGATGGGTCGAGCATTATGTGAGAATAGTCGTGGACAGACAGACTCAGAGATGTGCACAATAACGCACGCACACACGACCAAATACATAATCTCCTGGCGCAGATAATAATTACAGCAATGTAATAAACACTATTTATATGCATTTAGCAATAATTTTAGAAATGGTAAAAATCAGAGACATAGTCATAAAACAAACTCTTTCTCTCACACACACACACACACACACACACACACACACACACACACACACACACCTAATAAAATAATTAGAAAGGATCATTTAAGTCTTGAACCTATTGCCCTTTGAGTCCTTTTGTACCCTTAAAGCTACATGGAACAGACTTTATATAAATACCTCCTTAGACGTACATATGTTGACATGGAAATACTTCCTGCTTAATGCATCAGTTGGTTCAATCAGTGGCCTCATCAGGATCACCGGTTATTTTTAACACGGTGAGAACGGCGAGTCGTTAGCAGAGAGCTCGACTGTCTGTTGTTTATCAGTAGAACATGCTGCTGAGGATCAGAGTTCATTACTGGCTCAGTACCTGAGCTTCACTGTTTAATCTGAATGCATCGTTGAGGAAGCAGCAGATCGGCAGAGCATTTAGTCGACGGAGCCGGGAGGATCCCGAGAGGCGAGGCCACTTTAATCAGACAGTGTGGGTAAATAAGAAGCCACACTGTCATTGTTTACCTCAGCGGCCGTGCATCCGTGCCTGTTCTTGCTTTCTTCAAGAAGCCGTGCTGCAACCGCACTGCTGTCAAAACCAAGAGGAGCCAATAACACAGAATGGATAAGGTCATGATGTCCCAGTCTCAAAACCAACAGCAACAATGGTGCAACCACATCAGTAACAGATGCAAGAATGTTACTTTGATGGACACAATTTCAGCCAACTGACGTGAGAGAAATATTAATGAACTGAGGTGTAGTACCTCTCATCTCATGAATGTAGCATCAATTTAAACCCCATCATAACAAACATTGAGGGAACTGTGTTTGCTTGTTTCTTTATTTCTTTATTTTTATTTCTTTACACATATATATATACATATATATACATAATCTCCTGGCACAGATAACTACAGCAATGTAATATACACAATTTATATGTATTTATCAATCATTTTAGTAAAAATCAGAGACAGTCATAAAACAAACACACACTATCTCTCTCACACACACACACACACACACATACACAACAAGATCGTTCATTCATAAAACATGTGATTATGCAAAAACACTATTATTAGCAGACGCACGCAGCAAAGGAAAAAATAAATAATGTGGAAAAGAAGAAAATACATCGCTATATTCATAATAAGCTGACTTGTATGACAAAGGAAGTTATTGATTGACTCTGCTGTAATCTGTTGATCTAGTTATGGTGCCAGCTTTTGGTACAAAGTAATCTCAAAGAGGACGATTCAGGAACGACTATGGTGGTGTTTTAGAGACGACGTTGGCGAGCTACATACTTGCGTGCATACGGCTTCTTCGTCAGCTGCAGGTTTCTCATCTCTGAATCAGCATTCCGTGTGTGTAACCTTTTGCTGAGTTGGGACACACCTGTTCGAACAGAATGCGAGCAGCACAGCAGAGTGGGGCTCCTTCTGAAGGCATTCGGGTGGATGTAACAGTTACAGCATGTGGTCAGAGGTCTGGCGAGCGCGTCTCTTCTTCTTGGCGAACAAATCCCCAAAATATGAATGCATGATTTTGCAAATGGTTAAAATGGGATTAGTGTTTGATAAAACATCTCCAGTGTAATCACTGCGGCTGAAAGCTTAACTTCAACATGTGTCGTCATTCATTGCTAAGTAGCAGATTTAAAACGAGCCTCGTATACTCCTGAATAGCTATGGGCTCAATACAGCAGAGTCCTTGTCTTGTTACAAATCTGTCTCCTGTTCAAATAAAACGGATAATTCGCCGGTTTATTTCATTGTGTCCAATTAGCAAATTAGCTCATCGCTCTGGGGTTCGTCCCATTCTTTGGTCCCACGCACGCGAGCTGCGTTGTTCACTGTTGGATATATTTATATATGTACACCGGTATCGTTCATCATTGCAACCTGAAAGCGTCACTCAGACGCAGACAGTTTGGGGAATGACTCCCACTCTCTCTTTGTATTCTTGAAAGCTCTCAACAGGAAGCCAAGTGTCAACAGGAAAATGTCTGTTCGCTTCCGACAGGTGACGAGCTTTGAAAAAGCGATAATGATTTTGTTCTTCCAGTCATTGTTTTGTTTTCGTTTTGGGTTGCTTTGCATGTCGCGACAGCCCCTCGGCACGGTTATACCCACAGGCATTAATACGAGAGCAATCACGGGGATTGATGGTTGTGCTTTCCTGTTCAGGTTCAAGTCTTCTGTGTTAGAATTCAAATTGAATGTTGCAATGATTCCAATCGTCAAAGATGTCACTAATGGGTTTCGCTTTAATAGATGACATGAGAGTCAGCTGTGGAGAAAGGCTTCAGTCATCCCACCTCACACACACACACACACACACACACACACACACACACTCAGTAAAATATGATATTCATAATCGCTTCCAAATAACACTACGGCGTGGGATTTTGTTTGTGCAAGATTTATGACTTCAGGAGGAGGACCTCCTTTCAAATTCATCTCTCTGAGTGTGAAATTCTTTCAGACAAGCTCTTATTGTGTGAACGGAGGAATCTTCCACAGCAGACAGTATGGAAATTGAGCCATTTCCTCCCGTCCATCATGTCAAAAGGAAATCCGTTTTGCTTCACTGTTTTGGTTAGTTATTGAAGGCTTTTTCTATTTTCCGTGACCGGTTTTTAAGGGGAAAATCCACTGGCAGGCAGAGGGTGCATTTCACCATGAATCGACCCTTTGGAATGAATAGAGGAAGAACTTAGCTGTTGCATTCAGGTTGAACAGATTCCTTGAATTGTATACAGGCCGGTCTACGAGGGAAGGTTTGAAAACACAGCAAGACAAAGACACCACCAGAATATCAAAACTCACATGTCATTATTTCACATCATGTTTTGTAGGCGCAGTAGATCCTCACTGTTTTCTGTGTGTGTGTGTGTGTGTGTGTGTGTGTGTGTGTGTGTGTGTGTGTGTGTGTGTGTGTGTGTGTGTGTGTGTGTGTGTGTGTGTGTGTGTGTGTGTGTGTGTGTGTGTGTGTGTGTGTGTGTGTGTGTGTGTGTGTGTGTGTGTGTGTGTGTGTGTGTGTGTGTGTGTGTGTGTGTGTGTGTGTGTGTGTGTCTCTCAGTGGGAATGGAGAAGCCCGGAGTGGTGGAGCAGGTTGACCTGACTCCAACGCTGGCCCTGGGACTCGGCCTGCCCATATCTCAGAACAGCGTGGGCCGTGTCATCCCGGGTGTCTTGGAGGAGACCTCACTCCGAGACCAGCTGCGCTACCTGCATCTCAATGGCCACCAGCTCAGCTGCCTGCTCAAAGACAGCACGCCCGACTATGAGAAAGGTGGGTTACGAATTCGCAGAGTCCCACCTCTGGGCTCGTTAAAGCTCGGAAAAGTCTCATCATTATGCAGTGTAGTTCAGAGGCTGCCGATGGTATTCAGTGGCTACATTTTCCCCCCAATTATACAACAATGTGACTTTTGCCGTTAGCAAGAAAACTCTTTCCAAAAATGCAGTTATATTTTTCCTTCCTCTATTGAAATTGGCAGAACCACCAAACGCACATCAGCTCAGTTCCCATCACTCTTCTCCCAAACTATTAAGTAAATGGGGACATCTTTTTGGAACGTCCAAAACAAATGTCCAGCACGTGCAGTATCACCATCGTAATGGGTTTTTTCCCCTCACAACATGACCCCTAATAATCTGGTTAATGCGTGACAGAGGGTGTGGTGGAAAAAACGATGCAATAGTACAGAGTGAGTCCTGTAATACTGAAATAAGGAACATTAAGAAAAGAAGTTTGTCTTTGTAGTATTTATTCCCTGCGCAGGCAGAGAAGGCTTCATCGTCATACAGAGTGCTTATCGAGCCCCTCAGTGCAGTGTAGGGGAACATCATGTATTTACATTATAACAATTGATCAACAGTTTCAAGCTGCCCATTGACACCTCCAGTCATCCCCTTCCTCTTCTGAGCCTCGTCACACAAAGACATCTGTCTTTTATTACCCTGGCTTATCCCTGGGAATCTTCACACCTAAACCTTCTGTGGTTAACCTGCACCCCCATTCAGTTACTTCCTCTTATGGAAGCAGAAATACCCCGTATGGTCTTGTTACCGTGTCACATATATGGTTTTGTTAGTGAGTAAGGCACATGAGGTAAGTCACAGTAGGAATGTAAAATTCTCCATCACAAGGCTCATTACAGAGCAACATGAGCTCTGTGACCTGCTGCATCAGCTGCACTAATCAATTTTTTTCTTTAACAAACCAACAACAAATGAGTCAAACGAATATGTGGGGACGCTCCTAGTGAACCCACAGACTCCTATTTCCCTCAGGAGTTGGTGGGGACCAAAAACGGAGCAAAAAGGAGACAGAATATTACAGTATGTTGCTCAGCATGTGTGCTGGATGTGCACACGGTGCTTTACAGGAAGCTGTTTGCTAACACGTTAGCTATAACAACTCTGCGAGACGACGGCGCTACGTGGCCCAAAAAAGGGTTAGTGCTGCTTTAAAGAAATAAAATGTAGGCCTATAGATGTTCTGACAGGTCTCTTTTACGGCTAGTAAAACACTCCACAGAAGTTGTTGAGATAACACGTGAGCTCGGATGAAGCGGATCACTGTCTTATTTGGACAGTTGTTTTATTTGCATTCCACTCCCCAGTTTTGTGCCTGTCGTCTTTTCACTGAAGACGCACAGATGGTGCAGACTTAAGTTGACTCAGAAACGGTTCGCTGTAAGTAGAAGTCCATCTCCTCACTATGCGCTCCATGTTGTCGGCTACATCAAAGCAGTGTTTAACCTGAAGCACTCTAAGTTAAGACGTATGAAAAGAAGACACATTTTGGAGACTTCCACTGGTCTCTACTGGCGGTTAACAGATTGAAAATATGAATCTCGCATTTAGATAATCCTCCAAATGTTTCATTTTACGGTATTTTTGTGATTTTTCTTCGTTGTCGCAGATGAATAATCAGGTATGCATTTACAGGAAGTAGGTTACTAAAGGCTGACCATAGACACTGACCATATTACACAGGAGCAGGGCTTTGAAGAAGAAAGACTGAACCCAACCAGAAACCAAGCATCCGAGTGACAAACAGACAGACCTGTTCCTGGCATGTCCGGGTGTAAGTGTTAAACCCTCTGTCTACTGGCTTCTGTATAGTCTGTATATAAATGACGTTACAGCTGCGGGGAATCCACACGGGAGACTCACAAACATGCTGTGGTCTGTTCTGGAACATTAATGGCGCTCGCTCTTTGTGCAAATGCATGCACACATCCTCACGGAGTTCTGCTCCCTATACTTTCATCTCGGGGTCACACTGGTTGTCAGAGTTATTCATCTCGCAGCCTCTCCGTCTCTCCGTCCCTCTCTCTGTTGCTGTCCCTCGTTTTCACAAACATTTCATACAGCAACGATCAAACGGCAGCAGTCACCATCGCTGGCGTTTGATCGGTCGGAAGTAATTTATCTCATCATTTTAAATGAGACGGAGGGGAAAGGAGGCAGAGAGAAGGACTCTTTGATAACTGGCTTGTTCGGCAAACAATCGGACATGTGGCATTTCATTTGAAAATTCATAATCTTCTAAAAAGCAGTTTACTGAATCAGTCAAATAGTTAACGTGAAATGCTTTTGACGTGCCGACCGAATAGATTACATGTGGTGCCCAAGGTTGCTTCGTGGCCTTCAGCCTCCCTGCCGAATGAGAATTTTCTGAAATCAGAAAGAGGCACAAAAACAGCTCGAACAACTCTTTTATGAACATAGAATAAGGAATTACACCGCTAATGTTAGTAGCAAGTGTTCGAGGGTTGATTTAAAATCAACACGCTGGATCTGTAAGATTAGCATGTATTGGTAACTAAATAACTAATCTTCACATGAAGTCAATATTCCTGTAAATTAATGAGATGAATATGGAAGACAGTTATTCTAGTTATTTTTTTGCTTGGCTCTGTCTGTCAAGACTGAAACGTCTCAACAACGACAGGATGCATCGCCATTGAATTTTCATATTTTTTGTATTCATGGTTCCCAGATGATGAATCCCTAATTATGTTTGTCTCAACAACCATCGAATGGATTGCAGTGAAATTTGGCCCAAAAATTCATATCACGCTGGTGATCCTCTGACTTTTAATCTAGCGCCGTCATCAGGACAAAATGTATATGACTGCACTGCTTTGGTTTATTAATAAACATCTGCAGAAATAATGCACAACTTTGTGTTTAGTGCTAATAAGGAAATGTTAGCATGCTGACACACTAAGCTAAATTGGTGACCATGGTAAACATTTGACTTGCTTAGCATGGGCATGTTAGCATTGTCTCTTGTTAGCGTGTTAGCATGCTGACATTAGCATTTAGCTCGAAGCCCCACTGTGCCTCAGTCCAGCTTCATAGAGCTGCTAGCATAGCTTTAGGATCTAGGATGTAGCTACATTTTTAACAACAACCTGCTCTCTCTAAATTATTTTTTAAGCACATCTTTGTGATGTCTTTGGGCCTACAGATATTTGTACAGTGGCGGCTGGTCCATAGAGGGCGCTAGGGCGCCGCCCCCCCTAGAGCTACAAAAAATAAAAATAAAAATAAAAATATAAATAAAAATAAAATTTAAAATAAAAATAAACTATACAAATTGTCAATATTTGTGTTTTTGAAACATGGAATCACCCAGTAATATGTGTAAAATATGATATCTGCGGTAAATATATGCTTTTCCTGCTTGTCCTCTCTGCCTGTCTGCTCTTCCTCTCTGTGTGTGCACGTCTCAGCTGGCTGGGGCGCTGGAAAAACTGCCCCAAAGAGGCGGGTCTATAAAGCAGTTTAGCCAATGCTGAGTAAAGATATAAATGAGTGACATACAATTCAGCCAATCAGCGTCCTCAAATAGATTCAGCTTGGGGCAGTTTTTTTCCTGCCCCAAGCTGCGCGTTCTCGTCAGGAGAAGTCTCTACAGGAGAGCGCCAGTGTGAGCACTACTCCTCCAAGACCCGTTTGAGAGGAGAACTGAGAGGACTACTGAAAACTACTGAAAGAGCTGATCCAAGATCAGCCTGACCTCACAATCAGACAGCAGACTAGCAGGAAAGAGAAGCAGTACATGAAGCTTCTCTACTAGCTGTACACCAGACAGGTTTGACTAGCTGGATGACGTCATGATAATAACTTATTTATCTTTTTAAAACAACGGGGACAGAACCAGCACGGACAGTTAGGGAGTGAGGGACATGAAGCACCTGTCTGAGAAATGGATATATAGTTATATATATATATATATATATTATTATATATATATATATATATATATATATATATATATATATATATATATATATATATATATGTGTGTGTGTGTGTGTGTTTTATATTATAGTGAATATTATTATATGACATATATATTATTATATTATACAGAATATTATATGATATATATATTATTATATTATACAGAATATTATTATATGTTATATATATTATATTATACTGAATTCCCTGTGAGGGTGACTAAAATAAGATGTCCTGACGTGTTTGTGAAAGTGTTATTTACTGCTTTTTTTCGTGTTGGAATAAATGTTAAATATTTAACTGCAAAGTAGTAATGCGCGTTTGATACCTTAATTTGTTTGCATTAAATCATTCTGGGATGTTTGCTGAAATTGATTGGATGTGGCACAGCCCTACCAAGAACATTTTCCACCAGCCGCCACTGTATTTGTATAATGTCCCCATTTTCGGTACAACATGTCTCTTATCCTATGTTGAATTGTGAGACAAATGTACGGCATGCTGTCCTGAAGAAAGTGCGTTGAACTGCCACAAAACTGCAAGTGTGGTAAGCAGCAAATATTGCTTCTTCAAAACTTAATTTAAAACTAACTACTTCTTTTCACATTAAAAACCTTACCGCGCTGGCAGCACATTTCCACTCTATTTTGGTCCCTGGTTTCCATAGTGATGGGATGAAATGGAAATTATTTCAGCAGACCTACATTTGGATGTGTTGATTTTTTTTTTGATTTTTTTTAATCAGTCCACTTGGGTAATCATGAAGCTGTTATGCAGTCAAATGTAATAGTTGTCTTGTCACTGCTGGGAAATTCTCCTGGGATGATATTTGAAGTTTCCCGGCTGTGGGACACCTGTTGGGGTCAAATCTCACTGGGTGTGAAAGAAGTGGCCTCCTGTCTGGGAGACAACAAGTACCAAAAAAAAACATTTAGAAAAGATTTACAATGCCCAGAAACTCTCAGCTCGAGTGTGATGCAATCGGATATATTAAGATTTTGTCATTGTTGTGCAATCTTTTGCAATCACTTTTCTTTGTCTTAAAGGAACAATAACTTGCAAAACATGAGACATTTTCAAAGTTCAACTCCGTACAAGTTTAGAAACATCTTGTTCTGCCTCCACAGCTCTCTGCCAAGTTCTCCGTCTGTCTGCCTTGTTTCTTTTTTAATTCTGTTTATTTGATGCTTTTAATCCGCTGCAGTAATCACACTGAAATCAAGATAGCAATAACTATATCCAAAGCAGAAGTAATTAAAGTGAGCTCACTCTCCCAAATGGTACTCTTTGGATTTTCTCTTGTCTCCTAGATTCCTCACCCGATATATATGTTACCCACCCTAAACGATATTCTTATTGGATAGTCTGTTATTGGGTGTATCTCCTTTTATGGTATTATTTAGCCCTATTTAGTTTGATTTCATATTTTCTTTTACCCAGGTCATTATTGTATTGTTTTATCTTTTAGTATCCTTAGTTGTTATTTTAACTGTTCCAATATTGTCCCATTTGTTTGATTTCTTTCCACTCTGTTACTGAACCCTAACACAGGCCGACTGTGATTCATTGGATTAAAGCAGCAGAGTCATAACTGATTACATTTGGAGGAGCCAAATCCCCCAAGCACTTTGGTTGTCTTGAGTTTGATCAGTGGCGGGCTGTGTATTTTATACCTGGGCCTTCAGTGCTGTCCTACTACAGTTGAATTACCTCCTAATAACCTCATTATGACACATCAATCCAGCAAACCTGCAGCGGATCCACGCATTCCACCACTCAAGAGCACGAGCCATTCAAATATTATTCATAAAAGCGACACGATAGACAAACGAACAGTAGTAACGTTACTATGTAAACAAACACACGCAGTTTGTCACTTACCCAAACTTAAAGAGTTTAATCCCAGTACATCGTTTCAGTTCCAGTAAGAAGTCCTTCTCGATTCATGGGCGCCAGTGATGACAGTCGAGTCTCCCCAGTTGTATTTCACCGGTCTGCTGCGGCAGGTTGGCAGCGGGGCCGGGTTCCCTCCTCCGCCGGGGCACCGGCCGGCGCAGACCGCACGCCGGGCCGCGGTTGTGGAGCTGTTTCCCTGCGAACGTGTTCGTTGAGTTGTAGATCCACTCGAGTCTCTCCAAAAGTTTTCAAAAGCACCGTAGCTTGTGTCCTGCCGTGCTATGGGGTCCTCAGGTTAGCGTAGCGTAGCTCCAAACACCAGGAGCTCAGTTAAAATGAAACACATTCCCAGCCATAAAATGTGCAACGCTTCTCCACCGCTGTCAGACAGAAATACCGTTCATACAAATCCTTTTCCTGGCTGAGTCAGGGCTGCCAGCTGTGGTTGACTGACCATTTCTTACGATGTCCAGCTTTTCCTGAAATGTCCTTCTTTCTTGAGAAAGGCGTTATCAGTAAC
This sequence comes from Leptoclinus maculatus, assembly GCA_032191485.1. NCBI lineage: Eukaryota > Metazoa > Chordata > Actinopteri > Perciformes > Stichaeidae > Leptoclinus > Leptoclinus maculatus. Next base: position 19,790,767 of record JAVDOI010000011.1, on the reverse strand, counting down.
TCCGCCACTAAATCCGTTTCTCTTCAGTCATTGAGTGTTCAAAAAACAAAGCTAGGTAAAAAAAAAAAAAACTACACCAAGCAAAACCCTACAAATGTTATAATTTCTTCCATATCTTTCAATTTGAACTCTTACTCCTCCAACTAAGCTCTGCTGGCTAGTTAAATTTCGTTTCACTTTAGTCACGTGCTCGCCCACTGACCAATCACAGCACACCCTGCATCTCTCGGCAGAGCTGCACCTGGACATGTAATGATGACGTAGGTGTAGGCCGGCTAGTATGGTTCTGATTGAACACTATGACAATCAACAATATCGTCCCCATTTACTTAAACTGCACATGGAAGCACTTGTGAGTCTGCAGGCCTCGGGCCTCTCTTCTACCGAGAGACACAGAGGAGAAATCTGATTGGATAAAAGCTCTACTTAAAACAAGCTGCACTGGAAGCAGAGCAACTGAGGAAGACAGTAGCTGTACAATGAGAAAATAAGATAATGGGAAAAAAATTATGTTTCGGCCAGCAGAGAAGGCTTTGCAGTGCAGGCCCTGACGGCCCACCACTGAGTTTGATACAAGACTCCCCCCCCCCCCCCCCCCCCAAGCAAATGTACTAAAGATTGTTTTTTAAATAAAATACGAGTCTTGGTAAAATATTTGTTTTAATGATGTAAATTCCCCCGGTTATTATCAATTTTTTGTAAATCTTAATGCCCCAAAATTGCATTGATAAAGCATGTTATCGTCTTCTTGACAAACAGTCCCACCTACATATTTTTTATTGATTTTGGTTCCTCAGATGATATCAGATTTAATAATATTTCCCAAGTACATCTCTGTTACCAGAAGCCCAATTAGAAACCTCACATATAAGGTACAAGCACATTTTGACTGTCCTTCTAGAACCCGTTTGTAAATCCATCACTGTCCGCTTTGTTTCAATCTTCATATTGTGTTTTTCTTGTGCTCCTAACCTCAGGCATCTTGTAGGGCCATTAACCAATCCGTGTACTTTTAGACAGATGAAACATGGCCAGGGCCATCGATACCGTGTGATTCATGCCTGTGGCTTAAGGTTCTAATATTTCTACCAGCCCCTCTGTCTGGCAAAGCCACAGTCACTATTTATCACCCCTATGCCGCTGAGGTGTGTGTGTGTGTGTGTGTCGCATACCACACATCAAACCTCCGCATTGCTTTGTCCTTGAACATGTTCCTAAAGCACTGAAGTGAAATGAAAGCAGGTGTCACTTCGTCTGCTTTGAGCAAACGTGTGAGTGAGTCATTGCTCGTCATCTTTAGGTTCCTGACAAATTATAAATTGTCTTTTTAGCACTAAATGTTTTTTTTTCACCACAGGCATTTTATTATCTTTTCAATTTTAGGAACGTTATCGACACAGGAAACAGAACAAGCAAAGGCTGAAATGTAATAGATTTCCCATTAAAAAACAAACATCCAACGTGCATCAGAATGATTGATGAAGTCATGAATAGGATTACTGAACTCTCATTCATGAAGAAAGAAATGGTAAGACAAATGTTTGTATTGTGTTTATGATGAAAGACGGCAGGATAGGCAGCCGTCTGAAGAGGCATTTTCTGAAGTGAGACAAAGCGCTCCAGACTGCCTTCACTTTTCTTCATTAGTTTTTGTTTTTTTAATAAACTGATAGTAAAATATATGTGGTACCATCTCCATCCAGTCGTAGCTGAGCATCCAACAGTGGTTGTAACGTTGCTAATGTCTTACAATATGTTGGCAGATTATTGATGTGCCCCCCTAATAATACTGAAACTATTGCATTCAGTTGGGAGGCAGTCTGCAAACAGAGGGTGACGTTACATAATAGAAAAGCACAGATTGGGGGTTTTTGAGGAGATAAGTTGAATTGTCCTGATGCATCAGATGGTATTTGGTGATAAATAAACAGTGCAAAAATGAATATGACGCCGCATCAGGAAACCCACGGAGGATATTAATGAGATGCTGCAAATGTCCTCATTTTGACAAACTTATATTAATGCAATAGCTGCTGAAGTTCCAACAAGAAGTGTTTTGCTGCATATCAAAGTAGTGACAAGTATTTGTGTACCTGACAGGGAACATCAATGTCAAAGTAATCCCTGATTAATGCTCGCACCAAAGCCACACTTTGTAAACATGCCAGCTGTTGATACCCCCCCCCCCCCTTCATCCCGTTCCAGAGGCAGGCTTTGAGCAGTTCCGCGTGGCAGAGAAGGCTCATGGGAGCTGGATGAAGCTCTTCCTGGAGGGCAACACCTCCGAGGTGCTCACCAACATGGGCAAAAAGGTCGTGAAGCAGTACCTGGAGGCCCTGGCCGCCATGAGCTCGGCCCTAAGCAAGCAGCTGGGCAAGTACGACATGTACTCCATGGTCGCAGGCACGGTGTTTGTGTTCCAGGTGAGTGCAGAGGGGTTTCATTCAGCCTGAGGACTGTAGAGACTGGTAGGCCAGTGTTTTGTTAGTGTATGAAAGTCACAGGTGTGAAGACACTAAATTAATCTCTTGTAAAGAAACGTGTCCACATTACAAAACTTTCTTTTTCGGTGCTCCGGTTTCCCTTCAGCTCCTGCTGGTCTTGCTGCTGGCGATGCCTGAAGCCCTGAGTGGCGAGGCGACCGTGGACCTCCCCGTCCTCTCGGCCCTGCTCTCCCTGCCTTTCTACCTCCTGTGCCTGCTGCTCGCCTCGGTGCACGTCTTGGTGTGCACCTCTGCCGAGAGCTCCTGTTACTTCTGCAGCCTCTCCTGGGGTCTCGTGTTCGCCGCCGTCGCCTTCTCCTCGGCGATGTTTTGTATTCTGGTCTCCATGGCGACGCGGCGACTCCCCCTGGGACCGAAGATTCACGGGAAGGTGAGTCCGTGCACCCAAATATACCGCCCACGCAGATTGGAGCAGATGTTTGCCCTCGTAGGTGTACGCACACGTGTGCTTCATCGGCATGTCAAACCTCAGCGTTTGAACCGGTCCAGCTGCTCTGTGATTGTTTTATAACTAAGAAGATTAAAGGGACAAGTGAGTCATCTAAAGTTAGTTTTTCATCCAGAGACGGCTGCAACTTGCTGCTGTTTAAACGTAATGTGTAATACATGGCCACATGCTAACGGGCAGCATTACACCTCTACTGCTGGGTCCATACAATCTTCATTTACAGTCATCGGCTATAAACATTTTGAGAAGCCGTCTAAATATCTCTGCTATCTTCTAATATTCATGAGTGGCGTCCGCCTTCAGTTTCTATTAGTCATCTTTTGTGTTTACTGTGCCATTAACCGCTGGCTGTACGGTCTGTGTACGGTTCATTGTATTAAATCTGAAATGGCAGAAACTTTGCTCCACGCTCTCCTCCAGGCGAAGTCGTCTCCTGGTTGCAGGGAGGACAAAATGAAAATGTTCTCATTTCTGCTGCTTTGGATTTAATAAAACAAACAAACTATGACACGAACCGCGTACCGTCACTGTGATCGACGAGGCCTCGGGGCAGTCCTTCGTCCTCTCGTGTTGGACTGAGGACAGACTGGACTCTGCCGTGACTCGCTATCGCCTCTCCAGGTACTACAGTGGTATTACAGGACAGGACGGGGCGGGGCCAGCTGGTTAGCATGCTCATCTCAGTAGATATCTCTGCAACACAATACAAAGACGTCAACACTGTAACCTCTTCTCATTCTGTTTTGCGATTGTTTTAAACAAACGCTTTGGCCAGATCTTACACATTGCACCTTTTCCTCTCATGATTTAATTCCTCACGTCCTGCGGGTGGAGAGTTATTACCTTTTTAGAAACATTTATTTGAGAGAAAACCTACTAAATCCACTGAGGCTCAGGGGGGCTGGCACGCTCTTGTCTGTTGTACCTCCACTTTGTGATATAGCTAAGTTTGCAAAGTCTTTACTAATGCAGACTTAAACCACTTGAAGGTATTGTGAAACAAAGGGCTGAGAAGAAGTTTCAGTAGATCTTCTTTGATCTGTTAAAATTGAAAAATCACTGCACCAAAATGACATCTGTAAAGAAGTGCTTCAGCGAGTCTTTCTTTGTGGATTTGAAACTTCGGGTGCCATTTCTATAAATCAACAAGTGTTTGACCGTATGCACAGGAAGATGTTGAGGTAATAAGTAGTAAAAACCTTTTGATATATTGAAAAATATATTGTTTTTTGTTGACGCGTCAAAAAAGTGTGAGAATGTTTTTGTCATTCAATGCAGCGACTGTGAGAGTTGTAGAGAAGGAACTCTGACTCAGCATTTCTACAACCCCTGAGTTGAACTGTTAATGCCAACAGCACAACAAAGGGACCATGAATTTATCACAGATGCTGCCGCGGTGTGCTCTGCTGGCAGGTTCACTCCCAGAAGTCACTCCCAGAAGTCACAGGCTCCCATTGTTTTCCAAATCCACCTCACAGTTCTGAAACACGCTGCCGCATTGATGAACATAATGTCCATATCAAAAATGTTCCAGTCTAGCAGAATTGAATCTGTTGGGATCATTGCGTGTCTCCAGCTAGTTGATGCCCTCCACGCCGCATTATAGAAAGTTTTTTGTTGCCTTTTTGTCGTCAAAGCAGGCATTACACCAGTGAAGCATGATGGGAAGGGATGAAAAGTTGTTAAAAACCTGACTATCTTCTGCATTATTAAGTAAGAAAAAACTGCAATAGACATGAAGCGTTGTGTCAGTCAGTGCAGCAGCAGACCATGGATATTTTAAGAGAACTGGATGCCATGTCTCAAGAGCGAGTACACCTCATTCCAGTGAAAGATGTTCACAAACCAAAATAGTTTTCTGGCTTCCTCAGGCTCCTGCGGACACTTAGAGGATGCTCACTATACGGTCAGGTACGCCTCGCTAAAACTACTGCAGTCTAATACGACAGTCCTGAGGGTGTTCCTACTACTTTGTCCACCCCTTGGCATTTATATCAATGAGGGTATGTTGAATAACAGAAACGCCTCTATATATATATATAAATATATTTACATGAGCTTTATCCTTTAACTGTGTGGGTTACAAACGCATTCTGATGATTTTCCGCATGTGTCAGCTGCCAAAGAGACGGTTTACACAGAAGTTGTCAAACTAATTAGAAGATTAACCGAGAGAAAAGAGGCCACGTCGCCTCTAAAGACACACTGGTACCGGCGGTGGTTCTGATGGTTTTTGGTAGTCCAAATTAGTTCCATACATTGTTTATGTGATTTTGTCTTCCCTGCTGTAACGGCTATGTTGAAATGTACTGGTTCAATTAAAAGTAATTGGCAGCGACGTTTGGACCGCTCCTCTAAAGGGGCAATGAATCAGATATAGTGCGAGTAGTTCTTCAGAAGGTGAAAGCTTTCAGTCTTTAGTGTTTGTTTGAATTGGCCTAAAAGATGAGTCCTCTTTACTGCCGCACCTCTTTGCTCATTATAATTTATCTGTAAAGGTTACATCTCATTTCCCTTCTGGGGAACTTTGCGAAAGTGCTGAGAGGGCAAAAATAAAGTCGGGAGGAATCCACTCTGGCCGTTTGTGTCGGGGTGAAGAAATGAACTCTCAAATCTTTCCGCTGGAGCAGCAGGAGGAGGAGATGTACGGTGGATTGTTCTGTGACTCCGGTTTCCTTGAGAAAGACTGGGATATTGTCTTTGAGTTAAAAAAAAAAGAAGTGCACATAGCTCAGCTGGCAGGTAATGAGTGGACTACTACAGAGAAGAGTGCTTCCTCGTCCAGCAGCAGACTTTGTCTAGAGAGGTGAGACAGTCGGACAGAAAGTAACTCAACCAATTAATCCGTCAAACATGTCCTATTATCACGTTTTTAGAAAGATTTCGACGACACCTTTAAGTCTCTGTGAATGAGACAATGACCACAACGTCAAAAGGGAACAAATTATTTGACCTACAATTCATGTCTTTAATTTGTATCCTGTGATCATATGTTTCGGTTAATTGACGAACTGCAAAGTGTCAGAGAAAGAAAAAAACATACATCAAAAGATCCTCACATTTAAGATGGAAACAGAATGTTTGTGACTGGATAGTAATGCGTCGCACACACAATAGTGGTAGCCTTCTGTGTGTTTATGATTTATGTGAAGAAAGTAATGCAATTAACACATCATTTATATCTTTAATGCATCTGAAAAAGAAACGCCTACAGTGCTGCATGCTGACTAGCGGACCGTTCCAGCAGTGATACAGGCTATAAGAGCTCATAACGGCATATATTTATGGATAATAAACTATTATTAGTCCTGAATACTGCTGCAGATATGTTGCTTAGAATGACTTGCAGTCGATGTTGGAGTCTATTTCAGAATATTATTGATGACTTTGAAAGCAGTATATGGATCAGTTCCATGTATTGCTAATATATCTTGTTCCAATAACGGCGATTAAACATTCATAATCATGGCCCATCTTTATGGCCAAGATCTTTATCTCTGTAATAACCTGTGTGAGGAAATATAATTAGTAGACTCTTTGTCCTCTAAGTCATGACTGACAAGCTCATTTTGATATTGAGATTAGACCCAAAAAAAAAAAGCTGTTTCAGTGTCGCACTATATTAGTATTGGTGATGAATTCAGCTGGAAGTCCTCTGAAACGTTCTCAGATGGTATTAAATCAGCTTGAGCCGGTTTTTTTTGCATCTCTTTGGACACTTTTCAGCAATCTTTCAATTTCCTAAAATACTTTAGAAACACCGCTGGAGTTACCATTGAGGAGGGACGATATTGTGCAACAAGGTTCCAAAATGGAGACGGAGAGGGTTAGCAATGATCTGAAGTCAGATGAGGTCTCGTTATATTACAGTATCCGATCGCTTGAATCGGTGTGGAATCAAAGTGCAAAGCGGCGGCTGCTTTGACTTGACAAATGACGGCGTTATGGGCGGCATCCAAACCTTTTATTAGAGGCGTCCTGATTAGTTTCTCTGCAACTGGAAGATTAAGCACACTCACTAACCCACCGCCCATCAAAAAGTGTGATTAGAATTCCAGTTGAATGAATTTAAATAGCCGAAAGGTGAGTGTACCGCATTTCAAAAGGTAGAGTCTGTATAAAAAAAAAAAAAGGCGATATTATTAACCCTTAACAAAAATCCCCCTTTTTATTTTTTGGCCTAAAATCATAGAAATATGATATTGACTGTTATGCATGCACAGATGGTACCAGGGGCCCTACAATCATTTTAAGGCAAAATATGACTTCATATGACTTCAACGTCTTCATCCTGCCGTTTCACTGTGCTTTGACGTGATGCAGGGAGCTGGTGAAAGGGCGGAGGAGTAATATCCTTTATTCATACATTAGGCCTCCGTTCCGGTTGTGATTGATGGATGTTCTACTCTCGATGTTGGCCCAGAGGCTGCTCGGAAAATAGTTCTTCCTGTTGTGCTCTTTAAATCAACAGAAGAGCATATCCTGGCTCTCCTTCATTGTTTCAATTGTATAACTGTCTTTTTTTTTTTTTTAATAATTAAACGCACAGTTCCACATTTATTCACTTTCTAGCGAAGAGCGAGATGAGGAGGTCGATACCACTCATATCTGTTCATTGAGTGTAAGGCTACAGCCAGACGAGGGTTAGCTTAGCTTAGCACAAAGACTAGAAAGTCTTTTTTTAAATAGTCTAACCAGCTTGAAATGGATGCATGGATTAACTTTTTGAGATGTAACTGATTTAATACGATCATTTAAGATTAAAATCCAAAACAATTCTCTGATCACAAGACTTAGTTATTTACCTTTATTTATTGAGTATCGGGGACATAAGTGTGGTAATAAATGTTATTGTTCTGAGAAGTCTGCTGCGTTCATAGATGGAACAGAAGGGGGCCACGTGTTGATCCCTGTGGGACTCCACAGGCCACGCTGACCTGCTTGGATGTCGACGTGCCGGTGGAGATTAAACAATTACTGTCTTGGAAATTGGATCTTAACCAGTTCTTGAAAGCCCAACCCAGACCGGTCCAACAACATGTGTGATCAACGTTATCAAATGCAGCCGTGGGAACTAATATTATATAGAATACATCATAGAGAAATGGAATCGGCTATTTGTGGTGTTGTGCTGTGGATATGCAAGCTGAAAACTAGTGAAATTGTATCAATAGAAAATAATAAGGTAATAATAGCTCTGTCTAAATGATGATGCTTCCTAATTTTACTTCTATTACGCTTGTCTTTCATCTCCTTTAAAACAGTGCCAACAAGATTTAATCAGTGTAGGAAAACATGAGGAAATGTACCGACCAGTGGAGGAGAGAGAGACTCCAACACGGAGCAGTGGAGCTGGAAAAACACATATTACAGCTCCCTTTGGGCTGTGACGCGTTTTATCTAAAAAAAAAAAACAACAACAAAGAAGTTGTTGGCACACAGGACATTAATCATATTCTCAGTAATGCAACGGTAGCTCTGGCTTTGAAAAATGAATGGGCAGACCCTGCTTAACCAAAGACTCGACCCTGAAATATATGCAGGATAAAGAACTATATTTCGTGATAATTAAGTTACATAAAGGTTATTCAATCTGGGAGACATTCATAGAAATATAAACTTGGAAACAGAAATTGTGAAGGAAAGAGTTTCAGAAAGAACAACCTAGATACTTATAATGTATGAAAATGTATGCAACCTAGATGCTGTAAATCCTGAATTCGCCACAGTTGAGTGATGTTGTTTTCCTTTTTATTTTTGTGGAACACAACTACCAGAACTAAATATTTAATGTCGCAGCGTATAGTGTAAAGCAAACACTCCGGTCCCACAGTGCACTGGTGCTGTAGCCTGCAGATAGAGAGAGAGCTCAGCCTCAGGTGAGCCCAGGCTGAGCTGCACGACTGTGTTTGATGGCTGTTCGTTGGGCTGAGACGTCGCTGCTGAACTAAGAAGGCTGAACTTGATTTGTACTTGCTTTAGATGGCGATGTGCCGTCCCCACTGGACCAAATTATTTGCATTTAAGTATGCGAATAGCAATTATAGAAATGTGATGACCGACCGCAATTCATGAATGACGGCTCACGGTCTCTGTCTGCTGCAAGAGGAGTCCTCTAGAACTGTTCCTCAAACTCTTATTCTGGAAGCGCCTTTTTTAAAATGGAAAAAAAATCCCCATCACCTCATGCTATCTCAGCTGAAGACATGAATGTTAAACTAATCAAAAATGTTTAACATATACACATGTTAAATACTTTATAAGCGAGACCAAATGAATGTATCTAAGTGGAGTTAACATCTCATTCTTTTCATTTCCTCTCTTAACAGAATGTACGCTAGCCTTTCACATTAGATTCATTATGTAAGCAGCTCCCTCATTAAGCTTAAAGATGTCCTGCAGTAATAAACTTTAAATGAACGACTACGGAATAACTCCTGCAATTGTATTTGGCAACCCCCATAAAGTCTCCTCTAACCCACCTGTGGGCCCCGACCCGGTCTCTGGGAACGACTGGCCTGTACTGTACCGTAGGATGGGATGACCGACTGAAGCTCGTGTATTAGCAGAAAGGGAAATGGAAACAGAAGTCTGGATATTGTTTCTTTGATGTGAAAAGTATGCAGTATATGCATCAATGGACACATTTTCTCGTCCTGAGTTTGAAATGACGGAGGTCGAGATAATAGAGCCGCAGGTGTAAGTGGTTGCAAATTGAGCTGTTTTATTATGAAGCACATGGGTCATTTAATGAGTGTCACTAGATGAGGTTTTTCCAATACTGAAGTATATTGGTGTGACTCACCCAAGCAGTAGTTGGGTCCCAATGATTATCCCACTGAGTGGAACAATTATACCTGCCAGTGGATCCGCAGTACAGATGTGGGCGAGGGCACAAAAGGTTGAGTGAGCAGTCATGCTACATGGTAAATGGACTGGTACTTCAATAGCGCCTTTCTAGTCCTCCGACCACTCCACGCTCTTTAAACACTAGATGTCATTCACCCATTCATACACTGAGCAGGCTACCGGTGTCAGGCCTGTGTGGTTGTGGTAGTCGCAGGTCGTGCACAAGTCGTAAATGGGATCAAGTTAAAATGGTCTTAAGTTGAATAGATTTCTTGAGGCAGCAAACTTACTCTTAAGATTGAGAATTCGGTATCTATTACTTTTGTACTTTTGGCTACAAACATGATAGTAATCACTTGTGGAGATCCCAGATCTCTAGCAGAATGTCTACTGTTCCAAGGTCCAAGAGGAAAGGAATGACCTCTTTGTCAGAAGTAACATATAAATGTTGTTTGCACTCCACTGTAACCACACCAGACACATTTTGGTTCTTAATGCTCTTTTTGATTTCTGTCATAGTCTCCAGTGAGGAGCGGCGGCAGCGAGTGGTCCCTGTCGGAGCTGGACGTGTTGCTTCTGGCCGGCACGGTCGGACACACCCTCAGCTTGGCGGCGAGCAGCTTCGTAGAGGAGGAGCACCAAACCTGGTACTTCCTGCTCAGCACCCTCTGCCTCGCCGTCTTCCAAGACGTGTGCCGCAAGTACTTCAGAGAGCAGAGGGGCCCTGGAGACGAGGAGGAGCCCATCCTCCCTTCCAAAGACTGCCATCCCTCTGCTCACCCCAGGGCAGAGGTTTGCTCCGAGAGGTGGCTGGCGTTAGCCACGCCGCCCTTCACTCTGCTCTGCTGCCGACTGCTGCGCTCCCTCAACCAGACCGGGGTGCAGTGGGCTCATCTACCCGACATGGGACACTGGCTCAACAGGTCGGGTTTACCATTAGTCTAAAATGAACAACAGAAAATATAATTTCCTACATTTAATAATGGCGATTGTCATTTTAAAATGCTGTTTTTTAAAAAAGGCTGCTTTCTTTTATTTCACTCCAGCATTTTTTCGCAGGTGACTCATCATCTCACTTGTCATGACACTTGTCATTTTTGCAAAGCGGAGTGTTGACGTGCAGCAGCTACCTGGCTGATGCATGATTACTGTTTGCAGCATTATGATTCCTAAGAGCTTCTTCTGGGAGACGACGCACCACTCTATGAATAGACAGAGTGGTCCGTCTTTCTCTTCGGCTTCTCTGAAGTCTTCGGGCGTTCCCTATTTATCAACACGTATCGAAGTTTATCTGGAAGTTTGTTCGATACGGAGTCTGGTAAATGCAGTGAAGTGAAAAGGCTTCTTTCTCTGTTTCCGTCCCGACGTTCAGCAGTCACACGGGGAGAGATTCAGAGCCTCAGTCGTCTAGAACGCAATGCAGCGACAGTCTCCATTTGTCTCTCCACCTACCCGTGAGAGTAACGGATCAATGTAAGCAGCTCAATCCTGTTCTCTGGGGAATATACAAGCCGGCCATTAAGTGACATCTCGGACACAGATGAGGCCGGTTGAGTGAAATATACAAGGAAATTACACTTAATAACAAAGTCAGTCCCTGAATGATTTGGTCATCACAGACATTTAAGGAAAGCTATAAAAGTCTTTTCACCTGACACCCAAGCATTTATTTAGGGTGATTTTCTGGCGGAGAAGACCCTCTACTTACTTATTTTGTTTTCTTAAAGATTCAAGACGGGAAAATGGGTTCTGTGATTGCTCAGTCTGTAGAAAAACGGAGCCATTACTATTCTGTCAACAGCACGGGGGCAGGGGATTATGGTTTGTTCTTTAACATGCATCACATGGTGGAATAGAGATGTGGGTTCTGACCTTTTCCCTGTCCGGCGCTGCCCTTTCTTGCTCCCTGCGCTGCCCGTTGCTTGGATAATGAGATCTATGTTAGTGTTGCGCCTCATCTTGTCTCAAAAGTACTCACAGCTGTCTGTTCCAGCAAACGGCTGAAAAACACGGCTTCTATTCAACTTTGATATGTCCTTTGAGGGCTTATTACTCGCCTGTGCTCGGCGGCGGTGTAATTTCAAACCATAGAGCCTTAACTCCAGTGAACAATTGAAGAGCCTCTTTAAAGTTTAAACTACTGCTGGCGGATACGACTGACCGTGTTTCGTCTCATCCAAATGTTCTCTGTTGCTCTGTAAATAGTCTACTTCAACGTTTGAGCTCTCTTTTTTTTGATTGGTCAGGTTCATTTATGCTCATTATATTCTCCAGCGAAATAAGGGAAAATGTTGAAATGCGTACGATATGTCCTGTAATTGTGTTCTTAAATTGAATTCAGTCATAAAACTCAGAGAACTCCAGCGTTTTCTTAACCCCAGGACCGCTTGTCTCTCTGTTCTAGCTCCGAACACAGGACGCTGCTCTCCCTGCTGGCTGCTTTCTGCCTGCTTCTTATCTACCTCCTGGTTCAAAGACGCTGTTCGTGGGTCTCTAAGGTCGCCCTCGCCCTCGGACTTCTGGGTGTCTACAGCTACCGGGCAGCTGTCGGCAACGTGTTGTTTCCCTGGCAACACTCTGGTCGAACTACGTCCAAGTAAGTTCTTGTGAACTCTTTTGATTTAAGTTCATTCACCATGAAGACGTGGCTAATTGCTGTCCCCTGTTAGCGGGTTGATTAACAGTGCAGGAGTGCTGAGTTGCTCTGTTTGAGCGTGAAGGCTGAGGACAAACACTCACACACCCGCATCACCTCTGAAACTCCCCTCGGACGACATTATTGTCTCTCCGAGGCGGGAGCTGGCTCGGTTTTAAAGCTAGTGAAGATACTGGTAATACAGGAAACTAGATAGCCTAAGATATCCAGTGGTGCCAACCATGTCATGCATGTCAGGAGGGAGGATTAACAACCAAAGTCAGGCAACGGTTTGGTGAGGGAAGAACTGGCATGGCCATTTTCAAAGAGCTCCCTTGACCTCTCACCGTAGGTTATCTGAATGAAAATGGGTTCTGTGGGAACCCACGAGTCTCCCCTTTACAGACATGCTCACTTTATGCTAATCCCATGCAGTATGAGGCAACATCCATGCAGTTCTTTGCATGCAGTGTAAATGCATTTGCACCTAAACAGCCTCGGTATATTGCATAAATTGCATTTGACTGTAAAGTTGAGATTCTTGTGGATCCGTTGAGCCCGATTGTAGTCAAAAGTGGTTAAATGTTGCACCAAGTCTGTGTAGCAAATTTGAACAACCCCAAAGAATTGCTGCAACAATTTACGAGACATAAGTGAGCATGGGATTGGCTATCGTGTGTTTCCATCTTAATGTTCTCAGCCATGGTACACTTCAAACTTTCAACGTTTCAATGGGCGCCTGACCGAAACACAATGTTTATTCCAGATTTATCACTGGAAACACTTGACACGCAGTGCTGTTCTGCAGCACAATTTATCTTCAGGTTCCCAGCTTTCAGATGATTTATACTTTGTACATAATTATGTGGCACATACTGTTGACCTGCTATCTTCCCCCTAAAGAGCCCCTAGCCCCCCCTAAAAGGAAGACAGAAATGGGTCTGTGGTGACAGTTCTACCTGCATTAAATCTCCCCAACCCAGTGCACCCTCAAGTCCTAAAAAAAAAAGGTCTGACAGCGTCTCAAATTAATTTAATTACACTGAGAAGCGAGTCGCACAATCTATGACTGTTGATTTTAATTGACAGTAGTATCGACTATTCTTTTCTCCTCCAACACAAGTCTCTGGCACAGCCCCACCCACACCTCCTGTCCTCCCTCACTGATGGAGACAAAGTCACATTCTCCCAACACAGAGGAGTAAGCTAGATAATTAGAGTTCAGATTGAACAGGGATAGTGAAGAGGCAATATATCAACATGCAGAATAATAGTTTTGTAAATTAGCTTTTCATTTGGCTTGAACATTTTTTTTTTTTTAGCTTCCATGACTGAAATACAAAACCGTGCACTGCTCATCGCTGGGTTTGGAAATATGTCGGAGCTCCTCGGGGAGCCTCAAGATGTGCAAAAAATACAGTGCAGGCCGTAAATCAGAAGTCTCAGCATTCTGCACCTTTAAACATGACTGTTGGAGGTCTTTTAGAAACCATGTGTTTTTAACCAGCGGCGTGGCTTCAGAATTGACAATGTTGGTCGGTTGGTCGTTCCACCACTTTGGTGAAATATCGCAACAACTATTGGACGGATTGCCGTAACATGTTGTACAGACATTCATGATCCCCAGAGGATGGGTTCTAATTGCTTTGCTGGTCCACAGACTTTTCCTTTAGGGCAACCAGCAGGTCAAAGTTTGCACTTATCTGAAATAGTATTTCTTGGACAGATTGGCACAAAATTCCGTTGACATTTATGATCCCTAAATGTTGTGTGACGTTGGTGATCGCTTGGCTTGTAAGTCAGCAGAAGGTTCATATTTGTGGTTTTGGACTATCTGTTTCAACAATAAGTGCATGGATCAGCTATGAAATTGCTGCACACATTCATGTTTAATACTGGATGAATTATCGTAATTTGGTGTTTTTTTTTTTATTATAATCTTGTCAACATCTTAATTTATCCAATACCCAAGTTTATGTACAATAATGGCATCCCATTGTATACCATTGTCCTGTTAGCACCACTGTGCCTGAATCCATCACCTTCATTTCACAGTGTCTGATAAAACGCTTCATGTGATGCACACCCCTTCCGTGTTCAGCGCACCTCAGACAATCTGTGTGTCCTTCAACTCAACCTGAAGTGATGGAAAACCATGTTTAATGTACGCCTTAAAAAGACATCATTATCCTTGAAAATGGATGCCTCTTTACACTGTAAACACTGGAGCCTTTAGCACAATCTATATGTAATAGCTGTTGTTAGCATTGTCCAGAAAGAGAGGCGATCGACCATCTTGCAGCTGCTAAGTGTGGTAATTTTTCATTCTGCAGACTGTAGCTTGGCACAGAGTTATCTCCTACTAACCCCCGTCAGAAAATAATGAGTGTTCAGGCTTGCACACAGTTCTCCTGTCTAGTTTTCCTGACCTCCCTTCATCTACCAACAGTACCCGGCCTTCCCTAACCTTTCCTGTTCTCCTTGGCAGTCTCTCCTACTTGCTCGCCTAATTAAAAACTCCACCTCTCACCCTCACCCACACAAAGACACCTGACTAAAGCCATGCAGGGACCCCGGCTCCTTTTGACGAACTGCGTGATTGACAAGGTTGACGTTGACCTGGTCCTTCAGCTTTTTCCTCTTCAGACCTCAACGTGTTGATCATTACGGCGCTCCGCCTCAAGAATGTATTTTAGACTGAGTCCACAGTGGGAATCGCTGGCCTAAACCTCTTTATATATGGAGCTAAGACCAACTGTAGTCTCAGGTCTCGTGAGCTCTCCGGTGCTGTATTTTGATTGCTTGGCGAGGAGAAGTTATATTTGTGTAATTATAGTAGAATTTGTTTCCATCTGCTGAGTTGTTGGAATCAATGTTGGAAATTTCCCACGGGTCAGTTTCTTTTGGTTTGGTATTGTCAAACAACCATATTGTTGAACTTATGGTTGTTTTAGATGGAATATCAGTCATTTATTCTTCTGTGGAATGAAAAAAAGAATGTCTTTTTTTCCCTACACACCGTAAAGTTAAATGCTTTGTGCAGTGACCCTTCTTTAAGGCTGGTCCTCCTGGGTGACTCTTTCTGTGTGTTTTATCAGAGTACAGCCCCCCCCCCCCGGTTCCCTTTGTGCCAACTGCCTAATTGCGCTGTTGCATCTTTCAAAATGGCTAATGGGGTTGAGAACCGCCAACGCTGCTCACTTTAAATGGTTCAGAGTTTAAAGAGTTACTTGGATTGATGTCACTGTGGATACAGTTCGTCTCTCTCGTTCTGTGTTTCTCCCACACAAACACAAACACAAACACACACACACACACACACACACACACACACTTCCTTCTGGCATAATCAGACATGAACCTAAAAATAGACAACTGACAGAGCAAATGTACTCCGCATTATGTTTTGATGTTACTTGTATATGGAGGTTGACTGATTTCAACCCGAGCACAACAATAAAAAGTTATCTACAAAGAAAGGTGAAGTGAAGGTTATGATGAAGCAAATTATAATTTTAATGTTCTAATAGGAAGTAGCTATCAAAGCAGCCGGCTGAGGGCCAAGCCTGTCTAAGCCTCTATTCATCATAGCCAAAGTTTCTTTCAGTCTCCGCCACAATTTCTACCAAACATGACGCTACAACAAGCATTTACAATGTTTGTTTTCATCCGTGTGTGTGTGTGTGTGTGTGTGTGTGTGTGTGTGTGTGTGTGTGTGTGTGTGTGTGTGTGTGTGTGTGTGTGTGTGTGTGTGTGTGTGTGTGTGTGTGTGTGTGTGTGTGTGTGTGTGTGTGTGTGTGTGTGTGTGTGTGTGTGTGTGTGTGTGTGTGTGTGTGTGTGTGTGTGTGTGTGTGTGTGTGTGTGTGTGTGTGTGTGTGTGTGTGTGTGTGTGTGTGTGTGTGTTTATGGGCTTCACACCTGCACACAACATGACCCATTTTATCACGTACTGCTTTATCTAGAAAGGGGCTGTTTCCAAATTTAAAAATATTCATGCATACCGATCTCGCTTAAAAATGGAAATGTATTCAAACTCGTCTCAAAACACCTGTGAAGCCCCTGCCACACACACACACACACACACACACACACACACAGGCATAGACAGACAAATATTCACACACAGAATTCACTTTTATTACCCAAGAGGTGAACCATTTTATAACCCTGTTTCAAAGGCAAGTCTGTGTTGGTGCAGCACATCAGTGGTAACATTTAACAAATCATTATTCTCTATTGACGTTCAAGAATTGTTCATAAAAGTGCTTTTGTGTGTACTTATTCTTTCTAAATCATGTTAGTTAAAGGGAAAAAAAAGCTGATTTCAATATAGAACATAAAGCTGAACCAGCTGGTATTGATCTACGGAAGCATTTGGTTGACTAAATTAAATTTAAAATGCAATAGTGTTTTCATTTCCCGTGGGCGTTCTCTGACAATTTTGAAATCGAATTTGCAAAAACCAATCAACATTTAATTTTCAAAAACCCTGCTTTATGGTGAAAATGGAAAAGCGTTGCGACCAACTGAAATAACATTTCAATGTTTGCTGAATAAATGAAATGGCAAAATGAGCGCATTTGCATTTTCAAGTTGTAGCCTCTTTGACTACGTACGCTGGTTCTATTCATCGAGCAGAGGTTTCACTGTTTATCACTGACGGAGATGAGGTCGTGTGTTGTGCCCCCACTGAAGGTATAGCTCAGGTAGCTAGCCAGCTTAGTCCCGCCTTCCGAGAATGACTGACAGGTTGCTAGGAATGGAGTATACATGCTCTCTGCTTTGAAGGTGCATATAACAAAATTAAAAGTGTAAATGGATTATTCAATTTTAATTTCAGTTGGGACTTAAATGCTCCATCTAAACATGCTAAACATGTTTTCAATATTTATATTGCAATTTAATTTTCAAATTTGAATTAATTTTGAATGTTGTCAACCATGAAGTGGAGTTGGTCTCTGATATTAAAATGTCAAATGGCTTTTCCATTTTTCATTTTAATAGTAGTGGAAATGAAAATGCTAATTTCATTATTGAATTTTAATCTGAAGTTTGACACAATTGATGCATATGTAAGTGGGAAATAAAGAAAACTGCTTTTGTGAGATTGCACCTTCATTTTAACTTAGTCTGCCAGGTTCTCCATTGATCTAGTGGTTTGTAGTGTAATTGGATGTTTTGTCTGTGACCATTGTTTCAAAGTCTGCCACTTTGTCCCAGCGGCATTTCAATGGTTCGACGTGCTCCGGTGTAACCCACAGAAGGACCCCGGCTCAGACAAAGTGGGCAGGTCCTCCTCGCCTTTAGGCCTCAAAGCTTTCTGGCAGTATATTACTTGTTTTGGCTGATTTACTGTAAGTGTTAGCCCGATGCAGGTGATTGATGAAGGGGATACACCAAACATGTTGAGGGGATTGGACGCAGTCTCACCTTTTCTTCTTCACTTGCTGGAACACCAGCGCTTGTTTCCTAGGTAA
Source organism: Leptoclinus maculatus (assembly GCA_032191485.1). Lineage (NCBI taxonomy): Eukaryota > Metazoa > Chordata > Actinopteri > Perciformes > Stichaeidae > Leptoclinus > Leptoclinus maculatus. The sequence goes on along the minus strand of JAVDOI010000011.1, from coordinate 19,772,854 downwards.
CATGAAATCCAGGCAGCTCCTCTGTACCACAGCTTGTCAAGCAACAGTTTTCTGTCTACTGCTGCGATTAACATTACAAAATGAAGCAAACTATCTGATTGATTCGGCCGGTCAAGTTTTCTCACCAGCCAATGGAGGATTCCCCGAGATCCCCCGAGGCCTTAAAGCCCCTTTAACATCTGACATCTTTACCTCAGTAACATTCAATATCCGTGACTAAATGAGCTGCAATCAAATGTCAAGGTTTGAATAAACATGCTGTTGTTATGGTTATATATGTAGAGTTTGATACTTTAATCTGCTTCATCAACACTGTGTGAGTGTGGTTTGATCAGATCAGGAAGGGAATTCGGAAACGTGACATCACCTTTTTCCCCAACTGAGCCCCGCCCACCTCAAACTAGGGAGAAGATGCAGACAGATGTGGAATCACCAAAACTGTGTTAAACATTTTGGGAATATTCAAGATGGAACATTTTCATGGTTGGAAATAACAGGAATAAAATGGAAATATAGGGGTGATTTGCTCAGGCTGTATTTACATATACACATTAGTGCTGGGCTTTTCATTTCCCGTATGATATGAATTTTTCATATACCGTCATACCGGTGCATAGACGAAACAACTGCTGTCGCTCTTCAACAGGCAGCTAAATATATTGTTCGCCGCTATGAGCTCTTCAGTCGGAGCTAGTTGTCTTAAGTGTATTTAGACGGACCCCTAGTCATGGTTATAACTTTATAACACAATTAATAACCCACAACTAACGCTCTTTAACAGAGCAAAACACCACGACACAACAGTTTATGACAAATAAACAATTTGTAACACTAATAATTGTACATTTATAAAATTTCACCAACAGACTGTTGTGCTAGCTAGCCCGCTAGCACAACAGTCTGTTAAAAGCTAGGAGAGGCTCCGTCGCTACAGTAACGTTACATTAAAGAACAGAACAGAGCGATGCAGGATGAACAAAGACAGACCGGAGATGCACCGATAGAGTCTGTGTCCAATAGAGGAGCTGTGTCTGCTGTTTGGAAGTGTTTGGGACATCGCTTGAAGAGGCATTCGCTCGAGGCAGCATATGACAAGAAAAGCAAGCGGCGGAGCGTCATTACGAACGCAATAACGATCCACCTCTGCAAGGACATGGTCCCGCTATGCAAGGACATGGTCCCGCTATGCAAGGACATGGTCCCGCTATGCAAGGACATGGTCCCGCTATGCAAGGACATGGTCCCGCTACAGACAGTCGCGAAAGACGGGCTCAGGGCAATGATTAAAACACTGGATTCAAGGTATGTCTGACCGGGGCGACAATACTTCAGCCAAACTGCGATCCCAACATTATAGGAACAAATGAGCAAACCCTCTAGTAAGCAAAGCCTTTATACATGATGATATTAAAATGTTTTTATATTCTATGTACTCCTGACAGTAGAGTAAGCCACTATAAACCTATATAAGAACACAGTCAAGGAATAAAAGAAATACCGTGAAATACCGTGAAACCGCCAGAATCTTAAAAAATACCGTGATACACATTTTTGGTCATACCGCCCAGCACTACTACACATATTTACATGTCATTTACAGATAGAAACAAACATTTTACCTTGTCATACGGTAAACGGACAGAATGCATTCGTCAAATGCATACAATGTGAAATATGACATGTGGTGAGTTAGCTAGCTAGCAAGTTAACTAATTGGGAAAAGTACTGTGATAATTTGAGCAACAATATGGGCAGTGTGCAAACTTAGGGTTTTAAAGTGGACAACGACATTTTAAGAGAAGTGTTTGAGGAGTTTTAATTCATCTATATTAATTAATTCTTTACTGTCACTTAGCGTTCAATCAAGCTACAGCCTACATGGTAACAGCTAGCTAGCAAGAACTAGCAGGTGCTAACAAGTTATAAACTGTTTTAAGCTACTTTCTGCTGGTTTAAACGAAATATAAAAGAATATCAAATATAGTCACTCAGTAGTGCCGTAGTGTTGGCAATAATGTGGGCTGCACATGGGACGCCCAAATATAAGTTAAATAAGTAACTATTAAAATTAATAAAAGTACCTTTTAATAGTGAATTTTTGATTGTGCAAAATGTCCTTAAGCTTTTGGAAATTCATTAAATTCCCTTGGAAATGTTCCAGAACTTGCGTGACCCTGTGCTGTCACACTAATATGTTTAGTATGAAAGCTATACCAGAGAGACTCTGTGTGCGAGTAATGCTGTGTTGGACATATTTCTAGCAGAGTCATTTTCCCTGTACCTGACTAGATATACTTTGATCCATTGATTGGGGTATGGTATTACTGCGTCTGCTTTAATGGATGTTTAACGACCTGCCTTGTCTTATTAATCTGATAGTGGCACTCTCTAGAAAGACTTTAATGTTTCAGGGCTGTACTTCTCCAATCCACAATAAAAAAGAAAAGAGCACTCTTAGCATTCTTCCTTATGATAAATGTGCTCTGCTGGAAGACACAGCTGAACACCATTATCACAACAAGTATGGCCTTTTCTTTGTTGTTCTGGAACGAGAGCGAGCCTGCCGTGACCTTGTGTGTGTGTGTGTGTTCGGTGGTCTGAACAACACCACGCTAAAGGGCAGTTGGAGGACTTTTACAAACTCCTTGATACAAAATGACAACGTATCCGCGGAGGGCTGCTGGGATTGTTGTTCAATACTAATGACTCAACAATTAAACTCTCTGTAGTCTGGAACAAAACCTCCCTTTGGACCGAAGTTCCAAGATGCTTTGCATATTGCCAGTAAGCACACACCAATCAGAACGCAGCATCATTAACCCATCGTTACATGCTGCTCCTCTAACTGCTGCGATTAGCTTGCTTACATCTCCCATGACTTTATTGTTAATCCGTCCTTCAAGGGGACAGGATGACACGAGGGTGTTGCAGGAGTCTTGTTTTGTGTTGTTGCGGTCCCTGCTGTTTGTCTGTAGAGTCTGATGGAAACAGATTGCGTAATCCCCCCGTTAGCTAAATCATTCAGTAAATGCTGGAAAAGTTGAGGACTCTGATTGGTGCAAAGCTGTGCTGTGTGATGTACTGTAATCAGGAGACACTTGAAGTGACTGCAGACACTTTGTGTGGGGGGGGGGGCTGCTATGGGGAAATGACATGAACCACAAATCTTTATCGCTTTATGGCTCAAACAAGGAGGAGGGCTTGTGCTTTTTTTTGCATCGAAAATGTCAAAGCTAACCAGCTTCCTTTCAGCCTTGTCTCGGTGCTTATTGCCTCAGATTGATGTGTCTCAACACTGCAGTCTGAGTTAAATATACAGGTTTCACCACAGGAGGCATCTTTCAACGTTTCACATGTAAATCTCATGTGTTTTCCTGTAGTTGTAAGACAATTAAGAGCGTGGCACAATACTTTTTGTTAAGCACAAACATGACAAAGATCAGTTTGTTATACTTAAAATTTTTCCACCCAGCGCGCTAGTTGACAAGTCAGCCCGGCAGCTTAAATCCATCGCTGTCCTCGCATTAATTCAAATCCGCGCCAGGATTTTTCCACGTTTCCTTTCCCATGAAATAATGATGAATACAATCCCTGCCACATTGTGAGGGGAGTAGTGAATAATGAAGAATAGTGCTGCATGGAGCATATTACTCTGCTCCTTCCCTCCGTTGGAACAGGTTTCCACAAAACACACGGATTAATAATACATGTCCAATACTTGCTCAACTCCTTCAGGGTCGGCTATTATCCTGTAACGCTTCCTCAGCTCTGACTGCATCCTGCTGCAAAAGAAATGTCCCTTTGCTCTGCGTAAGCCTTGAGAAGCCTGTTCGTAATGTCATGCCTGTCAACACTAGATTTCCAAAATGTGTAAATAGCTTTTTAGCAATTAGCGTTTGGAAAAATGACCAGAAGCTACTTTATATTAATATTAGTTATTATACGGGGTACTGTGTGGTCAATGGGTAAACTTGTAAAAATATACTGTATTAATGACTGGGTTAATCGCTTCATGTTTGCAGAGAATACAATTAAAAGCTTCAGTGTCCTCCGGCTGTAACTCCTCAAACTCAGTGGCTCCCTAAACTTCATTAGCTCTTAATGCTCTTTATTTCCCCTCCATCCATGCTGAAATAGAATAAAACAACTTATCATCACCAGAGCTCTGACGTCTCTTTTGTTGTCTGCTCTCTTTTTTCTTAAGGGCTAATTTACTATATTAATAAATGTAATTAAAGGGCAGATTTTAGGAGAAGAAACTCTCCATTTAGGTTTCTGTGGATAAGAGCATACGCTGAATGCCTGAAATGGAAATTAGACTAAATGTAATTGCCTTCATAATCGAAAGCACTTTTCCTTTAAAGCTTCAATTTGGGACTTTTTGAGCATGTAAATTATTGATAGTTGGGAAGTGATCTTTGTGGAGTAAGCCTTTTAGAAGGAGACAAGCCTTTTAACCTTGTAGCAGCTTCAGACTTAAGACCCAGAATTACAGAGCATGCATTATGAGCCTCACCTAACTTTACATCTGTGGTAAATCTTGCTGCCATGAATTCAGAGCTTACAGATCTCACAGCCTAGAAACTAGAAACAATTCTTGGGTCTAATTGTATGGCTTTATTAACTCATACACATTCACAACTAGGAACCATAGTACACTTTCTTGTCATGGAGGCAGAAGTTAAAGTTACATAGTCCACTCACACTGGAGTTTTCACTCATGTTGCCTGATGAGACCTCTTCCCACCACAGTGTACTTGTACCATAGATATGAAATAGGAGTAGAACGGACATTCCCATTCAAATCAACGTAGCATGATGGTCAGAGGTGGCGGCTATTTTTGTGTGTACTGTTGTCATTGAGACATTTGTAGCAGGCTAACTTTCGTATAAACTAAACTGACTTACGGCAAGTCTAAAATGAGCAGTGGCGTAGTAGCATTACAAAGCACAGAGAGCCGGAATGAATGAGTAACATTTAAAAACTCAATGCCTTGTCCACACACAAGATTAAAGCGCGGTGGAATTAGCAAACAAGCTAGCTTATTGACAGCTGGCTAGTTAGCTTGATAATACCGCCACGTTTAGCAGCAGCGCAGGGTCTAATGTTCCCTCCTCACTCAACATCGTACCTCGTTATCGTTCTTATTGGTCCATCGAGTTTTGTGACATCACGTTACACCCAGCGAGGCTCCACCCAACTTTAACTGACTAGAGGTCTAATCATTGAAAACACCTGTTTGATTTTAATACTGACGAACATTTCTTGCTCTGTGAAACGTTGTTGTGAAAACGGCATTGTCAAGTTGTAAATGTCTTTGTGTAAATTCTAAATGAAAGGCCCAATCTGTCCTTTTTTGTGCCATATAAATTGAGAAGACTCTCAGTTTATCTAGTCATGTAGTCTAATACAACTGCGTTGCTATAAATTCTACTGTACCTTCATGAAGGTTATAATGTTCAGTTTTTGTTCCTCTCATTATCAGACTGCATTAGTTTTAGCTATAAGTCTATCTAATAAACTAGCAACTGAGTGTATATTCAAATGCGACTAAATAATTATTCATGAGTCTTCATGTTTCTCAACTCATAATTCAAAATGCAGTCTTATCTTACTCCAGTGTTCACAACTATAATTATGTAAACGGCACCATGAGAACATTAGAGTTAGTTGGTTGGATTTAATTATCTGTAGTTATTACATATTGATGACGCTGTAAATCAGCTTGACAGCGATAACTTTTATATATATATATATATATATATATATATATATATATATATATATATATTTGGCAGTAAGGCTACCCTTTAGTTTACATTTGGCTTGGCATTTTTAATTTTAAGAAATAGTATTTAATGTTACCTATGCTTCAACAGTGCACACTGTGTTTCCTGTTGCAGTGTTTGTGAATGCAGCAGCTCACAGGAAGTGATCTTGGACCGAAGCTGTTGCCCTACCAACCGAATGGCAATGAAAATGTCTATACTCAGTTTATCCTGCAGTGTGTGCTTCCTGTGAAAACAGACAGATTAGTCCCTGAACTACCAATGAACAAATGTGGTTGTTATCCATTATTTACACTATTTACTACTTGTGCAGAAAAAGAGTTTTGATATCGGTATCAGCTGAAAGAATTTGTTGATAACAGGTTTCTCAAATTCTAGTGATGCAGAAAGTACAACCGTCAGAGTGATGGGCGTCAAGGTCTGTTTTCCTCCGGCGATTCTGTCTTCCAGTCTCACACCTTTTAATTATTAATGTCACATTGACACACTGCATACTGAATGAAAGAAGGGTTATGAGTTACAGAAATATAAGGAAACCTGTCTAACAACAGACGGCGTTAGGAAATTAATTGGAGGAGTGAACTTTGAAAAGGTATTACAACAAAGGGTCTGACTGAAATATGCAGGTATGCCCCATGTAGGACTGTAGATTGTTGTCTTATAAGCAAATGTTAAAAGTCCCAAACTTGTGTCTACAAATTAAGGTTAACAAATGAAACGTATTGTTTTGAGCTTTTACACTCCGTTCCCCATATCCTCTGTGACTGATGCTGATGACCGCATCACCTTCACAGAGACACGATGTGGAGACCGTCTGTCCTCTTCTCAAAGCTTTTGTTGGAGCTTTATGCTTTCGGGCATTTGATTTATTAAGATTGTTCTTTTGATTCCGTTAATTAGTTTTTCTTGTCCATTAGTTGTACAGCTTTTGTTGTCACCTTTATTTGATAAGAAGCATTTTTCTTTTATCATTCAGTGTATAAAGTCTGAATTAAATTATTTTCCTCACACCTCAAAACCACAGCCTGTGGATATGTAATCACTGAATGCATGGACCGGTACAGCAGGACCACCTCCCAGAGTCACTTACCACACTTACTTGAATATTGGACGAGGAGTTTTGTGGAGGAAAATCAATGCTTGCTTACTTGCGAATGCAAAAAAAAAAAGCCTGTAATCTTTCTCCTTTTAGGGGAACAGTGGAGGCGCGCTTTGTCTACGTCTTCATCTTGGGCATCTTCTTCACCGGCACCAAAGACCTGTTGCGATCCCAGATCGTCACAGCCGATGCCAAGCTGAAGAGCAGGGGCTTGTGGGAGATTTACAGCGGCTTGGTCTTGCTGGTTTCGCTGCTGTTTCGCCCTCACAACCTGCCGGTCCTGTGCTGCAGCCTGTTGATCCAGACGCTCATGGCTCAGTTCATCTGGAAGAAGCTCCACTACGACGCAGCCCAAACCACCATCATGCACTACTGGTTTGGTCAGGCCTTCTTTTACTTTCAGGTAATCCACCGTAAGGATGTCAGCGAGGTGTAACGGCAGCTTCTTTTTGTTGAGTGTTACTGCCGGTTGCGCAGTGAAAGGTGTTGGAAGTAATGTAGAATCTGTATTTGAAATGATAGAATACAGGTATTCAGTTAAAACTCCAAAAGGTCCAGATTGAGAAAATCGCTATTTAGTGCCATATATATATATATATATATATTCAAGAAGCCTAGTAGTCGTAACAACGTCTCTGTATAGTCAACAACTGTCAAATCAAATAAAGAAAGTACACATCAATTATATTTTAACCATTATTATTATCAGTTTTCAAATTTAACTGGATGGATTATTAATACGTAGAAATACATAAATAAATGTTCTTCTCTCACTTCAAGTGAAATAAGGGCTCCATCTAAAAATAAAATACACAAAAGAGAACTTTTGAAAAACCTGCATCTTAAAAGAAAGTGCTTGATTTTAGAAAAAATGAATGAAAATGAAAGAGTGGCTGGAGTTAACTTTTTCTTCTCTTTTGTTAAATCCATTTCACATCATAACGGTCTCAGTCAACTTTATAATAAACAATCTGTACACATCTCAACATCTTCCCTCAGTTCAGACTGGAGTGTTTGGTCTAAAGCTGTGTGTTTGGTCTCGTAGTGGCGTTTCACATCGGCGCGTTTAATAATGACCACGGTATCTGAACATATGAGACAGAGTGGTTTAGTAGCGCCAGCAGGAAGAATGAACAAATAAGAGTCCGTCCATTCTTTGTTAAAAGCTCTGTTTTAGAGGTCCACTTCTCTCTTTTTAGAGCACGCCATTAGAAATTACTTCTTCACTTTCCTCTCTCTCTCTCTCTCTCTCTCTCTCTCTCTCTCTCTCTCTCTCTCTCTCTCTCTCTCTCTCTCTCTCTCTCTCTCTCTCTCTCTCTCTCTCGCCTCGTCTCCCCCTGTCTTTGTGCAAATGTCACTCGACTCACGATGCATTTCAGAATACACATATTCGATTGGCTGAGTAGCGTCACGTGAGATCATTTACAACGCATGCTGTTGTTAGGTGTGTTTCCTAGACGTCTGAACGAGTGTTGTAAAGGCTAGAAAAGCTGCGCAGGTTAAAATAGAAGCAGTTATACGTCTGGGTCCGGATCCCGACCGCTTATTAGTGACCCCTGTGATAGAACATCAAAATCTTGCTCTTTATTTTGGAAAATCATAATTTTCTTAACAAGGTTCTTGATATTTGAGTGGCCAGACACCAACATCTCAAAGTTACATGTTCCCTACAGTGTTATTCAGTGTGGCTTTGTAGCACAAAGGAGTAAAACTGCCTGTGCCAAAGCACACTGTATATAATCCTGTGGGCTTAATCATACTAATAATGATTATCCAGAAAAGTTTGGTACGCTTCTCCACAGCGTTGCCAACAGCGGCGCGAAAAATACATCCAGACATGCGGCCCGATCGGGAATCGTGTGCAATGACTTTTATAAGAGATTCGCCCAGCGGTTTTCCCGAAAATCCCGAAAAACTGAGCAAAATTTCTGCATTCACACTCTAAAAAAAAAAAGTTGAGAAAACTTAAAAAGGTTAAGCAACCAGCTGCAAAGGCTTTTTTGAGTTTACTCAACTAAGGGCTAATGTGTTGTGTCAACTTAGGATAAGAAATTCACTCAAAGTGCTATCTTAAGTTTGTCAAACTTAACATTACTATTCAGACCTACTTATGTACTTAAGTTAACATAACTTAAAATATTGAATTTGATCCTCACGTCTACTCATGTACTTAAGTTAAGAACACTTGAAATATCAAGTTGGAGAAACTTGAAATTGTGTGTTCTTATAGATTGAAAACATACATTAACAGCACTGCATATTTTAAGTTGAGAGAACCTTACTTTAAACTTAAAATGTTTCGTTACTAAATTTCACTGCCCATTAGTAGTTGAGTATACTCAAAAAAAGCTTTGCAGCTGGTTGCTTAACTTTGTTAAGTTTTCTCAACTTCTTTTTTACAGCCTTCATTTTTAATTAATTAAAAATGTACACCGTTAAAGAAAACAAAGACATCTTAAAATACAAAATGTTTAATAACAATAAGTAAACATTTGCTTGCAAAACAATATTATCTTTCAATTTCAACACTTGAATAGTATACTTGAATGGGGTTTCGGCGTGAAGAGAGCAAAAAAAAC
>JAVDOI010000011.1:19655886-19760886 GCA_032191485.1 Leptoclinus maculatus | reverse complement strand
TGACGCCAAAAGAACAGAGGTGTGAAGAGTGAAACCCACCTCCTCCCATATCTACGAAAAGGAGGAAGTTCAGGGAACAACAAATCAGTAAGCAAGTTCTCCTCGTCTGATTGGAAGAGACGTCTAATTTAACGCCCTGACACCGAGTGTAGCAACATTTAGGAAAGCTATCGCCACAGATAAAGTGTTTGCTCCTGTGATAGGAGCAGTTCTGGGCAGAGGGAGTGTTTGTGTGTAAATATTACTTCCTGGCATGAAGGCCAGGAGTCCGTTACGAGCTCTGAATGCTCCTCAAAGGCAGATGTGATACCTGCCTTTTGATTGAGCCTCCACCCAGGACAGATATTTGTTTAGAAGAGGTTCTGTCAACACCGAACTTATTCATCGCTAACAATTGAATAAGCCTCGTCACCCCTTGGGTCATTAATAGCGTGATGGGCTCGGGATTAGACCACCACCAGACAATTTTCAGCCTCGGTCGCCCAGGCATGCAATGACAGACCTTTGAGTAATAACGTTCTCTACGAAGCTGTAGCCATGATGGATCCGTAAAGCGGAGACGTGTGATTTCAATTTGCTTGCTCCGAAACAAAAAAAACTGGTGTCATGCAGAATAATCACAACTATGTTGAATTAGAATCTAATCAGCGAGCGCTGCTACAGCTGATCAGTGAGCTCCGGGCTGCAAGTTGATCAGAGTTGTGAGACTCTTGCTCTTTTCTGAGGCTTTACTGTAGATATTGGCAGAAAGCTGTTGTTTTTCAGTCTCCTTGTGGTTTGGCAGCCGATAAACACACAAAAACACAAGAGGATCATGGGAAATATTTCAGGTAACCTCAGACGCAGACATTGCTAGCGTCAAATAAACCGCGTCACGTGAAGAATGAACTGTCTCGCGGTGGAAGTCTTGGCTGTCTGATCATTTCGAAGCGATGGACGAGTCAGACTTTCTGTGGATTTATCGCCGTCCCAAAACCAGACGGTCGGTAAGAAGCAGAAAGGAGGTGTTCTATGCTTCACAAATGAGCCACTTTGTGTGGCCACATGAGTAGGGACGAGTCACCCCGCTGGTGTGAATTCAGATGCGACCGTCTGTATACAAAATATGAATCATCACGAGGGTGTTTTTAACAGCTCAGAAGTGACCCGAACTTCCAGCAAACACGAAGTTACAATAGATCGTTGTGTTCGGTGAGACGGACAGCTTAGCCTGAACTTTAATTCTAAAACATTTGTGTCGCTTCTGTTTTTTTCTCACAACTTACTGGCGGTGCAGACCGACGCTCCGCACATTTGAAAGATCACAGCGAGTCTAAAATCTCCATATGCAGCCTCCAACCTGCTCACTGATATTCACTGCGTGTTTTGTTTGAAACGGAGGCAGCTGTTAATGTTCTCTCCCTCTGTGATCAGAGATGTGTGCACACAGACGGGAAATAAAGCGTGGCTTGATGTGTTGCTGCTCGTGGCTCATCGCTGCTTTCAAAATGAAACAGGAAAGACATCCTTGATCTCTGCTCATCTCCCTGATGCTTTTCCCCCTCCTTGTGTACGTGCATGTTCAGGGTGGAGCAGGCCACAGCAGACCTCCAGCACAGTGAATGTTGAATTTAATTATCACTTGTTACGCCCGTGGAATTTGCTAATTATACAACGCAAAACTGTAAATGAGCCCATTTGGATTTTGTAGGAAAAGATGCGAGCAAAACGGTGTTTCTCAGAGTTGCTGATCAACGCCTTGGGTCGATTGATTCCTCTGAAGGCTCCGAGGCGTGAACAGGACTCACAGGAGGTGATCTCAATAACGCCAATGTGCCAAAACCCGAAATCGCATCAAGCACCCGAGCAGCACAGATGTGAGCGTGGATGACTTTGGCTGTGACAAAGGAATTGTCCGGGGAACAATCGTACTTGGCTTCAGTAACGTGTTAAGACTCACCAGAGTTAAGGAGCCCCTCAAATAATCTAACAATAACCTGCTTACTTATTAGTACGTATTCTGCACTGGCCGAAGATAACTTTATGTATTTTGAAATTCTTTCATTTAAAAAAAAAAAGCTGTATAGATTCTCTGAGGCCGGTGGAGCGGTGATGAAGCTCATAAGAAAATCCTTAAAATACATTTTAAGGCTATGAAATGTTTCCTCACATCTCTATTTAGTGTTGCGCTATATTACTGCTTTTGAACAAAGGCATATTTTCACAGAACTAAAGGAGCACCCTTTATATCGTCGCTATCAAACCTGATTGCATCGCAGTGAAAAGGTCTTCTAAAGCTGGAGATGAAGAAAGAGAATAACGAGGTTAGAAAGGTGTAATGTTTTCACTTTACTGCGGGCAGATTTGGCTCGTTACAATACTGGAAACTGGTTCGAAAGTTAAATAATCCGGGGAAAAAACCAAGCGTTGGTGCTGGCACAGAGTGTCTCTAACAAGAGTCCACCTGCAGACGGTTCGCCGTGTGTGCTGCTCTGGTCAGGGACTGGAAACACACAAACAACAACTGGGCCGCTGGGAAGTCGGCAGAAAGCTCTGAGTAATGATGATAAAGCAGAGGGCCGGTTCTTTAGAGCTCCGAAACGCTTACAAAGCTTCGCCCACACATCTTTGTGTTCTGTGTTGTTTTGTTTGTGTGTCTGTGTACAGAGTGCGTTATTCCTGTGCCCTCTGCGACGCTAAAATCAGATTCATTTTGTGCTCCTGCAGGGCAATTCCAACAACATCGCCACCGTCGACATTTCCGTCGGCTTCGTCGGGCTGGAGAGTTACGTGGAGGCACCTGCCGTCTTCTTAACGGCCCTCAGCACGTACGCGGGGCCCCTGCTCTGGGCGTGTCACCTCGTCTGTTACCTCAGCTCACAGAGAGACCGGTGAGTGACAGTTTAACAAGTCACCCTATGGATGATATCCATCCGGGAGTGTTTGTACGTGGAAGGCTCATAAAAACATGATGTATTTGATGAAATCAGACGAGGTTTAAACCTGGTATGTAGCTGGCCCGTGATTGGTCAACGTGTAACACGGTGATTATGATGTAAGCGAACAAACACATTCTGTGAAGAAGCAAGAAGTCAACGAGTGTTAGCCAGAGACCGAACACGGCTGCACGTGTGAGCTCTTCATGGATATACTTTATTACCTTCATACGATCCCTGTATTTAGAATTTCAAACGTATTCTAATGAAACAAAGATTGAAAGTCAAACTGTTATTCACTCAAATGTAGATTTTTAAGATCCACTATTTTTCAAGCATTTAAAAATCCTCGAGACATATTAATAGTAAAGAGTTTTTAATCAGTGTTGTTCTGCAGATGCCTGTTTGAACTTTTGCTCGACGCAAGAGGTGGGGGGGGGACACTTTCCGTGCATGCACCCTTGTGATGGGGACGCAGCGTAAAACAAAGCTGTGAGGACAGTTTGCACCAATTAATTTTGAAAGAGCAACGGCCAATGGGGATACAGGTGGTGCAGTTGCTTGAGATCATCTAACAAAATGTTGGGAACCGCTGCTCCACTGTGATCTCCTTTAAACATGCTCCTCTCTCACTATTCCTACGACAGTGTTGGCCGTCTCTCTCTCTCTCTCTCTCTCTTTTTTCCATACTTGTCCCTCTGAATCCTCTCTGTGGCTGGGACAGCGTAGGTGCATAGAAACACTCTGTTAATTGGTTTACTCGTGGCAACAGGGAGACGCGCTTGCTCTGGTATCCAAAGATGCATGTAAACAGCTTAACCCGCACAAGACCTCAACTGGAGAGAGGCCAGTCGCCGGGTCGCTGTATGTGTGCGAATGCAGCCAACAAACTGCAGCTTCCCCTCGGCATGAGGCCCCCCAGCACTGAGCCGAGTGATGAGCTCTGTGTCCGGGGCAGCAGCTGCCCTGCTGATGGAGCCAAAAGCAAAACGCTCCATTTTGACAAAAAAGATGGTGTTTGTATAAAGTGTGTTGTTTTGATTTGAAGTAACATAAATGAATGGATATAGCTGAAGCTGCAGAAAAAGTCTCTATGCAAAAGAGAGCTTTGTTAGCTCAAATGAGAAATGAGAGGAGCGTGTGTGTATAACCATGCATGATTTGTATTCTTAATAATCTTTGATCACACACACGTGTACAGTCGCTCATTAAAGAACTCGCTCTGCACCATCAGCGGCCCCGACCACGAGGCGAGTCCTGGAGTGTGATCAATAGCTTCTCAGCGGGCCTCCCTCGACACAGTCGAACTCTAATTAAGGCCGGGAGAGAATGTTTTCATTGTTTGGCTGCAGCGAATAACTGTAAATCGTCAAAACTGGCCAATCAACATCACTTTACTTAATTAATATCATTAAAAGTGTCTCTGAAAGAGACATCCTGACATAAATAAATGAAATACAATGTAGTGAAGGGCGACGTCGCTTTCCATCAAACTTGTACTTCTGTGTTTCTGTGTGGAGGATTTTCAGAGATCTTCTTCCTCCATCAGTGCTTCATTCATCGTTTTGGTCTTGAGTTCTGCACAGGCCTTTCTTCAGCTCGGTCATTGAGTTACAGGACCTTTCTCTTTTCTAACCACACCGTGGATAAATGACATCAGGCTGAAGTTGAGCTTGATGAGCGTCTTTATCGCCTCCTTCATTTATATAACCGTGAATTAGAGAAGATGTCAGAGACGTCGCTCGTCTCTCTTATCTCCTCAGAGATTGCGTGTGAATGTTTCAGCAGCTCTTTGAGGTACGACACAGAAATAAACTCAAGCTGTCTTCAAAACAGCCGTCCTGTGGAACTCGCCACTAGTTGAACAGCTTATCTGCTGATTCATGGTTGGAGCGTGGTGGGATTATGTGTTGTGTTCATTATTTAGCTCAAACTATTTAATCCTCACCAACTTCATCTCTCTTCGTCTGAGCACAGACGAACAAACAGGACCGTTAGGGCAACACAAGGCATCAGACAAGGAAATGTCTTATTATTATTAATCCCCCAACAAATGATGTAATCACTGCGTGTCCCTTTAAATCTGTCTGATGATCAGCAAATGATGTCTAAAGTTTGATCCCAACTAAACGATGATCCAACACTGCAAAAACAAGACCGTTCATGAAGTGGGAGTTTCCTTTGAGAGAGACTCTTGTGAGTGTGTGTGTGAGTGAGTGTGTGTGTGTGTGTTTTAAACTGTCCAAACTGGACATCTTCCCTTGTCTCCTACTTCTCTTGTCCTGTGAAGCAGCTTGAAGTTCCTCCCCCTCAGCTGGTCCTCTGCCTGTTTTTCTTACTGAACCAGATCCCAGTGCTCGTCTCTGCTTGTGTTTCAGCGCGTCACAAACGGAGCCTTTGTGTATCCGTGTGTTTGCTTTTACATCATCATCTCCTAATCTCCTCACTGCTCCCCTCCCTTCCTCCCATCATGCAGGTTTTTTTTTTAAAGTCATTAACTTCTTTATCAGAACTTGCCAGCAATCCGTATTATTGTGAGAGGATAATTGGATCAGACTCTCCTCCTGCGTAAAGGTAAAAGCTCACGAAAAGTGAAAATGTGGCCTTTCGCTGGTGTGTGAGTCATCAAGCGTCTGCAGCTTCACTGATCGCCGTTTTAGAAAACATAGCGCGCCTCAGGATGACCTTGGCTCACGTCAAAACTTTTTTCCCCGTGGCGCTCGATCGACAGGAAGTTACTCGCCTGCTTTGCTGCCCCTGCAGCGCTCTCCTCCCCCTCTTAACGACTCCTTTCCCTCTCCGCAGGAGCCCGGTTGCAGTCGGCCATGGCTGCTACTGTCTGGCCCTGCTGCGGTCGGTGCCAGCCGCCGCCTACATTGTGCTGGTGACGGCTCTGCGGTACCATCTCTTCATATGGAGCGTCTTTTCGCCCAAGTTGCTGTATGAGTCCATGCACCTGCTGCTGACCGCGGGAGTCTGTCTCTTCTTCAACACCATGGAGCAAAGCCACAGCTCCAGTAAGTCTTAGGGGGGCCACGGAGACGAGGGAGTCAGAGGGCCGGGCCTTTGTCTCTTAGTACTGTGTGAGACTCTAAGACTGATGCACACCGCGGTACGCTTCCCCTCGCTCCGTAGTGTGCTGCTTCACGAAGGCTCCCCTCCTTCGCCCTCTGTAGGTTTGCAGAAAATACTTTGAGAATGCACTTACAATGTATTTTTTCAGCCGTCTATTTAAATATTTCATTCTCTACGAGGAAGAAAAAAATGTTTTTGGGTGAATAAAAGTGAAACGACACAAAGGAGCTTTTTGAAAGAGAAAACCGTTTATTTTACATATACATGCAGCGTATTACCTCAGGGACTGCTGTGCAGATGTTTTGGCTACATGTATAATTGAGTACGTGGGAGAGCGTCATGTGTTCACGTTGAGTGTAAACATGTGGTGCTCGTTAACAGCGTAGTGAAGACCTGCATCCTCACAGGTGTTTTCAATTGTTCCGGCTGATTAGAAACCACTGACTTTGAGTGGGAGTGACGAGGAGGAGGACTCGACTCCATTGGAAGGCGGCGTTTGTCACAGATGACATTTTGATAATACCCTCCGTCATGACTTACTGGGACACAGTAACTTACCGGTTATTTGTAACACTCATAATTACAAAGTTGTCCAGGTACAACAAAGCTAACAGATCCCAATCAAGCGGAGCGTGTCCGTGCCCACGCGGTCCTGAGAGGAGGTCTAATCAGGCCACACGAGGGAAAGCACTTGTGTGGGTGTAACGTGGAGGTGGAGGGGGGGTTTGTTTCTCTGCAGTACATTTTAATTTATGTTGTCTTTTTTTTATCCGTTTTACTTTTTCCTTAATGTTTATTATCCTTACCAGCCGCATCAGCATGTGACTGGTGTTGTTTTCACCGTGTGTGTCGTCATGGTTACATGTGGTCCTGGAGACACCGACTGTAGCCGGACACTAGCACAGAAGAGGTTTGGAGTCAGCTGTTTTTTTGTCTGTGTGCCAGTAGACATGATAGCATCGCTAACGTGCAAGATAGTCACAACAGTTTACAGGTGTGTGTAAGTTGAGATCAAAGGAAAGTGAAGGTCAAGTTTCAAGTCTTGTTTGGCGTCGCGATCCCATCCCCTGATGGTCCCTAGTTCTCCGGTTCATTTTCTCCAGCTCCAACGGAGATTTTATTTATTCAGTAGCAATTTCAGTGTCTCTGCAAGCATTTCTAATGCAGTGTCACGTCATCTAGAGGTCTGCCGCCCATCAGGAACACCAGACACACGGCTCTTTTTACATTCAACATTGTTCTCTCGCTGTCTCTCAATAAGAGTTCAGCTGTGGTTGTGTTGGTGTACGGTAGCATGTAGGAAACACCATTGAATGCCATGTAACTAGCCAGTGTTTAAATCACCGCCATAAATACATTTTCAGTCATCTACTAAAGTTTAAAGAAGACGTGAACAAATTCAGCACACTTAGTTTTCTCTTTTCCCCACATTGCTCAATAGAAAATACAGTTTTACATTACTTAGTTTTAGTTGGACGATCCTAAAGTTCTGCTGCGGGAGCGTAATTCCCTGTTTTACTTGCCCTCGTATCCAGCTGCATCTTTCTGATTATGCGTTACAATTTGGATGTACAGGTTCTATAATTCTCTAGAGTCTGGCAGCGCGCTGCAGACTTATAAACTTCTAGCACCAAAGTAAAGCTCGCAAGCTGGCTGTCGTCCAAAAAACCAAGAGTATGGAGCCAAAGAGAGCAAGCGTTGTGTTGCCGCTGTGGTACCTACGGAGCGCACTGTATTACTATGTAGCGTCGCTCGGCCTCCATGTTGAAAGTCAAATAAGAACCTGGAAATAAGCTGCAGGTCCTGTACGTCATAAACCCAACTGCTTCTGTGACGTCGTGTGTGTTCATCTTATTTGTACCACAGTGTTTTATTGCAGCGGTGCGTTACAAAATAAAAGCAAAGACCTCCAATTCCAGCAGTTGTTTTGCTGAGTTATGGGCGGCTGTGGTGTCGATGAACAGCTGTGACTACTTCAAAGTACAACATGGCCATTCTTACATCATTACCCAACGAGTTGAAAGATTTAGTGAGTGTTAAAACCACAGTGTGCAACTTTTCACCTCCAAGGCACAAAAAAAAAGAAAAGGGGTTGTAATTGTAAGATCCCGCCCCAACACTTGTCACTCACCTTGATGAGCTGTCTACCTTGAAACAGCATCTCGCTCGGGGGCTGAGATCACTGACATGCCTCCGAGGGGCCACGGGCGTCAGAGAAGCAGATGCCAAACCAAGGAAGGAAAACATGTTTTTAAAAGAATAAGCAATGCTGGTGTTCAGTGTGTTTCTGAATAGATTCTGTCTGATGCAAGACCAGCTTCACGCTTTGTTTTGCTGCGACTCGCCTCGACGCTGGCTGTACCTACAGGAAACAGAATTTAAATGTCCCGAACGTCATTGAAGGATTCCCATTTGAATACGCAGGGTCACTGACCGACGCACGCTGCATCAGGATCACTGGCAGGTGAGGAAGCAGCACGTTGAAGATGAACCGGACCCTTTTCTACATTGACAGCATGGCGTTGGCAAGTGCCTTCTCCTCCCTTCAGTTGAGTAAGGAGTCGTACACTAAGTGTGAGGGACATAGTTTAAGGTAATAATCTGTCTGTGTTTACGATGCTTCACATCATAATGTCTTTGCACATCTTTAACCGACACATGGAAGCCCACCGTGTGGCTGTGATGACGCACGATACAAACGCACGTTACGGTTTCTTTCACCATCTTCTATAATAATAATGTTTAAAGGCAATCTAAACTGTAGTGCACACGTCCTCTCAGATGGAGATCTATTTTCGGTTCTGAGAGGTAGGAATGAATGATGTCGGTGTTATGGAGTACTCTGTGTTTTGTGTTTTTATAGTACTGAGGATGAAGTGTCAGACACTCTGCATCTCATCAGCTACCTTGCACCAAAATGAAAACCTGTGACACCACTGTGGTTGTGTGGAGAAACTGGTGTAGTACTTTGGGACTCTGAATTGATAATATCATTACGAGGATCATTCATCGCGGCGTTGGCAGCAGACTTGCCGACAGCAGCCAGAGATGTAATTTGTTTGTCTTTTGGGGGCTTTCTGCTGATGAAGTACGTGTCTATAAGGGGAGTTTCTTCTTTTCTTTTTTCTTTGTCCATTCATAGTTGTCTTCATTCTTTAGAATTCTTTAGTTTGTTTACAAACCAGAAACGTCTTGAAATACCTTCACACACACACAACCTTTCATGGAATGGCTATTAGCAGTATTAAAAAGAACAGTTGATTTTATTCAAACAAGTCACAATATCACTTAAAACATGACGCTAGACAGGGAGTGGTGTCTGGGTCAGTCACTGTGACGAGCTCCAACGAAGATGCTCCGCTCACAGAGACGAAATGTAATCATGATAATAACCCGTGTGTGTGTGTGTGTGTGTGTGTGTGTGTGTGTGTGTGTGTGTGTGTGTGTGTGTGTGTGTGTGTGTGTGTGTGTGTGTGTGTGTGTGTGTGTGTGTGTGTGTGTGTGTGTGTGTGTGTGTGTGTGTGTGTGTGTGTGTGTGTGTGTGTGTGTGTGTGTGTGTGTGTGCGCCTCCTCGTGGACCTGTGTGTACATCATGGCTGCACCAGTGCAAGAAGAAGCCTCAAAGCAGCGTCGCATCAAATCTGATGGGACGACACTTTCCGCGTGAAATCATTCCTCTGTATCCAAATACCTAGCGGCCCATGAAATGATCAGAATAATTAAAGTGTCCACATGGTTGGAAGCGTTTTAACGTGAGCTAGCTACGCTGTGGGGATTTTTTTTTTTTTTGTGTGTGTTTTTTTTGAAAGTCCATCTTTGTAGAAAGGAGTTCAGTTCACAGCAGTTTTTGTGTTTCACAGGATTCTTTTCCAACTGTTAAACTGTTATTCTGGTAACATCCCACTTGTTTTAATGTAGTTCATGGGAACTGTGAAATCCATCCTGTTCGTCCTGCATGTGTGTGTTTATTTCTACCACTCTGTCTGTCTCCTCTTAAGCTGAATTGTGTCCCTTTTTTTTACCTTCTTCTGATTTCTGTCTCCTAACTCACCTTTTTTTGTTGGTTGTGCAACAAACATAAATTATGAAAAGTGACAGATGAGTGTTAATCATTTTTTATAAAGACTTTTTCTTCCATTATTTATGTCCTTCATAATGAATTAAATGACTTGCAACACTGTACTGCTTTAGTTTCTGTGTGATTTTGTCTGATTCAGGTTCACATTCGCATTCTTGAAGCAGAGATTTGCTTGTGAACACAGTCCTGATATCTACGTGATTATCTGTCCATTACATAGTCTTTCAGCTGCATGCGGCCTTGGTGGAGGCCATCTGTCTGCTCTGGAGGACGAACGACATATGAGGCACTTTTCACTGGAGTTTCTGCTGTCAAAGTTTCCCACCGACTCAGTAGAACCGGACACCGAACCATCTGTGAAAGTGCCCCTCGGGTAGCTTAGCGTGCGGTGTAGTAGTAGTAGTAGTAGGAGGAGGAGGATGACAATTTAGCATCATCCTTCTATCTGCTATCCACCCACTAAAATAATAATAATAACCTCATACCTTCAGGAGCTGGACTTCAATGCCATCGTTAAAGGGACCGCACATTTCATGCTGTGCAGTGAGAGTCCCTCTTAAAACCTCCAAAGTGATGATGCGCTTAAGATCTGTTATTGCCCCGAAAAACTAAATGTTGCAACTGTTTAAATGTTCATACATAACATCCTTTTTGTTATTATAATGTAGATCTTACAAAAGCAACTGCCTGATCAGGGTATTTTTCAGCACAAATGTTGAACAGAAGTGAACTTTGTTTTTGTTTTGTTCCTCCGGTGCTCTTTGTTCTGTTATTTTCACTTGTGTTATTTTATTCTCCTATAACATGTATGTGTTATAGTGTTACATGCTACATGAGGCCGGGGTCATGACGGCTACCCTCTTCCCATTTCCTCCTCCTACGTCATTTCCTCTAGCTCCTCTAGGAGATCCCGAAGCTACAAAAAAATAAATAAAAAGGGATGTGTAATCCCTCACAGTGTGACATGTCCAGCATCCTGATCAGGTGTCCAAACCTCTGGTGCTTGTCACTGCAAAGGTGCAGCCACGTGTCACCAAACAGGACACGCGTCACTCTCCACAGACGAGTCCGGGCGAAACGCTTCCTCCTGAGGAGTCTTGACGGTTTGCCGGAACTGCTTGCCAATACCACTCAGACCCAAGAGTTTATTGGGCTAACTGAGCCCAAAAGGCCCCTCCACCAGAGGGGTTTTTGAGTTTCCATCACAACTGGCACAGATGACCTTTTGGCCAACGCACCGAGTAGCTGCCTCAGCAATGGAGGCTTTAAACACGACCCACTCTGACTCTTTTTGGCCTTACTGTAGGTTTTCTGCTATCGGGTACACCTGTAAATCAGTTCATGCTCAAACATGGTGGTTGTTATAAGCACACTCCGTGGCTACCACTGAGGTCTAAGTGCTATGGATCAGACAAAACAGGTCTTTCAGCTAGTCCTAGACTTCAGGCTTGTTGCCCAAGTGACCACTTAAGTCCCCCAACAGAGTGTAAAGTCCTCGGGCAGAGCCCTTTGAAGGACCCGACTTCTACATCACGCAGACCAAAGCAGAGACTCACGGACACACGGACGCAGAGAGTATGAATTGGCCTTTAGGGGGTGCGTACATGAAGACACAGACCAGTCAGAGACCTGCAGTCACATTTTGATGACTTTGTTTTCTGGATGAACTCCCAACAGCCAGGGTCTCATGAGAATCCCCACATCTGGCTAGTCTGGCATCGTGACATGAAACGGCGGTTTCTCGATTAAAAAGTAAAAGCGTAGTGGGCGAACTAACAATTGGCCAATCAGCGCCCTCGGCGGGACTAACGCAGAACAGAGGCGCAGAAAGGATATGGGAAAATGACCCCGAATCGGTCACTCAATGGCCTCTCTTACGTATTTGGGCTTCTGAATAACAGTTTTGGATTTGTTATGACCCCCGTGATTAACAAATTAATTTTACATATATACGACATGTCTTCTCAATATCGCTCCAACGCCGGCACAAAGTATTTTGTCATGCCAACACATCACATGTCTATTTAAAATGACATTAGATTCAGGCGGATAAGTTGGTCGTTGGTGATTGGTTTGTGAAAATAACTAAACCCCCCCCCCCCCCCCCCAAATGTAAATCGACTAGAGTAGAGGCAATGTCAGGAGGGAAACAGTACCGAGTTGACGATTCTGTCTGATATCAGGCAAACAGTTTCTCTTTTGTTGGAATTTCTTTAAATAATCATTTTTGCCCTGTTTGTTCTTTGAACAATCCTTTTTCTTTTAACATCCCAGAAGAGCTGATGTGAGACATACCCACATTCTTGCTGATGTTTTGGTTGGTTTAATAACGGAGCTTTCTTCAAGTCATCCATTAAATCCAGTCGCCCCAACTGAATTGCAAATCTTTTTCAAAGCTCCACTGTTTTCACACTCGGCATGGCTGCCCCCCCCCCCCCCCCCCCCCATTCTTAACCGTCTTTTAAATCTGTATGGTTTTAATGGGAGGGGGGGGAGACATGATGAAAGAATGTATGAAGTGCCCTCTTAGATGCCCCCACTGTAAATAAAACATGATACCATGCCCTTTTAGTTCACCCCCAATCCTTAAACATCTGTAACTCTTTTTCTTGGATGCCCTTACAGAAGACAAAACATGATAAAGGACCCTCTAGGGTGCCTTTCTAGTGGAGAAGACAAGATGCAGATGCTAGTACACGCCGGACAACTTTCTGTGCACATCGTATATAATACATATCCGAAGCGTGTTGATTTGTATGTGCTCCTCATTTCTCTTTCATGTGAAGTGAGGACTAACTGTGGCTGGCCGTCCAGCAGAAAACAGAAGTAATTACAGGAATGGAGCAGCTGGGGAACTAAGTATGTGCCTCAGAGTCGGAGCTTCCCCTGTGAAAGCGACCTTACCTCAGCTGCACCGCTCCACTCTTTTGATGCTCCATGAGTTGTCTGCTAAGTGGCAGATGGCAGCGAGCCAAAGAGGTTACTGCAAGTTTAGAGCTGGCTCCCTGTGAAAACACAGCCACTGCAGGAGCGATTGATTGACACACGGCTCACTCTGTGGCTGCAGACGCTGCCAGGGCTCCCCTTCCCCCCCCCCCCCCCCCCCCCCCACACTGCATCTCCACCACACTTTCTGTTCCAAGCTGCTGAGAGGAATCCAGCTCACTAAAGCTCCGCTCAGTTGTTCAGAAGCCTGGAGGGGAACACTTGCTGTTTGCATAAAATTACTACTGGCTTGACTTACACGGCAGTAAAGCTGGTTGTTAACCCGTCGTAAACTACATTTTACACTTTTATTGGTAAATACATTAGATTGTGTGTTACAGCTAAAGAGGGGACTCTGACCCGAGGACTTCTTTACTCCACCTTAAATGTCAAGATGTGTTTGGAACACTTTCACTTCTCACATAATGACTCCCTGCTCAGAATAATACAGCAGTGTGTCTCTCTGAGGAGCTTTTAGGTGAGAAATGTGACACTCTTGCGTTAACATTTACATTTTAGGGAGGGGTATTCAGTTGGTTGCAAAGTGCAACCTAAACCGCTAAAATGCCACTCAATCTTACACACTGCTACTTTAAGAAGTGGATGAACAAACTTGCCAAAAGTTCTAGAGAATACCTTTCCGTGCTCATTTGCTGGCAGACTTACAGACGTCTGCTGCAGAGAGTTTGGTTCCTACCGAGTACAACAGATAATTAAATATCAAGGCAAAGCGTTCATCGGCCATTATTTCGGCAGGTTGCCATGTGAGATGAGTCGATTGTAATCCACAAATCCAGTTGGAGGTCGGTCATGGTGGAGTCGGTTGGACTATTAGTTCATCCGTGACCCAGCAGGAAGTCAATAGAACCGTTTCTCCTTCTACACAAAGAATTTCATCCTTTAGAATCACAGTAGCCTGTAACTGATACAAACCAGGAAGGCACATGTGTAATACAGGATATTCCTGTAGGTAGGTAGGTAGGTAGGTTTCTTTCCAATATAAACTACCTCATGGAAAATACCCAGAGATTTCAGCATCTAGCTGTAATCAATAAATGACCTCAGTATCAACTTGTGCACCCCTTATTAGTCCAGATCTAGTGAACTATCTTTGAGTTTAGATAGCAGTAGTTTGGCCAAACAATCATATGTTCTTCATCGGGGATGGAGTGTTCTCAGTTGTCATGGAGATGGATCTGTAGCTGTTGTCGGACCTCTCGTCCATGTCGTTAATCCTCTCACACACTCGTCCTCAGTGGATACGGTACATGTGCTCCGGTTTAGAGCTCCAGAGGAAGCAGGTTAAGTGGACTTGGAGTTAGGACTGGGAAAATCGATTCATCGTTTAAATCCATCTTTTAATCCAAAAAGGCCAAATATTGTCTGGTTGAGGCTTCTCCAGCGTGATGATTTGTTGTTTTTCTATGTTTTATATCTTTGCAGATTGACTGTCTTTGGGTTTGGAACTTTTGATCGGAAAAACGACACATTTGAAGAAGTCACCTTTGGCTTTAAGAAATTGTGATCTCTATTTCTCAATGTTTTCTAACATTTTATAGACAAAATTATTAATTGATTAATTGTGAAAGTCATCCTCAGATTTGTCCATTATTATTTTAAAAAATTGTTAATCAAAACAACGACCGTTTTTGTCAACATCTCCATGAAAACTGAACAAATTCCATCCTCTGACGAACACCTTGTGACGTTTTTGTCCTGACAAAAAGCTTGTGAGTGGACTTTGAGTTATGATTGTCCAGGTAATACACGTTCACACTGAGCCACCACATAGTGCACACTGGGATACAGTACCAGTGTGATCAATGGCTTTTGATTGGGTTTCCAGCACATCAAGCTACAAGCTAAAAATTCATAATTATCTGCAAATAATGTGAAAACACAGTACGCACATAGTCCTGCCTCTGCAATGGTGCCTTTTAGTAGTTGCTCGTTGTGCATTCAGTCATAACGAGAGCTCTAACGCTGTTGCTCCTGCAGAACACAAAAATGAAAATCAGAAACTTTAAAACTCTTCAAAGAGGGTACAAAGGAGAGAATCAAGCTTTTCAGAAATTGGCATAAGCGAGTCTAATGGCTTGGAAGCTCACACATAGGTAATGAACCACAGTTTTGTCAGGAAAGGCCCAGTGTTGGCTTTTAAAAGCCACTGGAGCTTTTCCAGACACAACTTTCCCTGGCAGCTGCACACCGACAAATGGAAATGTGTCTAATGAAAGGCTTTTAGGCGGTATTGATTTTTTTTTTATTCCTCCATAAGTTCGGCCCAACAATTTTGTCCTTGACATACATTCGGACAAGTATGCAGATGGAGAAAAACAACAAGATGTGTGTCCGTGTTTCTCTCAGCAGCGCAACTATATCTCTCTGTGGGAGCGGCTGCAAAGCCAGAGCGACAGCATTTAAAACGTTATTATACTTCTTAATGCGCCAATTGTCTCTCATCTCAAGTTGCGCCAAAGACATGTTTGAACTCCCTTCCTCGCCTCGGGGCTCCGTCAGCTCATCCCCGGCTGTACGCTCCTGTCCACGTACATCATTCATCCAGATATCTGCAGTGTAATCACTTGTGCAGAATCCATCTCTTATAGTCCTCAGAGTGAGGATCGGAAAGATGCAAGTCAGCGTTTTTGTTTTTTTTTACTTTGTGTGACCAGAGCTGGAGGCTGTCATTATACTAATGCAGCACTGCTATCCAACAAAGGATCAGCCATCAGGAAAAAGAAACGCTCCAGAACCGCAGACACACAGCTCTTAAGATAATAGACTGTCCTACACAACAACATCACATGTATTTGCTTTTATATATATATATATATATATATATATATATATAGAAAGCATGTCGTGAGCTGTCGTGAGAGGCACAGTTGATACACTAGTGGAGGTTCTCACATAGGCGTACATCAGTTTTGAGAAGAGTAAGAATCCCATGAAAAGGTGCCACTAAGCAATGAACTTAATTAACCCATACCGCCTCCTTATGTAGCATCCCGATGGCCATCAGAAGGAGACACTGTCTGTGCTGTGTGAACTCGAATCAGTCTCAGTCAACTCCCCCGGATAAATGAGATTTATTGTGTAGTCTCAGGTTTTCTTTCCAGTGAACAGGCAGGTGACGTTTGTTAACGACCAGAGAGCAGAGATGCATTCGTCATGACAGACAGCGGGCTGTAAACTGCTCCCACGGGCGGTGACTTTTAGAAAGTTAATCTCCCTCGCTTTTTTCTTGTAAGACTGAATGCACTTTGTCATTTCATAATTACGTCTGACGGAGCTGAGATTTAAACACAGCAACACAGTGAAACCTGAACACGAGAGTTCTCCAGTTATATTCTTCGGGTTTTGGTGTGAGGTGAAAACAATTAGATTTGTGCCTCAGTACTGAGTGAGCAATGGGACATTTTGAGCACTTAAAAAGGCACAGAAATTATGTTTTGTTCAGAAATGTCCATGATGTGAAGAACAGTTTAATGTGCCACAATTTCAAACAATGAATAAAAAAAGTAGCTGATTCGTTTTTGTTGTTTTTTTCTCAATCTGCTAGTGGGATTATCGGTTTTCTAGGGAAGTAGGTAAGAACTGAGACAAACACCGCAGCCACACAATTGTTGTTGTTTTTTAAACAATTTTGGTTACAAACCTAGTGTGTGGACATTTATAAAACTCAGTTTGTACTTTATTAGCTTGCAACCTTAGCTCATGGTGTCCCATGTCATCGCTATGTTCCCAGGGTCCTCATTGTAAGAGATTAATAAAGTCTGTTTTCACAGTCGACATTGTTTAAGAATGAAGGCAGATGGTAAAAATCAGTTCACTGTGGAGATTTCAATGTCTAAATAAAAGCATTACTGAGAACGTAAAACCATCGGAAAGGTTTCCTTAATGTGTCATATTAAGAGGTTATTGAGCTGACTAACATAGAAACATGGGGACATAGCTAGCTAGCTAGCTAGCTAGCTAGCTCCCTGCTAAATACGCAGCAAGTTAGCTAACTAAGCTAGTTGGCTAACAGGAACATTGCTAGCTGCCCAGCCATGGCATTGTGATTATTTATGAAAACAGATTTATTTTGTTGTTGTTGTTTTGTAGCAGTAGAGCCCTAAGTTGAGTCTAATGTTACAATAGCTAGTTACAGGCTAGTGTAGCTATAGGCCTATTAACATTACCAGTGGACCTTTATTTCAAGTCAAATAGCAATGCCACAATGTAAAATACTCTGTTGCAAAATAAATACACAAGTATTATTCGTAAAAGTAATTTAAAGTATCAATTTGAAAAGCACCAGAAAAATGACCCTGTGAGTGCTGCTCTATTGTATATTATATCATTGGATTATTATTACTGGAGCGTTCGTACAGAAATAATAGTTAAAGCTAATTTTATATAAAATTGAGTAGTTTAATCTACACACAGTGCATTATGTTTTATAAGCTCATGTGCTTTGAAAGCTATATGTAAATCTAAATTTGTCAAATAACAAAAATAAATGTAGTGAAATAAAAAATGTTTCCTTCTGAATTGTAGTAGAATATAAGTATTATGTGGCATGAAATGGACATTCTCAAGTTAAGTACTTAAGTAAATGTACTTATCCAGTGTGACTTACAAATTAGGCAATCGTTATCGATTCTCCTGAAATGAGATGTAGCACACTCTGTACCAACTAAATCATATCTGATTATTGAATACAGATCATTATTGTTTGTTGAACCACTAAGGATTTTTCTACAATATATGATTAATGTTTCACAAACAACCTTTAACTAGTTCTCAAAAAGAATCGGAATGCCCTAGAAAACTAGATTTGATGTTCAAATGACCCGGTCTGTTGTGATGGCAGTAGTCTGATGTTAAAAGTGCCATAACTGGCATAATTAAACGATATAGTGCTGTGAAATGAAATGTTACAGTGCTGTAATAGGAGCATGAACACTGCTCGTCTTCACTAAAGCAAAGTAAACTCTTCCAAACAACCTCCCCATGTTGTCAATGCTATAAATTTTAACAGCAAATGTCACAGAATGTTAGTCAGGGCATCTGCATGAATCTCATGAAGACATAATCAGCAATTTATCCACATCTTGTGATGATGTTTGTGCACAGTTTATCTTCTATATATTCTGGACATCTTTCCAATTATTCCATATGTAAACAGACCTTGTGCATCCTAAAAGAATATATGAAATCTCTCGCTATGCGTAGCTTAACCAGACAACCAACTGGAAAATGGAAATGGAAAATGTCAGATAGTCCAATAACTCCCAATGCAAACAAAGCCAGCACTAAAGTTCCAGTGATTCAATATAGGGGATCACAGTACCATTCAGACTTAAGTTTCATATAGTTTATACCACTATGTCAATAGATAAAGATAACATTCATAGGCAAAAAGTGACCAAATGATGCCTATACACCTTAGCTGTTCTCAATCCTTTTTTGACTTTAGTTATTAAATGTCAGCCCAATATCGGTGAGTAACAAGCACCATGCATGGTTAAAATGAATATGTCACGGAAGCAGAATTGCTTCATTGCACCGGCTCCCTGCAGGGTGATCTTTACAAAACCTGACATTTTACTTTATTTCAAGGTGTTAAGAGTTAAGAACGAAGGCACAAAACATTCTCAGATACTTTCTCTAAAGGTTAAGGCGAATGTGTCTCCCCCCGCTGACAAATGTAGTTTTTCCAGCAGATTAAAAAGCAACATATCCAGCCCAGCGAACTCATTAAGCTCGGTGGGATACTGCTGACCTGGGCGGCTGTGCTGCAGGTTGAAGCGGATAAACAAACCTTATTCGTTTGCAAGGGTCTGAACTTAAACTCTTATTTTCTGTTCTGGTTTTCTGTCAGTGGACAGAGCTCTTGTTTGCATCTTTCTTTGGACACCCCCTCCTTGAAACTTTTTAGGACACCAGCTCCCTGAAGACCTCTTTTGTTCTCTTTGTCGGTCGCTGCCTTAATCGTAGGTTATAGCTGTATTTTTTACTCGCATGAAATTTTCGATAAAAGAGAAGAGCAGGTTATTTTTTTTCTCTGTCCTGTATTCATCTCTGGCACTCAAAGCCCAATTTAAGTAGCATGAGAGAGAGGAAAGCATCATCTGGCGGTTTGAAAAGGATAAGAGGAGGATTATTACACTGAGCCAGTACCGTACTTCTTTAAGTGTCTCTCTCAAAGTGCCCCTGAACAGACATTTGGCCATGGATCCTCATTTCAGAGCTTTAATTTGACTGAAAATGGACCATTTCAGTTTGATTTACTGAGCGGTGTTGTCTAAAGGCGGGCACATAATCATGACAGCCACATCTACCTTCTTTTCTGTCACTGTTCTAGCTTTTAAGTGACATTAGAAACAGTGAGGTTGAGAATGTTTTTGAAGGATCCTTGCCGTGTGAGCTCATGTGGTTATTTGTGTGCGGTGGAATTAATACATTATTTCAAGTCACATCAAATGGAACAATATGGGAGGCAGTGCTGCGCAGTTTACATTTTTTAAAATTGGAAACGATGCAGGACCACCTACAGTCCGTATCATATCCGGACACCCTGATATATGAGGGTGCATTAAAAAACAACCCAAATAAGTTTTTTTCTACAATCACTCCTTCTGCTACTTTAAAACAAATTAGCTGTGGTGCATTCAGGCTCACCCTGTCCCTCTGCTTCCTCCCACACACTCATTATCATTGATAGCAGTCGTATCAATCTTTGCCTCGGAGAAATAGCACAGGAGTAGAACGGACATTTAACAGTTTTCCATGCTCATTTGATTAGCACAAAAGACAATGGAGGTTGTTGTTAGTTGTCATGGTGAGAACACACGTCAGTGGGGCCTTGAAGAGTAATTGTAGAGAGAGAAAGAGAGCAGCTGCAGCTCCAGAAACAGATGACTGGCTAGTTAGGTAGCTTGTCCTTCCTCGAGCGGTGAGGAGTGAGGCGGAGCGCTGCC
The DNA here is from genome assembly GCA_032191485.1 of Leptoclinus maculatus. NCBI lineage: Eukaryota > Metazoa > Chordata > Actinopteri > Perciformes > Stichaeidae > Leptoclinus > Leptoclinus maculatus. Next base: position 19,740,862 of record JAVDOI010000011.1, on the reverse strand, counting down.
ACTGGCCACCAGCCCGCTGTTTGCCTCATTTTCTGTAGTCAGTGTAGCATTAAACCAGCTGTCCGCTAGTTAGCTTGTTCATTCCACCATGCTACAGAAAATAAGCTGAACAAAGTTGTCACTTATCTGGCGATAGCAATGTGCTTTCCCATGCTATGCCAAGAGTGTGTGTGTATGAAGCACTATAGTTGTTAGTTTTTAATAATTTACTCTTGCTCTCTATGCTTCGTAAAGTTACTACTCCACTGCTCAGATTAGTGGTTACTTCAAAACCTCACCTCGGTGAGTGTGCCCTTTCCTCCTGTTGCTGTAAGTCGGCTTAGTTTATATGGTCGCAATGGCAAAGACACACATAACAATAGCCGCCACTCTGACCATCCAGCTACGTTGATTTCAATGGGAATGTCCGATCTGCTCCTACTTTATTCCTCTATATGCGCCTCTTTCTGTTAAATAATTACCACAATCCTGGACCTATAAGTAACACTGTTACACTTTTTTAAGTTTTCTTTACTTGCCATGTGAAGTGCTAATTGCCTACTCACCCTGGGGAAACAGTTAGGCCTATAATGTCCTCTGACGCTCTGGAAGGAGCGCTGCAAAGTATTTAAACAATGATGATGTCATAGTGATGTCATTGGGGTTATCTCAGTTTTGGCGTGGAGACTTTAAAGTTATAACAGAAAGCCTGTGTTACAGACTGAGGGTGTGTCTCCCTGCCAGACACGGATAGTTTTGTGAAACATGTTAACCTGTTGCATTATGGGAAATGATGCTTTACCCACACGTGGGCCTAAAAGTCAGTGTGTTTTGGTATCTGCTAATTCAATTTTGAATGCTCTTTTTTAATTCATGTCTTTTGAGTTCCCCAACGTTATGAACACAAAATAATAAACTACTGCAGTGTTCATTTAAAATGGCTTTTAAAGTTGGGGTCTTTTTTTCTCTTAATGTTATGGCATGAAAGATGTGTTGAGGTATTTTCCCAGATGACGATGATTAGAAAACAATTGCTTATATTGTAGACTACATGGCTCCTGATGATTATCAAATAGAAAGGTTACATTAATTAACTGCACAGCCCCATAACAATCAGAGGAAGTCGGTTGAAACCTTGAAAATCAAGTTTCATCGACATGATTTCCAAAAGCTATTGCAGCAGCTTCATGACGTCAGGTGAGGTTAAATACAATTTTTATTCACAAGTAGAAATGTCAACAGCAAACATTCAAAACATAAACTCTGCTTTTGTTATAATAGCAAGCTGTTGCGTTTATGGGCTTTGATTTGCCTGCACTGTCTGGGCCAGACCACTTATCTGCTCATCTAGCCAGTGTGATGGTGATGTAGCCTACACACTACCAGGCAGATGTAAGAAAATATCAGAATGAGAAGAAAATCAGGTGAATTCAAATCCACTGCTGCTGCCCTACTGTGTAACTTACTGCTGTTGTTGGAAGAAGAAGAGGAAGAGGGGCATTGTTTAAGCACAGAGTCATTGATTGTCACAGCGGAGGAGAAACGCTGCTGGGGCTGCTCCAGAGCGGCTATGTGTTGCATGCCTCGGCGGGGAAAATGTCTTCGTATGCGGGGGGCAGCTCGCTGGGGAGCGGGTAGGAGAAAGGGAAGCAATGATTGAGCTCCGGGTCCGTGGGCGAGTATCCCGGCAGCTCGATGGACGGGTGTCCCCCGCACTGCACTTCTGCACCTGTCTCGTCAAACACATTAAAAACACCCAGGTTGATGTAAGACACCGGTTGGAAATCCCCCGAGCAGTCCCGCTCCTCGCTGAAGATGATCGCACCGGAGCGCTGCCTCTGGGACTCTCGGTTCCTAGAAAACTGCGCTGTTTTGTACCTTTTGATGACCACCAGGTTGATGAGCCCGAGGAGGCACTCCAGAGTGCTGAGAACAGTGGAGACGACCAGACTCCGCTGGTACTCCCTCAGCTGCTCGCAGGCAGGGTTCGCAACCACCGGGTGGAAGCAGTAATGGGTGTACTTCCTCTCCACCAGGGAAGCCGTGTCCCCGTCTACCACCGCGCCGGAGAAGGCGGTGAGGACTCCCAACAAGAACACCACAACACCGAGGAGAAAGAAATTCCTGCAGCCGGGCTTCTCCACGCAAAAGAGCAGCGCGGAGCCCAGCAGCGCCTGCCCGATTCCCAGAAGTAGCCCGGAGTAGAAAGCCCCGGCCGCGGCGCCGAGGTGGAAATGCGCTCTCACCGTAGATCCCAACGAGACGCATCTTAATCCAACGACAACTTCGCTCAGGGCGCACACGAAGAGGAGGGTGCTGGAGAAGACGGCGCACAGTCCTTTCCCACTCAACTTCATTATATTCCACCTCTGCCGCTCTCGATCCTTCTCCCCCCTTCTTCATCCTCCTTCGTCTCCTCTGGAAGCACTCTCACGTTGGGACATCATCTGCCGGTGACTCCTCCGGTTCAGAGCGGGCGATCCTCGCCACTGTGGCGTCTCTCTCTCATCCTCGCCGCTTTACGGGAATATATAAATAACTAATGCCACGACCGCGCTCCTTTTTGCACTTATCGGTAATCCATACGCGGGCACTGATCACTTTACCCGAGATAACCTAACCGCCCATCAGACTCTCAAGGCACTCTCCTGACCAAAAGTTTTTCCTTTTTTCCCCCTCCTCCTCCTCCTCCCGAAGAGAGAGTCTCATCCGCAGTCCGCCAAGTCGTCGGAATGAATGCTGTGTGGCGTTTTTTTGTGGCTGAGAAGGAGGCGGCTGCTTGAGCCGGAGATACTTGAGGGTCCCGTGGACCAATGACCGATGACCCACAGGCCCTCAAATCACCTCAGCATTCCCACAGTGCGCCCAAGGTGCCCCGTGGTGACTTTATATATAGCGGGAGTGGTGTTAAATGAAAAGGTGGGTAAACGAGAAAACAAACACCAGCAGGAACAGAAATCATTGGCTTTCAGGAACATTAATTTCCTCACAACCCCGTTAAAGCCCCAAGCCTTGTCGTAAAATCGGTTTGGTAGCAGTAGCTGTGAGTCAATGAACTTAATTAGTACTGGTGCTAAACTGTATTCATGCAACAACAACAAAAGGTGGATGTACTGAGTTTTTTCTTCTTCTTTTCTTCCATTCTTTTTAAAAAACTCAATCCAATTGTCATTATATGCGGCATAAATACTGTGACGTGTTGACGTCATCCTGGCCTAATGGTCTCATGGATTGTTGTTTGTCAGGTGGATCTGTCTGGAAATCAGAAACAAACGCATTAATAATAGAGCAGCGCTGCTCTGCGCGCTGTCCGTGGTGCTGAAACATAAAGCCCGGGCCAGATGGCAGCTGACTGGACTCCTCTACATCTCTTCCTCTCAGCCATCCTCACAGAAAACGCACCGGGCGTTTTGTTGAACGTAGGAGAAAACTATACATCTCACGTTTTATTTAGCACAGATTTAATTACCATTGGTGTAGGTGGGGATATAACTGCGGGCTGTTTTTGTCGTTTGCTAGAGTGCCCAAATGACCTTGGCGTTCGTGAGGGCTCACGTGCCACAGACAATCAGAGAGAAACTTAGAAAGGAGCAGAGGTGTTACAGGGTAGATTACCGGGAACTCTCTTAAATCCCTAAACAAATGTAGGAGGACATACCCTGTGAGTCATCCAAAGTCGATGCAGTATGTCTAACAGAAGTGAGCTGAAGGTAGCCTGTGAGGATGAAGCCCATGTTTATTTTGTCCTTAAGTTCATATTTTGATTGACTTCATGCTGGATAGAGGAGCACGCAGATCAGACCGGGTCAGGTAAAGTTAAAGTGAGACTAAAAGAGGCAGTAACACAGCGGTGCTTTGAGTTAAATGCTAACATCAGCAGGCTTAAGCAGGTATAATGGTTAGCGTGGTCAGACACACGTATCTTCATAAAACAGGTTCTAATACAATAATGAAATGTTGAAATGCTAAAAGGAAAAAGTGCATATTAACTAAAAGTGGTATGCGCTGACTCTAAGTGCTAAGTTGTGCGCAAAGTTAGTTTAGCTTGTTCGATTGCAGCATTTTTGCTTATTAGCACTAAACACAAGGGACTGATCAGTGAGTCATTAGTTTTGCAGGTATTTGGTCATAAACCAAAGTATTGAAATCTAAAATGTTTATTTAGACATTTCAACCCAACAGGGACAGAAAGTAAGCAAAGTCGTTAGGGATCATCCTCTGGGGACCACGAATGTCCGTACAAAAAATGTATGGCAATCCATCGTGTAGTGGAGATATTTCAGTCTGGACAAATGTGGTGGACTGACGGAAAGACTGCCCATCCATAGAGAGATGCCAGCCGCACTCCTCTATGGATGGGCAGTCTGTCAAAGACGTGTCATAAACCCAAGCTGGCTGAAAACATTAGAAAAATTACAAAATGAGTTTCCGAAATGAGAAGCCTCAGAAGGCGAGCAACCACCTGAGAAATATTCTAGGGTCTGTAAAATGGTCGCATGGTGTGACCGAATCGTTGCAGCTTGTTGGATTTGATTTGTTTCCAATTCATTTACTCTGGATGTGAAAACTTTCAGAGGACAAGCACGACTTTTTGACTTAATGAACCAAACGTTTGACGGGCTCAGGTGAGAGAATAACACCAGGGAAAGTCCTTGCCTATTCATTTATCACAATGAGCTACCTCATTGACTGTACCAGTACAGCTGCCAGTAAGTGTGTGTGTGTGTGTGTGTGTGTGTGTGTGTGTGTGTGTGTGTGTGTGTGTGTGTGTGTGTGTGTGTGTGTGTGTGTGTGTGTGTGTGTGTGAGAGAGAGAGTGTGTGAGTGAGTGAGTGATCGGGACTCTAATTAGGTCATTGCTACTTTGCATAGGTTTGCAGTTAAGAGACTGTGCTGTGAACGATGTGTTGATGATCTGCTGAGTGGTTGATTGATTGGCAGTCCTGCTTGCTGGCAGTAGGTCGCTCCGTTGGCAGCCCTGATGATATCAACACGATCAAACAGCAACAGGGAGACGGACTGGACCCGTCGCCACACGTCTTTTGACCCAGACACACCAGGCAAAAACACAGCTCCTAGTCCTTCTGTTACAGTATTGTATAATGTCCACTCTTTGCTGATCAGCAGATTCAAACCAATCTTCACATTTGTTGTTCCACAATGTGGGCGTTGTGAAGCCTTTTGAGACTGTAACTGTGATTAAGAGCTATACAAATAAACCTGGACCAGGCCAGCTCAGAAAAAGGCTTCAGTTAGCTCACAGTAGGAGCAGACACAGGCACGCATTTTAATCTTAGGGAAAACTACTGAATTCAATTGTCCGGCAAATTTGATGAAGCAGAAGTTGTTAACAGCCTCTGCCTTTCTTCAGGGCGCACGGAGAGCTCACCTCCATAACACAGACAATTTACCTGTCATGGTCACAAACCTGGCAGATGCTGCAACTGAAGAGGAAAGTAATTCCCATCCTAATGAACACGCGCACACACACGCACGCATACACGCACACATACACACGCACACGCACACACACACGGTGTTCTCTGCTCTGAATGATAACCTATTCAGAGTTCTCACGTTGTGGTAAAATCACCCTTTCCCCTTCAAGAGCAGCTTTTTTAAAACTTAAATCATCACAAGTCGCAGTGTGTGTGTGTGTGTGTGTGTGTGTGTGTGTGTGTGTGTGTGTGTGTGTGTGTGTGTGTGTGTGTGTGTGTGTGTGTGTGTTTACGGCCCACTGCTTCAGCCGTGCCAAGAGTCAGCTGTGAAGGGACTGCTTCGGCATCTGAGATGCAGTTTTACGGCAGCAGTTACAACAGTGGTGACAGGTCGGCCTGTAAAATCCTGTGTTAACCTATAAATATTAATGAATCTAAAGCAGTCTCCACTGTTGTCGGCTGGAACTGGGAGGGACTCAAACTATGTTTATCTCAAAGAGGAATGGACTCTGAACTGCGTAGAATCAATAAAGAGGCGGAGGACCTTCCCAGCCCGGATGAGACGAGGGACAGGGCCTGTCAAATGGGATGAACTGTGAGGAAAATAAACAGAGAGGCAAGGAGGTAAAAAGGGCAAAAGAGTACTATTTAAAACTGCACTGGTCAATATTTTTACATTAACAATGGATCAAATGGCAATGTGTAATTTTAAAAGGCGTTGCTTGTTGTGACAAACCTACAAAAAAAATCACTTAACTTTGCAGTTCCGTTCAGCTCTGCAAAGCTTTTTCGCCTCTTTTAGCGAATACTTTTGCTTTTCTGGCCCACAACATCTCTTCCCATCGGCCTCCTTTTCAGCCAAAACAGGTTGCTGCTTTCAGCCAAAACGCTCTGATAAACCAACTGTACACCATCTGTCCAAGTCCAAACAGAAACAATAGCGATTGATGGTAGTTGGTGAGTTGGTGATTTGTCTTTCTAAAGAGCACGAGACCAAACCAGAAGGAGCACGAATTGGACTTAGATCCGTGAGTTGTGCCAGAAACACGACTCCATGCAAATGTTTCTCTGAATTTGAGCAACTTTTTGCAGTTTGTTAATATTTTATTTGATGTTTTGTTGTGTTTTGAGCTCACTCTGCTGCCCCCAAGTGGCTTTATGGGACTTAAATACAAAATTCAGAGCATTAACATGGCAGCAAAAATAATAATATTAACTATTTCCTGTGTAAAGATATAGTGGAGTAATGTCTTCCTGAGCAGAGAATGAAGTCACGTTCCCGCTGTGGTTAACACAAGCCTTAGAGGTTTTAACATTTTAATACGTCAGTGAATTCCCCTCTTGTGAATTTTGAAGCATTTAAGAGTCTTTTTTAAGACAGTTGCTAACAAGTGGTTAAATGAGACTACAAGTGTCATCACGCCGACTCGTGCTCCTGCGATTGTGGTGTAGTTAGTTTAACGCGTCCATTTTCTGCAATAATCCAATTGACTAATCCCATTGGCTTTATGTCGAGGTAACCAGTGTGGTGCTAACTTCCGGGGTCGGCCTACATAAATACATCTTCATAAATACATCTTCATAAATACATCTTCATATATCTGGAGGTTTCACTTGTACAGCTACTGTACAGGTTTCACTAAAAAAGTGAATGCTCTTTGAACAATGAAGGAATAACAGTTGGAAACACTCAATCTTTGTAGCTTTTTTTTAACAGAAAAAATACTTTACTGAAACAAAGTATTGTGTTCAGTACACAAACACAGTATTAGACCTCAGAGTACTTTATCAGTCTGAAACTAACCAGCACCATTACCCAACTATTGATGCTGTCACCAGGGTTACCATCACCATAGTCACCATTATCAAAAATAAATTCAATGCAAATTAATACAATTAATACAATAATCCTCATGATCTCAATCAAAAGTCAATTTAACGTTAAACTCTTTCCCTGCTCTTTTGAATTTACACTATATGTAATAATGGACTTAATCGCTCAACTATAAATATGTTCAGTTGGTTTCCACGTAGCGACTTTTAATCAACCGTGTTTTTTAAAGAGTAAAGGGCACAAAGAGCTAAATCCAGGAAATATAAATAAATCACAAAGACTAACAACAGTAAATGTGAGAGCGAGGTCTGTTCATTCTCAGCTCATTTTATTTTTAACCAGAACTGAAGTCAGTAATAAATCATCCTTCAGGCTTTAAGTACATTTCTTCCACATTCAGTATCATTGTGATTGTTCTGCTACGAAGATCAATAGTGGTATTTGTTTTATTGATATACATGTATTTTTTATTAAAAGATTTTTTCCCTTCTCTTTTCCAGAGCAGTGCTGGAATGATGATGATGATGATGATGATGATGATGATGATGATGATGATGATGATGATGATGATAATCTTGCATGTAGACTTAAACCAACAATGATTTAGTCTCAGTCTCATTTACGTCCCTCTTCCCGACACTATACGCTGTCTGTGGCCCTCAGCCTCAAGCCCATTGGTTCTTCCTTTCAAAATGGGGCAGAAATATAAGAAAATCATTTTTTAACGGCTAAATCATTTCCCACAACAGCTGGGCGCTGTAGGTCTTAGCAATTATTACTCAAACAGGAGTAAATTATGCAAAAGTGCATTTCCTGTGGACTATTTCCAGCCACAGGTTTATACTCTTTCTGTGCGCGTGTGACTGTTTGAGGCACCAGAAGGGTGTAACGTGGGATCGACTCAAAATAAACTACAGTGCCCATCTTCATTGTGATGAAGGAACATGTCCGCCAGGGTAACAGTGCGACACATTGATGTGTTTTATGCAGACAACAATGGAGCTGCATGGTGCAGAGGAATGTCAGGCTTAAGATGCACATACACACACACACACACACACACACACAGCTCTTGTTAGTAAAATCAATTCGTTGTTGGCTTTTTATGGGTTTTGTTGAAATCAAGAACAATGAATAGTAACAGACTTATCCTTTAAGCACACGTGGTTTGAAGTTCCTTTAAGTATTTCAATGTGCTTCTGTTTAATGTAGTGTTCAAACAAACAAGGGCCAAACTACTATAAAGGCTCAACACGGTGTTTCTATTACTTAGCATTTCATTTAGTGAACCTGTAATTTAATTGTAAGGCACACTTTCACACTTTTTGTGTTATCATTTACTTGTGGGGCGTTTTGCTGTGTGAAAGGTATGCATTCGTTTCCATTGAAATTAATTGTAAATAAAATGTTAATTAGTCTTCGGCTCCAGTCTACTCTGGGTATTTTTGGTAACAATAAAAAAACCTTTAGCCTTACATAGGACATTATTTCTGGAGATGCATTGTATTCTTTCATGTCTTTGCCAAATTTGAAAAGTCCTTTCATCTGAGATCCTGTCTGTCAGTATTTATGCAAAGAATATTCTCAGTGTAACAAACCAAATGTGTGGCTGCTTCTATGATAAACGGAGAGGCTGCAGAGTCCCACACAGGATTAGCTTCCCTTTTTTTCACCATTTAGAAGGGACAGATGTCTCAGAACCAAGCTGGATCTTGTCCAGGACTCTACACTGATACACTGGTGTCCTGTTAATCAGCCGTGTCTGTGCATGCATCTTGAAATGATAACTCTCACAAATCACATATGGACAGCTGAACAGAAGACAGATCATTGGCTGCCGTCTGTCTTCTTCGCCTGTATTTAATAACTTCCCATAGCCTGCAGATTGCAAGGGAACCTGGGTGATTTGTTTGGCTTTAATTAGTATTTTAATTACAAAGTGTCTGGGACTCTTTTTGTTTTTCGATCTGGGTTTACCCACCGGGGAGCCCTGTCCTCCAAACGTTGCTTGAAGTGATGCAGCAGGTACCTGATCTGTTTTAATACGTTTTCGCCTACATACAGCATTCAAATTCTCTTAGCAGCCTGGTGTGTGTGTGTGTGTGTCATGTTGCCTGATTTGTTTTGTCAGTGTAAGTAGCTCCTTCACACTCATTTATATAGAGACAAACAACATTTTAGTTAAAGGACCCGTTTATTAGACTGAACTCATCCTCTCATTTGCCTTTTGGCCTTGTAACATCAGTGTCATGACATCACTGCTGCTGACGTGATCTTGCCAATCAGTGTCCTCCACACTGAGGAGGAAAAGCAGAGAAAAGCAAGCAGTCCTCTAATACCCAGTATGAAGAGAAGCTGTAATTACACACTGCTTGGTTAGAAACTGGAGGGACGGATTGTGTTGTAGTGTCAGCAGAAGTAGAAACAGCTGCATCTAGTGGAGTAAATCCATTTCCTAGCTCCAAGGGAGTCCAGGACATGAGGCTGCGAGTGTCAATGCGTGTGCTTTATGCAAACAAGCGTTTGAGTTTTCTCCTGGCAGCACAGCTCAGAGGACCAAACAGAACAAACTCGGCCCCAATAGCAAGAAAGTGGCTCATTCAGAGCAACTGATGTAGATTCAGGAGACCGCTGTGATGTTGTGTGACTCATTGATCGGAATGCATACATACCACTGCAGTTCATCTCTCATCTGCTTTATTATTGACGATAATAAAGCAACCACTTTACAAACCACTCTTAGGATTACAAGCAAGTTTTATTTGTATGCTTCAGGATGCTTTCTGCTGCCTTCCATTACACAACAATGCATAATCTATAACCAACACCACCAAACAGGTTCCATGGAGAGTGCTTTTACATGCACACTACGCTCCGTTTACGGTCTTATTTTGACTTAAGTCCCCAAATGAGTGTCCATTCAAAACTGTTATTTGGAAAACGTAAGAGTTACCACAAAACCACCTAATATAATTAAACAGAATACGATAACATGTCAGAAAACTATTAATATGGATTGTCTTTCTCTAAACAGATATAAACACAAGATGTGTACCTACCAGCAATCAGACATCGAATTAAGTGTGCATGAAAAAACAAACAACAACAACAACAACAACAGAGGGTTTATCAGTACGGGGCCGGCTGTCAAACACAGATTTATAGGTTCAGAACAAAAAAAAAATAAATCTAAAAGGTGAAGATAAACTCGCTAAATGATTTCCAAAACCACAGTTTAATTGTGTAGTTATTTAGTCCGACTTCTTCTAGAAGAAAAAGGTGACAGAGAACTGACACATAATCCACTCCTCTATTCTATGACGTTAAATGTTTAATTTCACCTAAACCTTTTTCCAGAGGCGATCTCATGTTAGTGGTCATTTTAAGAAACTTCCTCAGCAAAACACAGCATTTTTCAGTTTTATCAAACCGTGGGGGGGGCGGGGGTGCTGCTTCATCAGTGCTGTCAGCACTGATGAAGCAGGATCGGAGTGGGGAATGTTGTGAGCCTCCTGGTGGTCTAACTCATCTCCTGCTGCCCGGCTGGTTCAGGATCATCCGAGGGCTCAGAGGGGCCACAGCATTTGTTCTTTAAAGAACGTCCCAAAAACAGCCAGTACTCCTTACGGATAGTGTCCTTCTCCTGAGCCAATAGTTGACAAATCTACAAGGAGGGGGGGGGGGGGGAGGGGGGGCACAAGAAGGGTCAGAAAACACAAATAGTGGCGCAATAATCCTGATCTCTCACAGACTTATTGGTGAGCAACACATTTCGCACCAGCAAACATTAAAACACTCTTCACTACCAGTCATTATCAAAGTGGTAACTATTTCTGAGGTTGTACTTTCCTTTAACAACAGCACTTACTTCTAGAGCCTTTCTTAACGTTTCCTTTCGGTCCCCTTCAGACATATTTTCTTTTTTGTTGCTGTTCTCCAAGACGTCCTCGTAGCAATCAAACAGAAATGCAAGAAGATAAGATGAACAGTGAGTCTCCTTCAGCTCAAGGATCCTCTCCAGCAGGCCTGGCGGAGATGACAGACCTTGGTCTTGCAGCATCCTTGAAAAAAAGAGGTGATACTGAGTCTCCACACGGTTTTTTTTCCTTCTGTGGCTCGTGATATATTGCAAATGTCTGAATGGCGACGGCACACAGGCAGACTGAACCGTATGAACAAATACAAACATTTTTGCTCCTTGAATATTTACTGGGATTAGAAATACTCGATTTGTGACATCTTACCCTTTCAAATAGTTCCATGCACTTTCATTGTGGGGAGCCTTCTTGATTTGGATCAGACAATACCTTACACAGAGGAGAGGAACATCAGTCTAACAACAGAAAACTTAACGTTGCACATACTGAAGCAGGAACAATGCCTGGATTATAAAAATAAACGTGTTATTCGTACAGCTTGTTCATCTCATTTTTGGCAAGCAAATACAGGAAGTTATTCTCAACACTCAAGAAAGCATTTCTTTTTAAAGACTGACTTTAAATGTAAGCTATTTATGGTCAGAAGTCAAAAAATTGCTGTCGCTTTCCATTCGACTTGAAAGATGCAAAAATTAACTTTGTGTCTAAATCGTTTAGACTTTTAGGAAAAGTACTCACTGAATCTCTCTCTCCACTATGGCTGGATCAGAGAAGCCTGTAGTGTGAGAAATTACAAAATGCCTCTGGTTCCATGCAGAGTTATTCCTCACATCTTCTTCCAGAAGACTCTCCACAAACTCCAGCTCGCTGTCCCACAGTCTGTACTCCTGCAGATCGAATAAGACAAATGTTGGCAATGTGCCCGTTTATGTAATCATGCAGTGCTTTTAGTGGTGCGCCTGCGACGCATGACACAAACACTGACCACAGAGGGACTCAGACGACGCATCAACAAACAACCAAATCAATGAGTAAAGGATTCGTTCTGGCAGAGTGGCTCACCGTGGGCACAAAACTGGATCTCAGCTCTAATTTTTGAAGCCAAACTCTGCTGAGAGCTCAAACACCTACCTGGATGACCCACTGTCTGTGCTGCCAGGCGTGGTAGTTCTTTGCATCTTGGCTGAGAATGTCCGCAATGAACTCCAATTCCTCCGCGGGGTCATTCAACCACTCTACCACCATACGTCTGTGATGCCTTGGAGGGGAGTTCAGAAAGACTTATTGTCCAATGCTTTTGTTAAACCTAATCATTTGTAAAAATGCTTTCTCCACTGTCTACAAATCCTGTCTTAACAAAACAAACTTTCAAACAAATAATTAAATAAATGACCCTGATAATGAATAGCTTCTTAAGCAATGCCACAGTATTTAACAACTGCTACACAAACATGTTCCCTGAAATGAATTTGCCAGCACTCACCAGACTTGATAGTTTTTGGGTTGCTCCTCGATGATGGCAGTAATGTACCTCATCTCCTCCCTCAGGTCCTTTGATAGCGCCTGCAGCAATACTCGCCTGTAGTGCCTGCACATACCCAAAAGAACTGTCATTAAACACATGAACTGAAAAGGTAAACAAGAAGTGTAAATACATTGTTTGTGTGACAGCGTGTGAGAGTGGGACCTCTTTGCTTATTAAGGGACAGCTCTATCCAAACATAACTTGAGATCCAAAGAGAAAATGTCTCAGCTTTTACGATCCACAGCTCAGCATCAGTAAGAGCGCCCCCTCCTTTGTGAGGCTTTCCTTTTCAAACTAACACATTTGTAAATAATTCTAAAAAACATTGTATACCCCCCAAAAATGAGACACTACTACACCGTAAACATGAGTTTTCCATATCACAACATGTACCATGCTCACCACACTGTGTAATTAGCAGCATTTAGCTCAATGGCATCTGCTGTCAAGGCGAAAGCCCGATCGCTTCTTTCATCATTCTTCAGGAGTGCACGGAAATAGTCGTACACATCTGAGACTGTTGGAAGAAATATATGTAAACGTTAAATGTATGTTGGAAATATGCACAAAGTTCTGACTACAACTACTATTGACTCGATGCTTTCACGTCTATGGTGTCCTATGCCACTAATGATCCCAACAATCTTACACTTTTCAGAGTAGGCGATCTTCACAACAGGATTTGGTCCATCGTCCTGAGTAACAGGCTCCAGATCAGCCCACTCCTTTCTGTCTCTGCAACAAACAACAACACGGGGGTTGATTTCCTGGCTGCTAATCTCAGATTTTGTCAAAAGGTAACAGTTAGCACATGAACTAGCACTTCTTACACTGGCTACTTTGTTAAACAAATACAATACAAATGTAAATTCATAGTGAAAAGACAATATATCGTTATCGTTGCTGTGGCAGTTTATTTGTGTCTTTGTCAGTTTCTTAAATTCCTCTACTTGGCACAACAGACCGAGGTGAATTTACAGAAACAACTAACAGTTAGCAGTTAGCACAACACTGCTCCAGTAAATAGCTAGCAAGCTAGCCGCTCGAACATTTATGAAACATTATAACCAAACATTACTTGAAAAATATATATCGAGTCGGGTCAAGAAAGTAATCATCCTCGATGTGGTCCTCAGACTCTACAGCAAACTCTTTGTCTTCTTTCACTTCTAAAGATTCATTTGAAATTTCCTCGACACCTGACATTGCTAATTTGGTAGCTTAATCGGTAGAAGTCGAGGAAGGAGGAAAACGTAACATCCGGTGTAGCGGAAAGCTGCCTTTATGTACTGTGGGAAATATGAGGCTCGTTCGAGATGAATTGCGCCTCGCCTGGAGATGGACGAGATCAGGCGGCAGCAGCAAGAGACGTTGAGGAAGAACTTCTTCTTCTTCTTCTTTTTGAAATTTATTGGCGGTTGGCAAACAATGAATTGGTGCATTACCGCCACCAGCTGGTATGGAGTGTGGATCAGGATGTCTAGTACTCATATACAAATTAAAATTAAAAAAGAAAAGAAAAAAGAAACAAAACAACTAAATAAAACAAAACAAAAAACAAAACAACGGGCTCATATTTTCTTAATACTATTAATACATCTAAGATATTGAAATAATACTTGATAACACTCACTTTTTGAGTTATTTTGCAGAATATCCACTATATCCAACCATACCTTCATCTTGCAGAGGTCTCCAATCAGCTGCCCTCTTTCCTGCTCATATTTCTGACATTGCACAATAACATGTTCTATTGTTTCCTCTTGCCCACAATAGTCTCATTTTCCTGTTTCGTGTTTACCTATTTTTTTAAGCATACCATTTAGACCAGTGTGTCCAAATCTAAGCCTTGATATTACTGTTTCCTCTCTCCTGTTTCTTCCTGCAAATCTCATTTCACCCACTTTCCTCTTGAACTCGGTAAAACCATCGTCCTTTCCTGTCTTCTTCCCATTGCTTCTGCCACCTTTCCTTCACCCTCTGTTTAATGATACTTTTTGTTTCTGATTTACTGAAGCTGACTGTAACATTAGTGCAGCTATTTTTTGTGGCCTCTTTTGCAGCTTTACCTGCCATTTAATTTCCTATGACCCCAATATGTGCTGGTACCCACAGGAATATGACTGTCAGACCCATAATTTGAATTCGGTACAATGTTTGTTGTATTTCAATAATGATGTCTGGTCTACTGTCTGAATAGCTGTTCTGTAAGATGGCTAATGATGAACTTGAATCTGAACAAATGCATTTCTCCCTCAGTGATCATTTTACCTATTTTAACATTAAATTCTGGAACAATAAATGCCACTCCTACCTTGTTTCCTAAATTATTTGATGCATCTGTGAATACCTGGATATAACTGTGGTTGAGGAAGAACTTTGGTCAATACGGAGAGTTTATAGCAGCAATATTTACATCCTGTAAGATCTTATTGCACAACATGAGACTTGGCTAATCTCAAACGAGCCTATTGGCAACATTCTTTTTTCTTTTGTTTTAACAGCAGATGACTCACATTATTATTTATTTTCATAGAACCGAAGTCCACAGCCCATTATCCCAAAACAGTAATTTTTTCGTTTGTTTTAACGCTAAGAAGAGCTGGGTGGACTATGTGTGACCTGGGTGCATTCTTTACCTCTCAGGAACCTAGAGTCTTAATACTAACTATTTCCCATGCCAGATGGAACAATGTCTCTGAAGCGTCCTGGATGCCTCCTCTGCCTTCACAGCTGGTCCAACTAAGGGATTGGGGCCAAGGTAACAGGGGATGAGGAGTCAGCCACTGGTAGGGGTGCAGGGGATGAGGAGGGGGGCGACTCCGTCACTGACAGGCAGCTTCGATTGTCTCTGCTTCCTGGTCTGGGAGGGCGGAAAGCCTCTGGTCATTTTGTGAAATATGCTGGAGAGGATGTAGCAGTTACCCCTGTCTGGAATGGAAATTAACTTTCTACATCCACTGTCACTCTTTCCATCAGGGCCCTTGGGTGCTTTGGAAGACTCTGCCACCTCTTCCCCCAATGGCCGCTGTAAGTCCACATCCTGCTCCAGCTGCTGTCTCCACTCTGCCATGCCCACTGCCTGCAGCTCCCGGCTTATAAACTCCTCCAACCACCAAACTGCAGCTCACACTCCCTCCCGAGCCTCTCTCTTCACTCTCAGTAGTGGCAGCCATCTGCGGCACACGGGCTGGTGAGAGCAGGTGTCTGCATTGGTGTGGCCCGCCCCAGCCCTGTGCTCCATGTTGAAGTTGAAAGCCTTGTGCTTCTCTAACCGCCTGGTAACCTGCCCATCTGGCTCCTTGAACGTTATGAGCCACTGAAGGGTAGAGTGGTCAGTCCTCACAGTGAAGGGCGAGCCAAAGAGGTAGCAATTGAAGTGCCTGATTGACAGCACCACTGCCAAGAGCTCCCTGCGGATGACGCAGTAACGCCGCTAAGCCTTGTTGAACGCCTCTGGCCCCCCTCAGGTCCCACCTGGGGAAGTACTGCTCGCACCCCCACACCGCTAGCATATGTGTCAAGGGGGAACAGCAAGGTGGGGTCAGCTGGAGCAAGCACTGGCGCCCCACTCAGGGCACTCCAAAGGCTCCTGAACATCGTGTGGGGGGCATAGAGAGCAGGACCCTCTTGGGAACTTGGAAATTGATTTAAAAAAAAGTCATGGAATAGTAAGTCGAAAAAAGTCATAGAATTTCACACTATAGTATTTTGAAAAAAGTGAAATTATGTCAAAAGAAGTCATACAAATGTCATAGTATAGTATTTTGAAAAAAATGTAGTCGTAAAAAAGTCATCAAAAAGTCGTAAAAAGTAATAATATAATATATCAAAAAAGTCATAGTATAGTAGGTAATACAAATTCATTAGAACAAGTTATACTACAGTACGTCAAAAAAAGTTATAGAATAGAACGTCATAGAAATTCATTAAAAAAAAGTCAAGATAAATTCACAGTGTAAAGCCTTGAGCACAGCACACTGACTATAATCCTTCTTCTCCTTCTTCCGTACAGAAGTTTGACGCGCAAAAAAAGACATCAACACACGCGCACGCAGCGTCCCCAATGTGTTATTATGAAGCAATAGCAGCTCTCAAGTTCAAGTCTTTCCATCATAAATACAGAAATGTCATTTCCAAAGGTATGTATCTCAAACAAAGGCATGTGTCTCTAATACAGAAATGACGGGAGTGATAGCTCACATGGTAAACTGTGAGTTTTTACCATGGTAAAAACGAGAGAAGCAATATCTCAATTGAACCTCAATGATACTACTGGTAATCTATATATATATATATTGCAACGTCTTTGGGCAGTAGCAGCCACACTGGCAACATTTCTTGTGAAATGTTCTAGTTATACTCTACTCTCTTACATTAATTGTGAGTATTGTGTTAATATCAGCTGTTGTTGCCCTCCTGCCACTATTCTTTTCTCTCCTGATGTTGTTCACTTCCCGCTTTTGATAAACGGTCATCCGCAGGTCGGTTGATTTTCACGGTTGATTTTGCGAAATAAAACCCATCAAAGTATGTTAATTACTAGAATATCTCTGGAATGCTGAGGTCAAGAAACTCACTTTAAATTGCCCCGCACTCCATCACTGTTGTATTTTTCCAATTAGTGTCCCTTTTAGAAGTTTGGTAATCCAGCTGAGGCCTCCTGAAGGCGTGATTTATCCCATGATGCATAGGGTCGAGTCTGTGTTCACATTCTATCTCTGGTTGTGTTGCTTACTGAGCTTGTGGGTGCAACAGCCAGTAAGAGTGCTGAAAAGAGGCCACAAACGGCATAACTCGACATTCACCCATCTCAGTATCATGTCGACCTGTGCTGTTTTGGCAGCAACCGAAATAAGTAGATTATATAGATATAACATATCCTGACTGTAATAAACAATAATATAGTTGTTAGTTGGTTCTCACACACTTGGAATCTTTAATGTGAATAGTTTTTGATCTGTGTTGCATTCAAGGTTTACTTTTTACCCCGATCATCAAGGCCTAGAACTATTTTATTTTAAGTCTTGTACACTATTGTGTTATATGTAATTTGAATAAATATGAGATTCAGTTTCCATTTATAGTGGTATAACTATTAATACATTCATATGACATCACTGTAGCATACATATTGTTTAGCCGAGTTAACATTTTACTTTTAATACATCTCCAAAAGTCCTAATATCCCCCCCCCCCCCCCAAGCCTGTTGACATTTGAGTCGACACTCAACTGAAACAACATCAGCGACACATTTGTTACGGTCAAGCTGAACTTTATTTTCATCAACGACTCTGAACATTATAAAAATAAATAGATGATTCACAGTCAGTGGACCGTAATACAAATTGTTATCAAAATTATGTATCAGCCAGAATGAAGAATTAAACATGCATAATCACCATTCCATCGACATATACATGTTCTGAATACTCCCCTCCATTGCAATGAACTAAATCTGTTTTGCAACAGAACCAGTTGACGGTATAGAAAATCACCATTTAAATTAGACAGCTATGCAGGTAGAAGAAGCTTCTCTCGGATGTTTTCAGTGATAGCTTGACCCAAAGTGTGTTCAGTGACGGTCTTCTTCATCCAGTCCGTGCTTTTCAATGTAGCGCCTAGAAGAGGAAAAACAGATAATATAGTCACTTATTACAGGCAGTGCATGCATCACGTTTCTAACGGCTTTAATCAATGTGGTCCTGTCGGGGTCTTTGTGGACCAAATCTAAATGAAGGCCGTCCCTTATGGTCAAACTCTACGGTAGAATTTGGCCAAATCTTAAAGGACGTTTTAAGCTTAAATATAAACTACATCCAAATGATGTTTGTCCTAGAGTTACAGTTTGTCCAATATTTGAACATGAATACTGTGAGTATCAACGAAGCACTGAGGCCCACGGGGAATATACATTTCAATGATCTTAACTTTTCCAAGCAGTTCTCTCCGGGTGGTGAGAGAGAACTGAAACAGTTAAGTTGAGGGCCATGAAAACCAAAACAACGGGCTGAAAGATGCCAAAACGCTCTGTTGAGCTGAGGAGAGCTGCAGAGCTAAATAAGGACTCTGAGGGTTTGTCACTACGATTGACCCCCTTCAATGATTTTCTGCTTCATTGCTGGTTTCTGAGAGTCTGTAGGGTCTCATTTAGTGAAGACACGAGTATTTTTACATAAGATTTCTGTCTGCAGCAGCTTCAACGCTGCTCAGAATCAGAACTGAGCGACAGACATGACCCTAGAAATTAATTCAAAGCAAATTAATATTGCAAAAAAGATGTTGTGCATAATGAAGCAGCTTCGGCTTTTCTCTGAGGCGTCTTATTAACCCGAGCAGACATGAAGTACCTTCAGTGAATCCAGAAATATTTGATTAAAACAATAGTTGAGGGATTATTGTAAGATTTCATTCCACCATGTAAGGCTGGCCGGTTTGCCATATCTGCTGCAATATTAACAAAAATGATGCTCTTTTAGCAAATCATACAATAATCTACGGCATGACGTGACATTGCTAATAATAATAAAAACCTCACCTTCTTGCAAAATTATAGAGCGCTTCTTTTCTCTCTTGGAGAGACAAATGTCTGTCAACTGGTGACCTCCCAAAAGATTTGGCAGCAGGCTGTGGATGAAAATGGAATTATTATTTCACTGAAGAAAAACAACGAGCTAGATGGATTTCATTTGAGGATAAATCAATCTTTCACAAGATGAAGTAGCTGAAATAAAATGTCCAGTATTAAGTTGTTTCTATGCAACTTCCGTAGTACTATTCTAGTGAATATGAACTTCATACGTTTACATATGAATTAAATGGATCCTAAATGATAAATTGCTCAGTTAGCAGCGTGGGGAGTTGTCAGACCGTTATGGTGGGAGCCGGACTAGAGGAATAGGAGCTGTTCCCAGAAGACGTTCCGGTTGCTTCCATTGGACTTTCCTCCTTGTTCTCCAGCAGATTTGTTATGGTGGTGTCAACACAATTGGTTTTTGCTGTACACAATCAAGAGACAACAATAAAGACCTGGCAATTCAAACCATCTTCAAGCTTTTGGAGGATCTGTTAACGATAATGACTTGCACTGAAATAGTGGCTCTACCTAAGTCCATGGCGATGACATTCAGCGGGACATGAGGCAGCACGTCCTTCACCTGTTGGGCCATCTTAGCAATCCTGTGGTCATCGGTGCCCAAACTCTGGGCCATGAAACCGAGGCCAATAGAGCCAGGTCTGACACCTGGGGTAAGGGGAAAGAACAGCTGTCACCTGACCCCAAGAAACTCCAAAACAACCAGCCGGATCCGTACGTGTAGAGAATCCGGTGTTTTGTGCGTTCATGAAATGGACTCACTTGTGGATGTTTGTGGTACGATGTGCCTTTTACGTTTGATGTGCTCGGCTTTATCAGCTTTAGTGATCTTGGTGGAGACCAAGCCAAGTTCACCCGCCAATAGCTGAAATTAAAAGACACACATAAGACACACGCCTTTAGCATACAACTGCAGCACAAAGGCAAGAAAGAGGCATTTGGTGAGACAAAGCCTACGGGGCTATTAGGGAACTATTTGCTGGGGTCAGGAAATTGGATACATTTCCTAAAATTGTATAACTTATTTGTTCTTGCTGTTACGAACCGAACCCTTTAAGAATCCACTCTACTGGCAAACAGTGCTTTTACCTCCTGGACTTTGTTGGCGAACTCCTGCGTGGACTCGCCATCTTGTCTGGACACTGGTGGGAGCCAACTGGGATGGAAATGAAAAGACAAACCAGAGTTACTGCCTTTGCATCCATGTCTGTCCAAAATGTTTCGTGAGGTCACAGTGACCTTTGACCACCAAATTTTAAATCAGTTTATCTTTTGAGTCCAAGTGAATGTTTGTGTCAAATTTGAAGAGCTGCCGCGGAGGCATAGAACGCAACACGAGCAGTAAAACAACAGAAATGTTCAAAATCAATTTAAAAACTCAATTCGTAACTCCGAGCACTAAACAATTACTCACAAAAGTAATTCAGTTTTAAAAGCATTTGAAAGTCGTGCTCGTGAATCATCGTTAGTCAAGAGAAGAGGAGCTTGGGGGTTGGTCGTTGTGTTTTTCATCAGCTTTTGTTTTTTTGGTCTCAGTGGATATAGTTTAGTTACACAACGCACATCTCCACAAAACAACATCAGTTACACGGGACACAAACTAAACTATTGGATTATCAACGATCATTCAGCGGCACAAAATCAGGATTCCACTTTGAAAAAGCAATTGCTGATAGAAAAATTGATACAAATTATTTAGTACCTTACATGATACACTGTACATGGAACAAAAAATGTCCATAAGAGCTCCATCAGCCAGCTGGAGTCCGGTGTGCTCTGTGGACAGACAAGATGCAGCCGATCAATCATACCGTTACATTACAGCGTCGTTCGCTACATTGAACTATGCACGCACAGCCACCGGGAGAACGTGGTAAAAGTCCCGCTGACCCAAACAATCCTGCAACTATTTCAAATGATCTTCACTGATTGTTAAAGCCCAACTGTTGCCACGGCTGCACACAGCAACACGAGCTAAAATGTTCTCGGTACAGAGATGGCTGGATTAGATTTAAGCAGCCTACATTTCCTTCCTTCCTCTAATGTTTCAGGCACGTTACGTGGTTTATACGTCATTACCAACCACATTAAGAAATCTCTTACACTCAGATATTCTACAGCATTCAAGATTCAAACAGAGAATAATGTAAATACACAAAACAAACATTTGTTGTTAAGGCATCCCTCTCATTCTGGTATCTTATCCCTAAACTCTATGTTGAAAATGTAAGTTCATAGGACATTACCAAAGCAATCAATGGTCTGGTCACCCGCAAGGCCACAGGTTGAATGGAATCAGTCAGTGAGAAAGGCCAGGAACTGAGAGGGAAACACACATGTAGTATGTTAGTTAGCGAGGCTCTATGCTGTGAACATGAGCACAATTTCTTTCATTTGAAAATATGAATAAAGTCACATTGATAATCATGAGGAAAACAGCCAGTTAACTGTTGGTGTGTGTGATTCTAATCAGATTTAGTCATTTTAGTTTGTAGAGAAAACTTTAAGTAATCTGAAATTCATAACTCTGCAAACAAAAGCATTACAATATGGTTTTTAATACTATTATGAAGTGCTCCTCCCAGTTGTATTGGGTTTCAGTGCACCTCTGAAGATATAGTACGCTTGATTCTGAGCTGCTCAAATTAAAGACAACGATTCTGCAGCTGTTTTTACTTCTTTACACTGATCTGCCCATCGAACTCTAGAGGGAAATGTGTGAGGGGAAACAACCGCCAAAGTAATTCATCTCTATGTGCCACGGAAGAGGAATGATAATTTAAATCACTTTCTTCATCCAAAGTCATGAGTATGAGGCCAGAACACTGTCTCCATTTGCAAATACTGATAGATCCCAGTTACTGCTTCGCCGTTGTGCTGTAGGACAACTACAAACAGCCATAAACAAGAGAGCTTAAGTAGAGTTTGTTGGGAAAATGTTACATTTTCTCTATTAGCATTGCATCAACCAATTCCCACTCATGAATATTAACGGCGTCTTCCTTGGTGACATGAATCAAACACTGAGTAGATGGATCCTGCAACAGAAATGTTAGCTCGAACCTGAACTTCAGCAGGCCGGCACGGCCGTTTGTGGTGTCCTCTTCGGGGAACAGAAGCAAAGGAGGGGTGCCTTCAGTGGAGCAGTACCTCTGAAGAGACTCTCCGATTGCTTCTTGGCCAGACGCTGAATGGATTTCCATGAAGCCTCTGGCCCAACACACAAAGCCTGTGGAGCCCTCCAACTGGGGCTGAGGAGCAGAAAGAGAAAGAGCAAACTCACCTTACACTGCAATTACTGTGTTTAACAGTGAAATACCATTTTTTTTGCACTGGTTAAACAAAGACAAGTCAACGATGAGACAGAAAGATGGCCGGGTCACGATGCGTGTAAGACTTTCGTATGCTTCACGGACCAGTGCGAACACTGTCTACTCTGTTTCATCTGCAGCCATTGAAGTTCACATACACAACATCATCCTTTTAGTTCCTCTAGGAATTCAGTGCTTCAAATGTAACACTGACATGTAGATGATTTAAAAGTGTGTACCCAGTTCACAACTGTTAGAATTTGAAGGATGCCGCAGTCCCATATTTGTATACATTATAATATTCAATATATGCTGCAAACAAATGTACGGTGGATTTAACAGAAAAACAATTTTTAAAAAGTCTGTAGCTGCACCAGTTATTAACACAAAGAAACTACAGACATTAGCACAGTCACTTCATCGGGCTAATCTGAGACTAGCACCAGTGTGATATACAGCTTTGATTTAAACACGGCAGCTTTCAGCATACGCGTTGAAACAAAGTGCTACAGGAGACATGTCGAATTCTTACGAACGAGGTGGCGAAAATGTTTTTAAACGTCCTGCGTAACGCGGTTTTGCACATTTAAAAGTCAAACACTCACAGTATGGCAGGGGGTCAGAAGGTTGATGATGTTGTGGTCGAACTCCGTCACGTGGTTGCACATGTACAGCTTGGTGTTTCTGTCTCTGGAGCGAGGGTTGTTCTGTCTCACATGCATCCCCAGGACCGAGCACATAACCCGCACAATAAATCTAAGAGAACGGCAAAATGAAGGTGGATGTAATCTTACGTTCACAAAAAATAAAAAACATGCAAGGTTCATCACTGCTCCTACAGCAACATGCAGATCATTTACATGCGTTTACTTATATCTAACGATTCTTCAATTCTACAGTCAACTTGAATTAAACATGGGAATAACTCATTTAGAAGAGGTTATTATGTAACTGACACATACCATACTAAATGTATTGAGCAGCCACTAGCCGTAATGGTATTTTATGGGGTGGCTGTGTTTAATGCAGTCATTACTCATAGCTGTGAGAGGCAGCCATGCTGCAATTATTCTTAATGAACTGCACCGTATGCAATATATAGCACATGTTCACAGCATTAACTCTCCCTGTTTTTAATTTCTACCACTTGTACCTCAATTATTATTATTACACAATTTTATATAACTTAGAATATGCGTATTATTAATGACACACTTGTTTACTACAACAGCTACTACTACAAGTAGAGAGTTCTGAGAAAATGTTCTACTTTAAAATACTTGCCTTCTAACAAAACTCTCTGGAAGTGCACAGCTGACCAAGAACACGTGAACACCGAGAAAGATCCGTATCAACATCAAACAGATGCCAACTGGAGAGTAAATCAGCAACAGCAGGAGAAGGACCGCATCTTTGGGAACCCTGTACATAGAAAACAACAAAATCCGTTTCATAAAAACATGTTTAAACGCAGTGGATGACGTCTGAAAAGGGTGAAACGTAACTGCTGGTGAGATCTTGACAGACCATCTGAATCTCACTGACAGGAACGTAAAGAATGAACAAACTTTAATAGGAAGCAAACACACAAAAAAGTGTGGATTTGTGTGTGCATTTATTTCAGTACTTTATGTACTAGCACTAAAGCATTATAAACACCCACACCAAGGTTAATTTCAAAATATCACTATAGTATCACACAACAGAAACTAGTTGTGCCCCTATGTGTTGAATATAGTGCTGTTGAGAAACTGCAGGGCAGTTAAACTTCTGTTTCCACTGACACAAGTCTGCGGGTAAACTACCACTACTACTCGAACAAGTGCAGTTTAACGGGAAATTCAATTTTGAGCATTTCTCTCTTTAATAGTTTGTTCAACATTCACTGCTGAATGATACGCATCGCCTGGTTGCTTCACTGTTGCATTCATGCGAGTTCCTGTTCCGCATCAAACCAAAGTCCGAGAGTTTCATTCTCCACGAGCTTATTACACGTGTCAAACGTTACGCGATTGTCGTGTCGGTTGAGTGCCGGAGAACATCTGAGATCATGCCCGACATTAACATGGTCCTACTCTGGCCTGAAACCCGACACCAAAATCGGCGCTGCTGCATTTTCAGGCCTTCTGTCCCACCTGCTTAATGTGAAATATGGCCCATTTATTTTAACGTTAGGCCAATGTGACTTCTAACTTTCATATCCGAGGGGACGTTAATGACAAATGTGTTCACTCCACTTCTGTGTATGTGGAGTGAACACGTTAATAGTACAATACTAGCTGTGGCAATGTGTCCGCTTATAAGAAGTTGGGTCTTTTACAAAACTTCACTGTCAGTTATCCGAAGAGAGCAACGTTACGTTAATGTTCAGATGTTAAGATCAACGACCACGTAGGGATAATCGAGCTAACGTAGCTAGTTAGCGCATGTAATGCTACAACTGATAGCAGTGAGATGTGTACACTGAAATTAGCGTTGCAAAATGTAGCATAACAAACGATAGCTATCAATTGTACGATAACGTCACCGCCTAACAGCTAGGTTAGCCAGCTAACGTTAGCTGCATGTTTATAAAATGTTTGGTATCCCTTCGTTTGGAAGCCTACAGTGATAGCTAGCACACGGTACACGTCGTCGATAGCATTTTACTGTAACATATCATGAACAAACAAGATAACAAATGTTGCTAATTAGCGTTAGCTGACAGTTAACGACAGCATTAGCTAGCTGCCGTTAGCCGACTTACCGACGAAAGTCAAACATGTCTTCAATCCCCCGATTCTCCATGTCTGCCAGTCAGACCTTTGCTCAGAGGCTACTGCTAAGAATACAACCTGATCCCTAAATATAAATTAGGCATACCGTTCACGACAGCAACTTTGTCGCTTGGGTATAAAGTGACAACTAACGATGATTGTTCCCACGTGAACCTGACTTTAACGTAACGTCAAATGGTTTCCGCAAGTTTAAAATGTTAGCTTAGCAATTGTCCAAAGGTGCTTGTGCCCGCGGTGCTAGCAGCGCTAGCCCCTGTGCGCCAGCAGCAACAACAACCACACTTCCGGCCAGAATCCTCCAGAATAAAAGTGCTATGTCCACAAATGTGACCTGACTTAAAGCTTTAGCTGAATTTTGTACAGAAATGCAAATTAATACTCATCCTAACATTTACGTTATTCCTATGCTATCATATAATCTCTAGCTGTGAAAAAACAACAACTGCAGACCCTCAAAGCCAGCCTAGTTTAAATGTGTTGCTCCGTTGGGTAATTTCCTCCCAATATTTAATTCCACTTTCAGGAAAAGCGTCGAAAAGCGACCGTACTTTGTCTCCCTCTAGTGGCTGTATTTGAGTATTACTGGTCAATGGCTGTAATTACAGGCGTTATGTTTAGAGGAAAATTAGATGTAACCATATTTTTAGATGTATATGCTAATCAAGAAAAATATTAAGTATTTTAAATTATTCGTCAAGCGATATTCTAAATTACAAAAGTATTTGGTATTTGGAGAATGGGGAAATTAATTACAACTTAATCTGCCCCAATACTAGAGCAACACTTTACAGTGTCTTCTACTTTACTTATCACCTTAACACTAGATTAACGTTTGGTAACTTGATCTTTACTTGATCTCATTCCCATCCCATACATAGTGTAACGGACTGAGTGACATGTTATGTAACCTGTTATGTTATCAGTTATTGTGTTTACAGGAAGAAGTTCTACATAAGATTAGTTATCGCAATTACTGAGTTCAGTGAAGGTCTCATGCCCTGTGAAGCCTGTCAATCATCCTAGCTACCAATGGGGGGTGGGCGACACACACGAGCGTACCTGGATTGGCAGAGAGAGAGAGAGAGAGGCCATATTGCTTATACGGAATATCACCGTTCATTTCTGACCATTCACACCAATAATTTAAATGGACACATGATTAAAATACATTGAGTTTGGAGGGTTACATGAATGCAGAATTAGCCAGACGACCCGACAAATGATTCTTAATGCTAAAGTAATGCCATACGCTGTACGCTTATCTCCCTGTGACCAAGGAAACGTTCAAATACCAACAATTTTAATGGAGTCTGGCTTGAATTTTATTATTTTGGGAGAACACATGAAGGGAGAACTCTCTGCTTATAACCTGTTGCCAAAAGGGAAGCAGAATGAATCATTTTTAATTATTTATTTTTTTGTTTTGTTATTGTCGGTATCAAGATGAAACGTTGTTCCTTCTTTAACATATTCAAAGTGACCTTTAGTGGGACATAATGTCCTATTGTGGGACACATAAGAGAACCTAAAATGATCTCAAAATATGTAAAAGTAAACAGCGGACTATTGCATTATGGGAAATATAACCATCACTTATCTTAAATTGGTTACATCTCTAACAGTTTGGAAAGGATGGCAGCAAATGTCTCCCAATCATCGGGGGGAAAGACAGTATTCATAATGTCAAATAAATATATTCATGAATAAATAACACTATGAAAATAGGTGTCGCTATGAACATGTTTCTCTCATACAGGTCTCAGTTCGAAAGAGCCTGATAACAGATGTGTGCCTGAGAAAAACAGGAAAAATGATGAGGCAACCAAATGTTTGGCTTCTCTCATTTAACGTCTTCTCGAGCTATTTTTAATTCACAATTTTCCAAATGAAAACAATCAAAGTCTCCTCTATATTTTTCCTCATTTTTACATGACAAAGTACAGGTAAAATGCATTAAATTGTATTAAACAAAATCACATCAAGAATACACAAAAAAACTAAAATGATCAAAATTGACACTACTATCTCATTACTATCTTTAATCAACATATTTGGTGTAACTTGGGATACAAACCTTCCTAGCTGTTCTGCACTTTTTCAATGGGCTCACAGTCACTGTAGCGTACGTGAAGAAGACACTATTACAAATGGCGGCGCTGCTCTAGCAGGATAGCAAAACGCTAACACATGCTAACTAACATGCACAACACATCTTTCAGTCACATTAATTAAAATATTCAGCATGAAACGACTTGTTAGAATATAAAGACCTGATTCGCTTCATTATGAACAAATATTACAATGTGTAGGAGCCAGAACAAAACTAGGGAATGTAATGCAAGGCTACTATCAGTTTAGCTAGGTTAGCACTCAACAGTCAGTCTTAACCCTGTGAAGCCTGACACATCAAATAATATTCAGAAAATTCAGATTTTTTGATATTGAAGTGTTTATTGGACCTTTAGTCAAAAAATAAAATGAAAAATATTTTTTTGTATTTACATATATGATAACTTTTTTGTATCACATTTGATACATCAGGCATATTTATCAATGTATTGAACACAACAATGTTTATTTTAGAAACAATAGCAAATGTTCATTGCTTTTGGAACATTTCAGTTGGTTTAAATTATTTTTTCCCAAACAGGAACCTTTTTACAACCTTTTTATTTCACCTTGTGGTAGGCAACAAAACAGTTTCTGTCCTTGTTCAGGCAAAGTTGGACTTTACATTTCCCACAGTAGACATGGGAGAAGTGATTGCCTGTGCAGTGCTTGCATCTCTGTCTGGTTTCCCATTTTGGGAAGTGATCAATGCCATCCTTTCTCACATCAGGAGGCACGCTAGAGTTTGGCCTTTTGCGTGGGGGTGTTGCGTCCGGTTCTGGAGAGGATAGTGGTCTGCCGCACTTGATTCTGCCCTTTCCTGCGCTTGTGAAAGAAGTGGCAACAGAAGCCTGAAACCTTCGCAAGGCCATGGGTTTCTTCCCGGGGCTCCAGTTTCTTCTGGTCTCTTCTGTAGAGGTTCCATGCATTGATGACTGCCACTGTGACAGTGTGCCACCAAATGTACATATACCATCTTCGAGATCTGAAGCTGAACTTGTAAAGTGCAGACAGCATATCAAGGAGGTCAACACCTCCCATGAACTTGTTGTACATTTCAACAATGGCTGGTCTGGGAACCATTATGTGTGTTTTGGATTTTCGATCCCAGCGTTTCACATTTCCCAGTGGTTCGATGCCAACGAAAGAAGAAAGTAGGTTCACAGCTTTGTTGTCATACCATCTTACAATGATGTTGTTTTCCTGGTTTACTTTAAAATCCCATGAGCCTCTCCCCTTTTTCTTCATCTCTTTTTCATCCATCATGTTGCAGTCTTTTACTCTGTTCATTCGGACTGTGCCTATGAAGTGGATTCCTCTTTCTTTTAGGTGCTCAACCAGTGGAACTGATGTGAAATAGTTGTCTGCAAAAACCTTGTGGTTCTTTCCTGCTGGAAGAGTTGATGTCATTTTCAGGACAACATCTCCAGTAACACCAACATCAGATCTTTCTTTCAGTGGATTTTCTGCACCTTGACAAACAATCAAAATCATAAAGAAAGCCACTTTGTCCAGCGCGTCCCCACATCTTGAATCCCCATTTGTGAGGTTTTGCTGGCATATAGACACGTAGATGAGATTTTCCCTTGAATGGCACCATGATTTCATCAACTGCATGATATTCTTCAGGAGGTGTGCAAAGAAACTGTTCCCGTAGTTTTTGCAGCCATGGCCTGAGTTTCCACAGTTTGTCTTTCTTCGCATCATCAGACACATTGAGGTTGTCTTGAAAGTGAATCACTGTCAGCAATTTCAGAAATCGATCTCGAGACATGACATCACAAACTGTGTGGTGCTTTGTTTCCATCTCCCAATAGGCTCGTACATTGGGCATCTGCACTAACCCCATGTGCATGTACATACGCAGAACCTGCTCGATTTCATTGGCAGTTGTGTTGACTGACTTTCCCTGTTTCTGTACACTGTACAAGTTTGTTTGTTCAGCAATTTCCTGTAACTGTTTGAAATACGAGTATGGTGTCCAGGCACACCTGTCTTCTGTGGCTTCATCAACACATTCATCAAATTCAACAGCTGGAGGTTCATATTGTACTTTTCTCCACCTGTATTCTTTCCTTTTCACTTTACCCCTTGCTGACTGTTTTGTTGTTGTATCCTGTGTTGTTGGGCCCTCTACCTCTGTGCTCGCCTCTGTACTCATTTGCTCGACACTTTCATTATGCAGTGCTGGGCGCTCTGCTTCTGCGCTAGTCTGGTCAACACTTTCATCTCGCAAGTCTTCCTCCTCACTACTATCTGAGCTTCCCTCAGTAAGCACTGCATTAGGAGTCCATTCTTCCTCATCATCATCATCTTCCCCTAACTGCTCAATGTCACTTGAATTGCCATCAAGAATCATGCTGATGACATCTTCAACACTGTACCTTTTTGCCATCTAAAAGTAAACACCAAAAACAAATGATTTTTTACTCTGACTCTTTTTTTTAAATCAAGCAATACAACAAAAGATGATCATAGCCAAGGATTTTTTATTATATATAAAATAGTGCTGGGTAACGATTACAATTTTTAATCGCGATTAATCGCATGGATTTTTTTGAGATTAATCACATTGTTATGGCAAAGTTCAATAAACTTAAACGAAACTAAAATGAACTTGCCCAGCACTAATATAAAAACATACATTTCCACTCAATATATCTTACTTTGACATTTCTACCTTTAATTAAATGATCAAAACAGTGTATTTGGCATTGTGATATGGCATAATCCAGGTTGCATAATGAAATACAATACAAGGATTTACAGGTGAATTATTACTTTATAAACCTGCTGTATCACATTTGGTACCTATATTTTCAACACGATTTTACTATAAAATAAGGAATGAAACATTAGTAATTATAGGTTGCTTCAATACAGTAAATATTCATATTGAAATATTAGTAACACTATAAATCTTATTCTTACCGTAACTATTTCAAAATTAGCAACGATTTCCCTGCCGAAAACGAATGAGTCACCCCATGACGGCTGCCATTTTGGAAATGGAATTTAAATGCCTGCTACTGCCTGCAGTGCATGGAGAATCCACCAGATGGCAGCAGACATGTATAGGGTTGTATACAACAGGTTTTTCAGGAAAGTATTGTTCATGTTAATTATGTAGAGGTCTCTGAAACTCACGTAGCCAATATGATACAAATGGCGCTACAGCATTAAAACAATACTCACTTAGGAACTAAACAACTACATGAAACACAAAACATTCAAAAATGTTCAGTAAACATTGGTCTCCAATTCATACATCATATTTGGTGCATTTTACAAGTCACTAACCTGAGCAAAACAGGAAAAATTATGAGGCGGACAAACTTGTTGCTTATTCGTCTTCTCGAGTTATGAGAAAACGCTGCTGCACTATGAAGGTAGATTTGTGTCTTTATTACGCAAACAAAAAAAATGTTTTGAGAGCAAATTTCTCGCATTGCAATCAAAAATCAAGTTTGTAAGTAAAAATATATAAACTGAGAATAAATTATTTGTTAGTTTTGCTTATGAAACGAGAATTTTTGGCTGCAAAACAAAAACCTTTGCTCTCCAAAAAAAAGCTTTGCTCTCAAAACAAAAACCTTTGCTCTTAAATAACGATGGATGTAGTGGGCGGGGCATACGCTGCTGAATGAGCCAGGAGTTTCTATTGGTGGGTTCGACTTGGCATTCCACTGTAAACAATGACGGGATGTGATGAGCGACATGGAGGTAAGTTGACATTATATTGCTCTGTTTTGTCAAAATTATTTTAAATGTAGCAGCACTTCACTTTCATGTTGTTAGTGTCTGGAGTCTCTTTTTTTAAAGAACGACATGGAGGGCTGCTGTGGTGACATGAAGCCCCACTTTCTGAGTGCATGTAACGTTAGCCCACAGTGGGCTAACGTTACATGCACCTGAGGCATGACTATGTTAGCTAAGGTTAGCTACGCATGTATGACACAATTTTAAATAAATCATATGAGCTTGGTTCTCTCCGACCGAGGTAGGTACAGTTGACGAGGTTACAACCATATTACTGTCTTGTATTAAACTTGATGAAGATAAGCTAAAGTTGAAATAAGCCATTAAATCCATAAAACTCTTAACTAGCTAGCTAAAGACACCTCTGGTCGCGAGACATAAGATAAGTCAGGCGCCAAAATTGTGTGTTTGATGGTGTGCAACGAGTGGTGCAGCGGCATGCAGTTCTTTTCCACGGCAGATGCCAATTGTAGTGGCAGCTTATTTTACCGTCCTTCTTGGCCACTTCTTGCAGGATGTAAAGGGTTCTGACTCACGTAGACTACCATGTGCTCTTGCAGGCTAAACTTTTCTTGTTAGCTGTCCAATGATGAGGCTCGTAGCTCGTAGTTAAAAGTAGTTTTATTCCATGTAAACAAAAAATAAACAAAATCCTTATGCAATAACTGGAGTACCAAAACATTGACCTTCTGCTGGCTATAACTAAAAAGTCTATAATCTGCGGTCAGAAAAATTGTTGCTCCACATCCTGCTCCATCAAAGCCTAACTAGCACTGAAGACTCACTTAAAGGAGTCCACCAAAAATTATCCAATAGCAGGACAGAATAGAGGAGCCTTTACCTTCATAGGGCAAAAACACACATTTTAAGCACATTTTACAACATGGCCAATTACCTTAACTCTATTATATGGTAAACATTCTAAAGGGCATAACACACATAATATTGCAATAAACATAAAATACAAAAAACTGTTAAGAATACAAAATGGCTCTTACACCGATCCTGAGTGGAATGCCGCTCTTTCCATCGGCACGTTTCCTAAAGTCGAGGCTACTATCAGACTTTCACCGTCCCTTGATGACAGTACAGGACATTTAAATTCTGTCTCACTCTGACATCCTTGTCGATGTACCCAAAGCCTAATTATGTTAACGTGGGCATAGCTATTGATAGCCTTGCCGCCATCACCAGTCTTGACTAACCAATTACAGAAATTAGCATTTCATTTGATATTAACCACAATCACGTTAAATTAGCATCGGTTGCTATCATCGTGACATTAGTCGTTTTCTCCTGGCATCCATATGATTGGCAGAGGCGTTGGGGTATTTCTTTACTATGATCTACTTCAGATAGTCTAAAATGACAATATTTTTGCAGTAAATACCAACATTAGGGTTAATTTACAGAGGCAGGGTATATGTCTCCAAGGAGGAGGCACTTAATACACATTTGGTAAACTGTTGTCATCCACAGCAGCATTTAACAATCACTAAACCCACAAGTGTCAACATTTTTTAAAGTAACTACATAGACAACTTATGTTAGCTTAGTTAGTGATATCATGTAGTGAAGGTGAGGCACAAGTTATTCATAATTTGCTTGCATCTTGCAATGTCCACATTTTCCACCCCTTGATCAGCTCGGACTCTAAATAAGACAAACAG
The DNA here is from genome assembly GCA_032191485.1 of Leptoclinus maculatus. Classification (NCBI taxonomy): domain Eukaryota; kingdom Metazoa; phylum Chordata; class Actinopteri; order Perciformes; family Stichaeidae; genus Leptoclinus; species Leptoclinus maculatus. The sequence goes on along the minus strand of JAVDOI010000011.1, from coordinate 19,707,987 downwards.
AGTAGTGTGACACGGGTTGGACAGCTAAACTATTTACATCTGGTATGAAAGAGAAGGTCCTTGCCTTGATGGCCATCCATGCATCTGCACACCATCCATGAAAAATCCTAGAGCAGTCTCTGCTTTGTTATTCCGAGCTGCATTAAGGTAGAAAATCTGTACAGGAATAGGATTTAAAGATGACTTAGGTTATATTCTGAGCCAGACTGATAATGTAAACAAGATGTGATAATGTAAAGAATAGTTATAGAAAACAGATCAGAAGATTTGACATTATCACAGTGATATAAAATCCTTGATTAAAATAAATATGTATGGTAATTCATTTTAAAACAATACCTGATTAACTTGTGATTGGTGTCAATGTGGACAAGAGACAATGGAGCTGGAACAGAGTATGTCCGTCTGGCAATGCATCTAAATTGGACCATTCTTGAAATAATGCCAGCGACATCGACACGCTGCATGGACAGCTTCAGTCTACTCCATGTAACACGATATCCCATCGCCAGTAGAGACCCTTTTACAAGCCGATATCCTGCATCAGGCATTCTGGCTTTGATAGATCTCACCTTTTGATCAAGTACAATGTCTGATATATCAGAGTAGGTGTTTCTGACTGAGAGATTATGCTCCCTCATCCTCCTGTACAGTGTGGATCTTGAAATGCCATGGGCAGTAGCCAGAGTGGTCATTGGTAGGTGCATGCTTAGAAGATTTTCAAGGACTTGGGTATTAATGCTGAATTTCGGTCGACCCACAGTACCATTCCATTCAACTACAGCTACACTGTCAAGTAATGGAGCAACAGTGCTGTTTGAAATGTGAGACTTGATCACTTCACTTAGATTTTGTAAACCATCTACTACACACTGAGGAATATCCATATAGGCTGCCCCTGCTCGAAGAAACTGCAATTCCTGAGAGATAACCATGTGCAGGTAATCAAAATCAATTGTCTCCCTTGTGATTACTGCAGAAAGCCGATCCCTGACCCTGCATAAAAGCCGCCTTCTAATGGATTCCTGTAAGAGGGAATATAGCAAGATAGAAATGTATTAGAACAGTGGTATCAAAATGTTTAGATGTGTATTGTGAAGGATTTTAGTATATAATTAGTTCAGTATGATTATTAGCACCTCTAGTGGTGAATAGAAGTGTCACAATAATAAGAATGTCACCATGGGTTAAAGAGTTGCAATATATTTATATATATATATATATGTTTACAGGAGGTTTACAGATAGAGGATATTATATGTTACAGTATATTGACACATTGAATGTATTAAGCCATAAAAGTATTAAACACTGTAGAGAATAAGTTTTAAAGGTTCAGAGATTGGGGACATTCAGAGTGAGGGTTTACAGGCATGATGGACGGTTGGAGACAGTGAAAGTAGCAGGAATGCAGATGATGACTACTTCAAAGGACGTCTCCAGCTGTGATGACTTCAGGAGGACAAAGCAGTAGAGAGGGGGATGAGGACTTACAGCCATGTGGCTGCTTCGAGGGAGCCTTGCCACAAATCGATTAGAGGAGGAGCCGAGTTGATCAATAAGCCTAACACTGATTGGCTCAGACATTAGCCAAGATGATCAATAAGCCTAACACTGATTGGCTCAGACATTAGCCAAGATGATCAACAAGTTAAACACTGATTGGCTCAGACATTAGCCAAAATGATCAACAAGTTAAATACTGATTGGCTCATACATAGTTTTCTGCAGTTTTCATGACGATCTGAACACCATATGTCTTTTCTGCAGTATATAAGGCTTTGTTTGAGAGGGCAGCAGCCAGACCCCACATGATCGCTTCTTTTACCTATGAGGGTAAAAGTGTGTGGTCTCTGTTCTCGAGAATATCCACTATTGATAGTTAATTTAGTTTGCATCTGTTATTAAATACTTGTTTTACTTTTAAAACCGGATCCAGCTCGTTTTTGGTGAGACCTCGCTGTTGAAAGTTGCTGCAGTGGAGGTTCTGCGGTCAGAGGCCCCCACCCTCTGTGCTCCTTTGTTCAAACTTCTACCGTCAACAGTATATACAGATAAATTACATTTTGAGGAGAGAGGTCAACATCTGAACAAAAGCTCTTTGTGGAAAAGGTTCCATTCTGTAGAAAAGGGAATTATGACCACATTGTATAAATACACAGACCATATAGTAATATTGTATAACAAGAAAAGCCAGTCATTGCCAACAAACTAAACAATGTAATGATTTAACAAATATACAGAACCCCTCCATAATACACAGACACGTTTAAATGTAAGTTTAATGCGTTTTGTGTCACTATTTTACTCTGTGGAGCTTATTATAAAGGCACACGTGGCACAATTTTGTTAATTATCAAGTATCAAATGATACAAGCCTTTGTATGGGGTCAACTGATAATGTTACTTACAATAGAGTTTATGTTGAATATTTTGGGTACCTTTTACTGTACTTGAACCCCAAAATTTATATTTTTGTGTTAATCAATTTAACTATTTTAATAGGTTTGTTTACAATTGCATACAAGAAGATCCTATGAATACAAATAATAGAGTTGTCGCACATGCATGTTAATTTCCATGCGAGGCATGTATGTGATCTAAAATACACAGATTTAAAGTATTTTCCCAGAGCCTGCGTTCATAATTGGCAATTTATCTACTATCATGTACAGTATGTGTGTGTACTGCACAGCTTCCGCCACCAGGTGGTGCGTTTTGAGCAAATAAGGGACGTTTCAAGCAGGTGACAGAAGAAGTAAAAGTTTTCTTCGGTGTCTGTCCAGTGTAGTCATAAGAAGACGCATGTCGTTTTTAGCTACAGTGTCGTGTCGTCAACTGTACCTACCTCGGTCGGAGAGAACCAAGCTCATATGATTTATTTTAAATTGTGTCATACATGCGTAGCTAACCTTAGCTAACATAGTCATGCCTCAGGTGCATATAGCCCACAGTGGGCTAACGTTACATGCACTCAGAAAGTGGGGCTTCATGTCAACACAGCAGCCCTCCATGTCGTGACTCCACGACACCACACGACACTAACAACATGAAAGTGAAGTGCTGCTACATTTAAAATAATTTTGACAAAACTTGCCCCGCCCACTACATCCATCATTTTTTGAGAGCAAAGTTTTTTGTTTTGAGAGCAAAGCTTTTTTTTTGAGAGCAAAGCTTTTTGTTTTGCAGCCAAAAATTCTCATTTCATAAGCAAAACTAACAAATAATTTATTCTCAGGTTATATATTTTTACTTACAAACTTGATTTTTCATTGCAATGTGAGAAATTTGCTCTTAAAATCTTTTTTTTTGTTTGCGTAATAAAGACACAAATCTACCTTCATACTGCACGCGCAAGTCCAGGGTCGCGAGGCTAAACCACAGCACTGCACTGCCACCTACTGGGGATAGATAGAAATACACTTCTGAGGAAGTTTTATTATGATTACCAAAATCACAGAAATTCGTTCAATCAAATATTAATTAAATAAATAAAAATGTGACATTTTGTGTGCGTCACATAAATAACAAGTTACCAAACATTAATCTAGTGATAGGTTGATAAGTGTCACTGTAAAGTGTCGCTCTAGTACTGGGGCAGATTAAGTTGTTATTCATTTCCCCATTCTCTAAATACCAAAATATATGTAATTTAGAATCTCGCTGGACAAATGACAAATACTTATATATATTATATATATAATGTATATATGATAATGACAACCAGGTGATGTGTTTTTTCGTCTCATTTATGTGTGCTGTTGAACATTCATTACGGTTTTATAAGAGCCAACAACATGCTTGTGTGCGTTGAATTATACTGTATGTTTCTTGAACACACCCCGCCCACTAATACCGTTGTCTCCTCCCACAACCTCATCCCAGTTATGTTTGGCAACAACACGCTAACGATACCTCTTGTGTAACCAGTGCTGATAACTTCATACCGTTGTTTATTTCAAGGGAAATAGAAAATCTCTCTTTTTAAGTGAGCAAACACTGGACAGCGGCGTCTTTTCTTTCTGACAACACACCGGGCACTGACAGAGATGGGTTTCCGCTCTCCGGTAATCCTGTGGCTGGCCCTGGCCGCCGTGCTGGGCTCAGTACTCGGGCTTGGTGAGGACCTCGACCGGCCTCTGATCGGGCCTCCAGGCTCTCCTATCCGGCTGCAAGAGTCCGACCCCGGCCTGAAAAAGGCTCTGGAGTTCGCCGAGGAGCGCTACAACCGGGGCTCCAACGCCATGCACCTCCGCAAAATCAGCCGGCTCCTCTCGGCTACCAAACAGGTAACGTTAACATCAACACAGACGGTGTATTCTCCCTTTATTTTAAATTTAATTTATTCACAGCATTGTGGCAGCTTATTTAATCAACACGAGTGTGAATGGTGAATATCGGCTGTATGACGATTTGCGACATTGCAGTAAGCGTTCAACTGCGTTCAATTCATTGTAAACAAAGGTACCACTGCGGACTATTCAAAGCTGCGTCATGTCAGCAAGAGTTAGCTAAACAAAGGCCGGAGAGAGGTGACATATCTAAAATAATAGTATAAACTGCGGTATACATGTTTATTATTATTACTCTACTACACCTTTTGAGTCATGTCTGAATGAATGCTTTATTAAGAGCAATATTTCTTGTTTGTAACTCTAACGTGACCACTGTGTGTATTTGTCTTTGTTTTCCAGCTGGTGAAGGGTATCCGCTACACAATAACAGTGGAGCTGAGTAACACTCAATGTAAGAAGTCCACCATGCTCAGGACATGTGACTTCTATCCCGAGTTGCACAAACTCAAGGTAGGTTGTGAGTGTTGGTGTGCATGAGAGGGGTTAGGGTGAAGGAGGGAGACAAAGTAGGTCATTATCTCGGTATGAAATATTCCAAAATTCCAAAAATCATTGCAGCAGTGTAGTTATGTCGGTTCAGCTGAGATTCACCAGATCTTGTGACCTGAGTTTCACTTGGAGTAGCCCCAAACATGCTAATGCCTCATGACCTCATGCATGCAAACACAACCTGACACATACACTTATTTTTTTGTTTGTTTCTTCATTCCTCTATCTTTAGACTTTACAGTGGAGACCTACCGAGGGTCCTAGACGGTCTAAGTTGAGACGTTTCACGTTTGAAAGTATAAAGACGGACAAGAGACACGACTTGGTCTCTTTGATGTCGTTAGATTGGGCTGCAGTGATTGTTCAACGTGTTATTCCGCTTGTCAATCAGTTTTCAACAGACCTCTGTCCTGTGTATGTTTTTGTTGTCAGACGGAGGTGTGTGTGTTCGAAGTGTGGGACGTTCCCTGGCAGGGTGCTTCAACTCTGCTCAAACAGAAGTGCCAGCCTAAAGGTCAGTCAGCAGCCTCACACATCGTGGTTTGGTCACAGTTCTGGCTGAAGAACACACCTGAGGTTCACACTAAGTGACTGTACTTTTATTTGTTTGAATTACTAATTTGAAAACCATAGAGTCACAGTATTTTTTGAGACATTAGACATAAATATATGTGGTCTGTACACTGACACATAACATTTTGTCCTGTTTGTCTTTCCTACCAGTTGAATCACAACAAGAAGAAACCAAAACGGTCGTGGACCATGCGTCCACCAGCCAGCCTCTGGAGGTAAAGATGATGTCCTGTTCAGACCAATAACAGCACTGACAACACATTCCACCGTGTTATCTGCCTCTTAGATAACCCTCTAGTCCAGTCATTGTGTAAACTGCCATCATCCGCTTGGAATTGAGATTAAAGATAAACCTGCATGTGATTGTCTGCTCATTATCTGGCAGGAGTCCGTGGAGCTGTTGGGCCAGTTCAAAAACTTCATGGTGACATACAATAAGGTCTACAGCAGCCAGGAGGGTGAGTGACTGACACTAATGTATTGTTCATACCAAACATAGTACGGTGCATAATGTGTCGCTTTCCTGTTTTAACACCTTGAACCCTTAATGTACTCACAGCCTTCTCATAGGGTTATAAGTGTCTCATCAACAGTGAATAAACATTAATAAACACATAGTCCAACACATTCTGAAATCACTACAAGAGAGCGCGTCACAGGACATGAAAGGTTACGTGTTGCATTTAAAATCGTGTGTCCTGTGAAAACAACCCAGATCAGCACATCTGCCGAACAACATCTGCTTACTCACATCACATGAAATGTAAAAGATTGATAAACAGGGCAGTCCTATCGCTTTCAAGTACCAAATCATTAAACAAACATTTTTTATTTGACCTTTGATCCTGCAGAGGCAGATCTTCGTCTGCGCATCTTCCACGAGAACGTGAAGACTGCTGAGAAGCTCCAGTCTTTGGATCAAGGGTCAGCCGAGTATGGAGTCACTAAGTTCAGCGACCTGACTGGTACGTGTCTGTACACGTGTGTGTGTGTATCTGCTCGTATTTCCACACAGTTTCCAATTAGGAAACACACCTTCTGCTTTTTACGTGTTGCATCAGCAGTTCTTCAAAAATCCTCTGAAGTAAGACTAAAGTTTAAACTGCTCTCCCTCTGTTTTCCTCCAGAGGAAGAGTTTCGCTCTACTTACCTGAACCCGCTGCTGAGTCAATGGACTCTTCATCGGCCGATGAAACCGGCCTATGCTGCCCGAGGCCCCGCCCCTGCCAGCTGGGATTGGAGGGATCATGGAGCTGTCAATACCGTTAAGAACCAGGTACCAACAAACAGATTTAATTATAGGGCATTCACCCTCAGTAGCATGTTGCTAGTGAAGGAATTACACCTCCTGCCTACTTCGTGCTGATTGAGGTGTGTTTCTTGCAGGGTATGTGTGGATCCTGCTGGGCCTTTTCTGTGACGGGCAACATTGAAGGCCAGTGGTTCCTGAAGAATGGGACGCTGCTGTCCCTCTCTGAACAAGGTAACACACACACACACACGTGCACAGACCCAAACAAACACAGATGATAGAATAATTCAGTAACTTTCTCCTGCAAGAAAAAAACCCCAGTTTGTATTTACAGATAAAAGCCATGATTTGATTGGTTCACTGATTTGTCCTTCACAGAGCTGGTTGACTGTGATGGGCTGGACCAGGCGTGCAGAGGAGGGCTGCCCACAAACGCTTATGAAGCCATTGAGAAGCTGGGTGAGTGTGACATGGGTGGAGGACGAGTGACGTGTGCAACCATTTAGAAGCATTTTAGCGTTCAATGCAGCTGTTTGTTGACTCTGAGCCGCCTGCAAAAGCATACATGTGATGCACGCTGAGCCTTTAATCTTCATCCTTGTTGTTTAGGTGGTCTGGAGACAGAGACTGACTACTCCTACACCGGGAAGAAGCAGAGGTGCGACTTCACCACCGTGAAGGTGGCCGCCTACATCAACAGCTCTGTGGAGCTGTCCAAAGATGAGAAGGGTGAGTGGGCTGAGCGAACAGAGAGGGTATAATAAGGACGTGAGGACAAAGCACAGACAGAAAATATCAATAAAATACTTCATTTTTTATCTGAAAGTGACAGTAATTAGATCTGATGAACAAACAGTAAAGACACAAACAATGATTTGTTGATTACTATTTCAAAGAAAAATAATAATTATGAAGATTAATGGGTGTTGATTTTGATCAATTATAACTAGAAAATTCAGCCGTGTGGCAGATGGAATCAAAAAGCTGTTTTCTTCTCTTTAGAAATTGCAGCTTGGCTGGCTGTGAACGGACCGATCTCTGTGGCACTGAACGCCTTTGCCATGCAGGTAAAGTGTCCCCCACAGCAATGACGGCATCACTATAATGTGACACCACCTCCATTTGAGTTAGACGTAAAGAGATGACATCATGACAAAACGCATTCAATTGTCACTAAAATGTGATCATCAGTATACAACCATATTCAATTGATCTTTTCTTTTGAAATGTCCGTAGTTCTACAGGAAGGGCGTGTCTCACCCTATGAAGATCTTCTGCAACCCCTGGATGATCGACCACGCTGTGCTGATGGTGGGATACGGAGAACGTAAGTGTTTTTTTTATTTTTTTATCCTGGCTTCATTCGCCCACTTCCTGCTTCTTGTACTAATGTTTCTGTGCTTTCAGGTAAAAGTGTCCCATTCTGGGCCATCAAAAACAGCTGGGGAGAGGATTATGGAGAGCAGGTAAGACAACCCCACCTACTAACAGTCTTTGTGGGTTAGAGAAAGGCGTAAACAGTTCTAAAAGTAATACTTTATTCTTCTTGATGATATAGCAACTAGCGCACATTCTGACTTTAAACAATATCACCGGACTTGGCAAGACGATAAGTAAAACTTAGTCAACAGTGTCATTTCTTACCTAAAGTAAGTCAATGTGCACTCTTGAATTTGACACTGCAAGACCATAACCACAGCCTGGTGTTGTTGGGTTGCACTATACTGTACAAAACTAACTCCTGTTTTGTTTGTGTGTTTTTTTCTCTCTGTCTGTCATACAGGGTTACTACTACCTATACAGGGGGTCCAATGCCTGTGGGATCAACAAGATGTGCTCATCTGCTGTGGTCAACTAAAGAACTAACAGCTCATACCCACACCATCATAGTACATATACTACAGTTGCCAGCTGACCTCACCTTCATACCTCACACCGAGTGTTACTAAAAACATACCAGCTTTGATAAAGCTAGCTTCGCTGAGGAATTTTATAGTTATTTTAAAGTAGTTTATATGTGCCCATTTCATTCCGTTATTCCTGCATAAGGATTGCTGTGTTTGGGGTTTAACTCCTCTTTCCTCAAAGTAACTGAGCCCGCGTTTGTTACAGAGCGTGCACTGAAGTTAGACTGATTAGACGTGATTTTACCTACCTGTATTGGTCTGCACATATGGTCGGTACATAACTGCAATATAATTATAAAAACTGCTGTAAGACAGTGAGAACTAAGTGAAGGTTGAATAAATAAAAGTGTGAAATCCTAATCCTTGTGTGTGGTGTTCTTTTCTTACATGCACTGAAACAACAGAATAAACGTAATCAATTGAAAATTACAGCATAACATTTTTTATTGTGAATAGATTATACCAGGGGCGTTTCTAGGATTCAAAGAAAGGGGGGCTTAGCCCCAAGGGGAGTGGCATGTTTGCAGCAATTCTTTTTGGGGCCCATTTGGGGCCACGGATATCCATTGTTTCAGACAGTTCATAGATTGGTTCAATCAGAAAGAGTGTGATTTTGCTCTGTAGTTTTGCTTTACACTGTTAACATATCCCACTACAATATTCCCTTTCATTTGCCTCAAGTAAACCTACATTTAAGCAGGTAACAATCGTTAACAACTACAGATAGCCACATTCTGTAACTACCTGTACTTACAATGTCACTCCATCATTGACTTTGAGCTAAACTCCTTGGCTATAATCCTGGCTGTCGTTGACGAGAGACGTTACTTGGCAGAGTGAGAAAGCCAGCGCAGCAGCCTCCCCAAGGTCCTAGTGCCCGGGCCATATATCGTTAAGTATGATGATAGGCTATTGGATTGTAATTTGAAGGGGGAGAAAACATACAAACCAGAACGCACGCACATATGTAGCATGTTAGAGTTATAAATAACTTATCCATGTGAGAAACAATAGTTTAATTTAATGACATCACCAAAATAAAAAATAAAAAACAAATATATATATTTTTTAAATCCAATAATGCCAAATTATTTGGGGGGGGCTGAAGAACATTTTAGGCCTAACGACGCCCCTGGATTATACTGTCAATAAACCACAATGAACATCAAATTGCTTAAATGTCTAAGTGACTGATGATAAAAGTAAGGGTAGACAATATTTTACTTCACAAACATGCACTGCTATTGGGGTGGATTAATTAAGTATTCAACAATTAATTAGCCTTAAGTAAAATAAATAGCTGAATAAAGATGGCATTAATAGAGAAAATCTTTTTTATCCACGTTACCTTGTGTATTTTTGTGAGAACTGGTTGGCAACAGCAAATGCTAGTGATCTTGAACGTTGCTTAAATTGAGAGAATACAAAACTCTATTACCCACAATGCAAAGGCACTGCCGCGGAATAACTAAACCTGTGTGGGGCGGTGTGGAGCAGAAGGTTAGGGTTAGAGTTGGAACAAAAATCTGTTCTTATTAGAAACTATTATAGTCAGACAATTAATAGCAATTGATGCTGAAGTGACAAAGTTATGTTACGTGTCATTCTAAGCCCTCACTGAACGTCCATTTAGCCTACAGATAAAAGAAAATTAGAACGCGACCTTTATTTTGAAAAGGGTGGACCACTTGACACCGGAAGTGAAACCTTTGGTGTCGTCAGAAAACAGGAACACATGTAGTTTGGCTTTACTGACAAAACATTTCAACGTGTGTTTTCTTCAAAGTGATTTTTAGCTGCTGTCACGCTGCCCAGAAACACCCTCTGCTCTTAAGAGACACAGTTCACGTTACTCTTCTCCTTCTTTCAAGGTAATTATGTGACCTGCTAACGTGGTTGTGCTGGTTCTGAGATAGCTACCTCTAACGTTAGCTTACTCAGCTAACTGTTAAAGCACTAGTAATGTTCATGGTCTAGTTAAAAGCAGACATTTGCCTGCGTTTTTAGACAACTATTTGGCATAACAAGTTAAGGCAACGTGATGTGTCGTCACTTGTTGAAATCAATCTCGATAGTCAAACATTCATAAAAGTTGCTAACGTTAACGTATTACTAAATTGTTTGAGTTTAGCTAGTTTTCAATACAACCTGTCAGTTTTGTTTTATGTTATGGTTTGTCAAACATGCTATGTTAGTTAGTTTTTCCTTAATGAATCGATATTTAACCCCAGCTGACCGGCAGAGTGCATCACTGTTAACCTAACGTTAACTCTTCACAGCTGGCGACGGAACCTGAAGCTCACCGTTTATGATGTCACAGGCCACCAAACGCAAACACGTGATCAAGGAGGCTTTTGGGGACTTCGTCACGCCCACAGAAAACCAGCAGATTGTGAAGGTGGGCTGTGTAGACTTCAGTGTATCTCACCTATTGACCATAAACAACCACTGGTATCACAGCGAACAGCTGGACGTTCTCCTGACTCTCATCTCCATCCTCTGCCTGTGCACTTGTAGGTCACTGGTAGCCGTGGCAACAACCTCCATGAAGCCGTCACAGCCCAGGGTGAGACCTTCCTGGTGAGCATGCCCCCCAAGTTCCGCAAGAACCTTTGGATCAAGAGAGGTAAGGGTTTGAGTGGGCTGCTTAGATTAAATAGTGTGGATGATCACAGAGATCATTCGGTATCAATCAAGAACGCACTATAAAAACAACCTGCTTCATAGAGCTACCAGAGAGCTCCACAGGTGTGTGTGTGTATATATATATATATATATATATATATATATATATATATATATATATATATATATATATATATATATATATATATATATATATATAACTTTTAAAATAGCATCCAGTTCTTTTATTTATCTTAAACTTTTTGAATATCAGACTGTGTAGTTTTGCACACTTGATTGCTGGCAGATGTGGGACGTTAAAATATTCTCTGTAATTTCATATCGGCTCTAAATGCACACTGAATATATTATCCGTCTGGTTATTATTTTTTTGCATATTATCTCATCTCCCACAATATATTTTCCCCAAATAATAGTGCTTGCAATACGCTACCACAAGGGTTTACATGTGGGACTTTTGACTCGATGTTAAGCCGATGTTATATTGGTATTTGGTGCTTTTTCAAAGAGACTAGATATAGAGCCCATATCAGTCACTGGTGTGAGGACGTATTAGTAAGTACTGGCTGAAAGACAAATCTTTATTTCTCTTCATCTCCCTTTATTCTTTGGTTCACGTTTCAAACATGTCTAGGTCACTATGTGATTGTGGATCCCATTGAGGAAGGAGAGAAGGTGAAGGCAGAGATCAACTTCATTCTCTACAAAGATCACATTCAGTACCTGCAAAAACAGCAGCTCTGGTGAGTGGGAACACACACACACACACGACACAACTAGCATCATTTGGTCAAGTGTAACTGAGCGTTTTGTTTTTCTCCTCTTCTTCCTCCAGGCCAGAGGGGTTTACGAAGGAGCCGGACAAGACAAGCAAAGAGCAGAAGAAGCGAGAGGAGACTGAGGAGAAAGACGAGGCCTTCAGTGGCTCTGAGGATGATGACAGTGACCTCTTTGTAAACACCAACCGCTGTAACTACCAGTACAGTGAGAGTGAGGAGGAGGACAGCGAGGAAGAGGAAGACAAAGAGAAAAGGACAGAAAATGGTTCGTAGTGGCAGCACCGAGGACACGGTCGATCGAGAGTGAGAGTTGTGAAAATCACGAGACGGTGTGCTCTGCTGTGCTGCTGCCATCACTGACCCGATGATTTGAAGAGATGGTCCTCGTGTCACAGCTCCGTCTGGACTGCCTGGTGTAGCCGTTGCGTGGCTGGGCTCATTGAATGGACTTTAACGTAATGGAACAGAATAAGTCTTGCTTGTTAAATTAAATTGATTAAAAAATAATCAGTGATGTCAAACTTTAACTTAACTTTCAGTTTGAACTTCTTCTGTAGTTTCACTGTCTTACTAAAAATGTGTCAAACTCAAGCATGTTTATAGTCTGAACTTCAGTCCAGTGATTGCTGTATAGCTAGTACACTACAGGGTGTACAGTATACCACGGTCACACTGTACATTTGCAGGATGTTAATGTGAACTGTTAAATCCATTCATCCTCCATAGGACAACATTTTAAATGGCATGACTCAAAACCTTGTCACCGTTGACGGACCACACTTTTATCATGTTTAATTTGAGTTCTTAGTTTAGCGTGAGAATTTAAACATCTCTCCAGTGTTACTGGTCCTCTAGAGAATATTGCTTTAACAAGCTGGACTGTTACCGTTCCTACAGATTATTTGATTTTCGAATGAATGCAGCCGATGGCCTCGGTGATTTTAAAGATCAAAATGCTCTGGTTGTATCACGTTGTACTAATAGTTGGTCATTGTGACTGATTTGTGCCTCGTCTTTTTCTGACATTCCTTACTGATTTTGGTTTGTGTAATGATAAAAGTTTTGGAAATAGATTCATTCTTAAGATGTTTTTTTTTCATCTCTTGGACTCGACATCGTCCTCTCGACGTCTTCCACTTCAAGAATTCCTCATCTTCTAAAGAATCGCTTGCTTTTTATTTCACATTCAAAGAACCATTTCTTCCAGAAACTGTTGCGATGACGGTAAACACGTTGTTCCCAGATCTGCCACGTATACATTCACAAAAGATGACCTCATAATATTTGGCATAGAGCGAGTAGTATCTGTGCCGCCAGTGGAACCCGTGCTAGAGGGATTATCGTCGTGTCACGTTTTGTCCCCGAGGTGTTGGTGGACATTTAGAATCAATCAAAGGTTTTTGTTTCGGAAGGCATTGACGTCAGGGTTCTTCCACCACCCCCGTAAATACATGGCTGCTATTACCTGCATCAATACATTTATTTTAATCTAGCAAATAAGACATGATGAAATGGGTTATTGTGCTTGCATCATAATAATGGTTGGTGATTCAAAAATGATTTGAAAAATGTTTTATTTGGCCCAAAAAGTTTGTCTGTACTAGTTGCTTTATCAAAGCAGATTATAAATGAGTCCGGTGGGTCTTTGTGTGTGAAATACAGAAATGTACAAGAATGTATCTGACTCATTTGTCATAATAGTTAGTCGGTTCTCTATAGCATGACTGGAGTGGGACCAGACTGACAAGAGACCTCTCCAGTTTCAGCACTGCAAAACTTGTTCAACCGCTGTAAACTCAAACTCATCTTTAACATTGGCTGCATTAACACAGTTGCTTTCATCATATGCTTCATGTACGTAAACAGAGGTCATTTCAGATTCTACTAGCCTATAAAGCATGAAGCTGTACGTCTTTTTGAAGGAATAAATAACTCATTGTTCCTCTTACAAAGAAAAATGGAATTCATAAGCAATAAAACACTAATGTTTAATTTAATACACTCAGGGTTTTGCTGCTACAGCCTTACCTGTTATATGACCACTAGCTCACGGTGGCTAACGTCAGCAAACTTTAGCTAAACATTACTGAGTCAGTTCACAAACGTTGTCTCTTCTACATTTGTGCCACTCTCCAGCACTGCACACATTATTCTTCCTCCATTTATTTCCATTTATTTCAGTCCAATAGAACAATAAACTTGCAGACTTGAGGGGTTAGAGAATACATTGTAGCCAACTTCATGTCTGCATGTCATAGCTAAGTTATCATTTTGTGGTATGTGTAGGTTGATATGAAGTTTGCAAAAGCGGTGATATATATCGGTCAAAATGTAAATAGACATTATGGTCACAGTGATGATTTACAGTCCCAAGTCATTAAAGGTTATTTTTTTATATGATATAAGGTATGGCAATCAATGGCCTTTCAGATAAAATATTCATTTATAAAAGTAAAAAAATAAATAGTAATTGTAGTAAATAGACTAAAGTTTGTAAAAATACTGGTTTAAAAATGATGATCAATCTATTGTCATATCAATGGACCACATTGTTTAGTATAATTAAATATAACCCCAGAACATGGATGCCTCAATAATTACTGTGTATATTATTACAGCAGCTCACTAAAGACTGTAGTGGCAAAATTGTTCGTTTGAGAAACTTTGGCTGGTCCTACACATTTGTTGTGTTTTCCCAACACACTGCCTGTGTCATTTTCATGTCGGCCCACAGTTGAACTACCTGGGTGGGGCTTCGTTTGTGGACCAATAGGATTGTGTGATACGAACACAGCTCCTCCTCCTCTTCCCTGTTAGGAAAGTCAAACGTGAGGAAGGCAGGGTGGTGGACCAGCCGAGCGTTAAGCCGAACCATACACATCCCCACATAAACGTCATCGATTGGGAACAGGTGAACCCTTTTAGACATGTGGTGTAGGCGTTTGGTCAACAGGCCTGAGTACACCACCCCTCCACCGCCTGCATACAGAGGATAGAGGCCCTTGTAGAAGCTGTCTGGGATAAAGTACTTGGACTGATTGACTCGGTTGGGTAAGCCTGCAACTATGACATCCCCAATCATGAAGTCTTCAATGGTCTTGTGTGCTTGTGGCTTCTTTAGCTGGTCCTGGAGGTACGTCATCATCCTCGGGGTGTTGACGAAGACGTCGTCGTCCCCCTTAAAGACGAAGAGAGTCTGGTTGCACGAGTGGGAGAACCAGCTCCAGAAGAGCACGTCTTTCAAGGTGAGATTGAAAAACGTGTCCCTGAAGTCCCACTGCAGAATGTCTCCATAACGTTCGCTCTCCATCTGCAGTAACTCAGATAAGCTAACACCCACATTCTCCTCTCTTCCATTCCCGAGCAGGAACACCCTGCGGACGTATCCTCCACCTTCTCCTCCTTTACCTTTCCTCCACTGTCCTGCTACCCATCCCGCCTGGCCCCAGGTCCGTCGAATGGCCTGCCGGTTCTTAAAATTCCGCTCCGTTGACTTGATGGCCAGGAGAAGGAGAGGGGCCTCCCTCTCATCCTTCGCCCCAGCTCCACATACTCCATCTGGCTGGATGAGGGTTGGGTAGTCTCTCCTATGCATGTGGCTCACAAACTCTTGTAACTGCTGTGGTAGCTGATCAAAGTTTTTCCTCATGTTGTCCAAGTTGGTAGCTTCAGAGAAACTTTGCGTCCGTAGGGACTCATATGAGGTATCGTTGTCAGATCCCCTCCCGATGTTGTCGGGGCGCAGGATGACGTTGAAATGGCGGTCGATGGTCAGCTGGAGACGGTTCCAAATGGTGTCTCCGTGCTGGCGGAGCTCCCAGAAAGTTTTAGGGAGTGGGCCAAAGCTCTGGTTGCTAACAGTTCCAGGGGCCACAAAGTGAATAGGTCCTTGCGCTGTAGTGCTATCATGCATGGCCAAACACAACATGACAATAACGTAGGCGAACAGCAGGACCAGGGCGATGCATGGCGTGCACACGCACACCAACACTGTGCGCCAGCGACAGTAGAAGCGCGCCATTCAACTGCAAATATACCAAGAGTATGTTAGTTTGGACAAATCTTGAATCTGTGTAAACAGAGATGTTTTTGAGTATCACAATACAATAAATGTGCCATGAGCTAGTGTACGCATGGACAGAGAGTAAAACATAGTCATGAGAGAGAACAAGGCTATATTGGACAGTTGACAAAACAACTGCACCAAAAGGTCCACTTAGTAGCTGTTCTGGAGTTTTCGGTTGTATTGCATGATCTTTTTTTCCCTGTTGGAATGTACATTTGAAATGTTGAAATTTCTCTAGAGACTTGTGTATCTACAATTCAATCACAAACTGAGCCAGATCAGCTGCCAAATGGACCTTGTGGTTTTATCGAACCCCAAATCCTAATTAAAGTTATTACCGATATGTCGGCCTACAGTTTAGTCAAAAGTCATTTGGCAAGATGAGATCATCTTCTCTTTGGGTGCTGAAATAAATGAAGAGTCAACAGCTTTCTTTGCTTACCTGTTTCGAGTGAAGACTCCCACATTCATTGAACACTTGTCTGATTTGATAAGCAAAGCTGGTTGTCCATGCTAGTAATCCGATTGCCTCGTTATCCGAGCATTTCACGGGAAAAAGAAAATTAACAAAAGATTGCCTCTCGAACAAGATGAAATCCAGATACAGTGAGTCAAGGTTCTTTCTCTTTTCTAGCCTTAAGTCATCTGACCACATTTGTGTGAACAAAGATCTCAACAGAAACACCCTCTGTAAACAGAGTAAACAGGACTGCCATGTTCTTCCTCCACCAAACAAACTCTAACACAACAATCTGTAAGAGAGAGCTCTAGCAAAGCAAACTCTGCTTTTTAATGTCATCCTATATATCCCTCCACTAGCTGAGTGAAACCTGTACAGAACAGGTCTAGTGACCGGATAATAGGTCTGGGAGCACTGAAGAAGAATACAAACTCCCATAGTTTCTCTGCCCCCAACTCATCAGGTAAAACAGGATGTGTGAGGGGAAAACTCAAGTGCTTGAAATACCTGGGGTGCCTCTGGAATCCTGAAAATTGTGTCTTTCATCACTTCTGGTAACAATGAAACCCGCAGTGGGTTTGGGAAGCACCCAACGCACCCGTTGAAAAACACTCCCGTTCAGAACGGGCCAGATGCTCGTCCTGTGGTGTCTCTGGAGAACCACTCCACACTGACAGAGAAATGAAGGTCTAGCCTAAGTTCAGTCAGGAAGACGATACTCGTGCATGCCTAAAACCGTAGATTTTTTCTCATACATCTGCAGCTCACTCATAATTTCATTGCTGTCATTGCTCGAGGCTGTCAATCATGATATCAGCTGTTTAAATCAGCTGGTCTCTTCTATCCAATAGCACAATGTAATGGTCATTTTTTACGTAGTATATATTTCTACTCAGTATATTGTATTCATGCTTAAGTCATTTTGCTCTGAACTTTGTTGAACTTCACTGTTCAGAATTCTCCCTTGCCTGGTCACAAAGATAACTGTGTTGTATGAGAATGTTCCACCGCCAAGGCCTTCGGGCCTTTTGGTTGCTGGCTGTTTGTTTTTCATTGTTGTTTCTATCAGTCTGAGACCGAAAGTCTGTAACATTGGCCATCGGCCCCCACCTTTGCTCATTCTGTATGAAGAAAGTGCGTTCACTTTTTTCTTGGTTCTTCCTCACTGAGACTGTACGCATTCTGTTGTGATGATTGAACCTTCTCTGCGCAGAGAATAAATATAATGATTATTTCAGCATTAAAAGACTCACGCAAAGCGGGTATAGGAATTTTTTCCACCACAACAACAAAACAGTTTCATCTATAGCTGCTGTCTCTTTTTAAATATGATTGTTTCTTTACCTTCAGGACGTTCATGCTGCTGTTACGGGCCCCTCCACCTCCCCATCTCCGCCCAGTCTTCGCAGATCCATCATCTTCATCAACTCATCATTCTATCAGCCTCATCATCCACCACCACCACCACCAGTGTCTGGACTGCATGGGGGAGTATCTTCCTGCTGCTGAGGGCAGACGGCCCTCCATTACAAATCTCCCTGTATAGTCCAAGCGTCAAAGACTCTGTCAAGACTTTATCATCGCGAATCATCTGTTAATAATCTTCATCTAACTTGTCTCTCCTGATTGTAATGTTATTGGTTACGTTGCAGATCCAGATTTGACTCACTAAAACAATTAGAATAGCCTATAATGCATCATTATTCACACTATCAGCGTCATGTTAGAATCGAAAGCTCCACCGTACACAGTACATTGTGTTGAAAATGACTTTGTTTCACTCAAAGTCAAAATGTGCATGCAGGATTTACTAATCTAATCGTTTTTCTTCATAAAAACATTATTTTAAAATAAAAGCATTATTTAGCCATGTCACATTATCAGGCTTCGTTCAGCAGCAAAAGGCTGCTCGCTTGTTGATTTTACACCACTGCTCTAATTATTACAAAACCTGTTGATGGTACATGTCTACACGCTGCCCCATTATTCTTAGTCCAAAAATGATGAAAAGCACAGGTGTCGCTAATGTCGCTGATTAACGATGACCCTATTAAATTGAAATTAACCAGAAAGACATGACAGCTAGCATGGACACAGTAACAGGACCCTGGATGTGGCAAAACTAAAAAGGAACACAGCCAAAATTAAGTATTATTATCAATCCCACCTGTGGTTTTCCTGGTTTGTCATATAAGTCAAAGTGTCTGCTGTGTAAAAGGCCTGTTTGAATGAAATTGAAAGTCATCACACTCTACAATAAGCTGTTATTTGACATTTTTGTAAAATGTAAAATTTGACTATCCAAATTAATGTTTTCTCTAAAAAACATTCTGGAGTAGCATGACATATTGCAAATAATCTATGAATAAAATTACCGTTTTTTATCAATTTGCATGCAGAAGGCACCATCATCCAGTTCATGGCACATATAATAGACAAGGAGAATGCTGCCATCTACTGGTCATATCTCTTCAACTCCATTCTTACTGTACCTTTGGTGCACTTTGTTACTTCTTTATATAAATAAAGAAGAAACAACAGATTCTAGACAACTGTAAATACAAAAGTATTGTTGTTTTTTGTGTGTGACAAAGATGACAGGACTGTTTCAAAATGGTAGGAATAAAGTTTTATTTTTCATATGAAGGGGTGGTTTTGGATTTGTCTTCTTTTACAAGTAGTATGTTTTTGATAAAACTTGCAAAAAATCATCTAGCATATTCCAAGATTGATGGACATGAAGAGAAAGGGGATTTATTGCTGAATGTTAAAATGAAGACACGTTTTTTTATTTTTTCACCGAGTGGAAAAACGATTTGCTTGCTGCTTTTTCCATGCACCCAACTACCAGTACCACTAGGACATGCAGAGGGGTTGGGGGTGAGAGGAGAGGAGAAGGGGGGGAGGAGGGGGTGAGGAGGGAGGGGAGGGGGGAGAGGAGGGGCGGAGCGAGAGGGAGTTGGGAGGTAAAAAAGATAAAGGCAAACTGCTTGACAAACACAAACATGGCAGGGCTTTGTGTGTGTGTGTGTGTGTGTCGTATGAGGCTTTGTGTGTTTGTGTGTGTGTACATGTCTCAGTGTGTGCTTCGTTGTGTGTGAGGAGTGCATGATGTGTGAAATGTGTGTGTGTGTGTGTGTGTGTGTGTGTGTGTGTGTATGTAAAGGGAAAGGGGGGAGTGCAGGGTGAGGAAAAAGAGGGCGGGGCGGGGGGGGTGTTAACAATTCAACTAGCTCTAGAAGCACACTACCCTCACTTGCAGTATTTCCACGTTGCAAATCCCAGATTGATTACAGTGATAGTAAGACAAAACTAGCCAGACCTTTGGGTCATGAACCCAAATAATGTTTTTATATATTTCTAGCATGATTCCCCTAAATCTGAAGGGGTTCGTCGCCATTTTTAAGATACTTTCTATATCTGTGATCCATGCATCTCCTGTGTGGAAAAAAAAGAAAACAAGAAAAACAACTCTACTTGTTGGAAATTAACTCTAATAAGGACACATGTTCCTCAGTGAGCTCCAAAGGGTCTCTAAACCCGATGTATATCGGAAGAGTTTCGGACACGATCAGCCTACCGTTGGTGTGCTGTTCAGTACACTCGTCTGGAGTTGGGGCCTAAATTCATCTGCTAGTTGCTTCTGTAGGTCGGTTATGGGGGTGAGAAAGACATGAAGGTGAGGGGCGGTGTGAGGTGGAGGGGGCGGACGGAGACAGACAGATAACAGATCATTCAGTCAATATGACCAAGCAAAGGAAGTTCAATCAATAAAGGTATAGGAATGCAAATCAAGGATGCAGTAATCAGTATTATCATATACCGTCGTTTGGCTGTGAGCTTAAGAAAAAGTAGAATCGGACTCAGAAACTCGCTCTCTAGCAGTGTGAACCTGCACGCAGCGACCCGCGAGCGATTTTGACCCATCAGAGCAGCGCCATCGCTACAGGTGGTGAAAGGTGGTGGCGATTCCAGGGGCCCGCAGTTGGAGAGGGCCCGTAAAGTAGCAGGTTTATATTAGTAAAAGAAGAAGAGGGAGGGAACCCAGAGCAGTATCCTCCTTCTCAGGGGGCACAGACTTCCTAGCTACACCCCTGCAACATAGTGAACAGATGTGGTCTCTGCATCATTTTTTCATCATCATCATCATCATCGTGACCCACACGCAGCGACACACATGCCCACTTACACACATACACACAACCTTTTAAAGTAAAAAGAAAAGAAAAAGCAACTGAATCTCCCTTCTGATTCTAATAGTTTTTACCCACGCTTCCTTAATCATGGCCACGAGTGAACGCAACAAACCTGACGGACAGACAGGAGGGAGAGTGAGGGGATGTGGATCTGGCCTGCGGACTGAACTGTGACTGAGATGACGTGCGCTCACTGCTTTGAGTCTTTTGGCTGTGATGTGATGGGGAAGTCCTGAGACACAGTGCGGCTCTAAGCTGCTGGCATAGGAAACGGGCGGGCTGGGCAGTCCACGGGAGGCCAGAGTCAGGCTGGATTACAACTGGATTGGTTAGGTTCGGTTTGGATCGGCAGCTCCCTGGCCAATGACTGCTCACGGAGGGAGGTTCTTACAGTGCAATGGAGCTTCTGGCAGCGTGAGGATTGGTGAGAGGAGCATGTCAGTCAAACAAGAGACCACACTTTTCAAGGTGAACGGAGGCGCCAACCGAATGAGGCTTTATGGGGTGTACATACAGGCACACAAACACACAAACACACAAAAACACACACGCACACACACACACACACAAACACACACACTGCAACCACCACCAATGTCATGGCAGCACCCTGAACACCTACACAGGAATCTGGATTTACTTCCCCTCAACAACTCCCTAACACTCTTGTTTTCACAGGAATAACAACAAATGACTGACAGGCAGCGAACGAGGACATAAATGGCCGATGTGATTCATCCGAGAAAAACTACCCTACACTTCCGGTTGCGTCAGTGACTAATGTCCCTGTGAATCGAGCGCGTCGCGTGGATCATACTCATGTAAACAGACACCTTTTACACAGGAGGAATCAATATTGCATGATGACATAATCAGATCACAGTTCAAAAAGAGGAAGATCCCAAATCAGAGAAAAAACCAAAGCAAAAGGAAGGAAGAGGGTTGGTCTCTATAAAAAACGAGGAGTCTTTATAAGAAAGGCTACAAAAACTCAATGGGACCTCCGACTTCAGCATACAGCAAAAGGCACCACAATATTATTCTATTTATCTAACTTGTGAAAAAATTGGCACGTATTTCTCTTATTTTTTCATCTCTCATAATGCTGTAAATCAAAAAACTTTACATATAAATATTTCCCCCCCGTTATAAAAAAAGTCTTTGCTGTTAGCTAGTAGACAATTTTTGCTGAAATGAAAATAAATATTTCATTTGTTTAGAATATCTGTCTGTTATACAAAATAAAAATATTTCTCCTAGGTGCAGGTCTCTAGTCCACTGGTTGTGTGTACAGTAGGAGGAAGGGGAGTGTGTGAGGTGGAGGGGTGGGTGGTGTCGGGAGGGGAGGGGGGGGTTAAGTCTTAAAGGGGCATGTTGTTGGCCTTGGAGCGATGCGACTGGGAGCCGCGGCTGTGCCCGTTGCTGCGTGTCCCCGGCCGACTCAGCCCGCGGTGAGTCCGTGTGTCCGCACCAGATGACGCACGGTAACCTGGGGCGGTTTGGGGCGGGTCCATGTTCATGTTCTGCATACTAAGGAAAGGCGTGCTCTCCCCGTGACCATCCTCTTCCTCCTCCTCTTCCTCCTCCTCCTCTGACTGGCTGAAGCTCTGTGAGCTGTAGTCCCGTAGGCCCGTTGAACGCTGGGAGATGTGTCCATTGAGGCGGTTGCGTCGCGGGCGGCGCCGGCTCCGGATGGGTTCCCGCGAAGAGGCGTACTCCTGCGTGGTCTCGTAGGCCTCGTCGTCAGGGAGGCGGTAGGGGCTGGACGGTAGACTTCCTGTGCTCTCCGTCAGGTAGGGTCGCCGCGGACGCCGGGGCTGCCTGTACAAACTCCCATCCTAAAACATAAAATAGAGGACTTGATGGAAACTGTATATGTTAAATATGTATGTTTGGCAGGGGTTTGCTCAAAGGAACTGCAGCAGGGTGGATGCCAACACAGGGATTTGAACCATCAGGTTAAAGGTTAAGTCTGATTATATACTATATTTTTCTTATTGTGATTAAAACTCAAGAAAAAAGCAAAACCAATAATTAACTCACCCGACTAACACGTATATCTATCTAAAGGCTGATATACAGAGCAGAATGAAGATCATTTTATTCCCTAGAGGAAAACGCAAGTCACCTCAGAGTAGTGGGCTAAAGTTACACATAAAAAATGCCATCCTGCTGTGTTGTTGGGTGCCAGAATCGAAAGAGAATGGCTCCAACTTGAAAATGTATTGCATCCCTTTGAGATGACAAACTGTGATTCGAGGGTCTAGCGAACTACAACATCAGCAAAGCGAAGTCGTCACGGCTGTTGCACCTCAGCGGTGAGCTCATCGCTCACGCAGAAGGCTAAAATATTAGAGAGATGGAGAGAAAATGTTGCTAATAGTTTAGCCTACCTCTAACCGTAACCGCGGCCGGGAGCCTTTGATTGCGGTTAGCAGAAGCTAAATTGTTGTTACCATTTTCTCTCCATCTCTGAAAAGCACCAACATTGTAGGACTCTCTTGCCAATGCTGAAATAGCTAGATTTTTTCTGCTGGATAGTTATAGGAATGCAAAAACGTATAATATGTGTGTAAATGTCTGGCCATGGAGTCAGCGAGTAGGTTCTTTTTCCTCAAATAACACCCGCGCTGCCGGAGAGTGAGCGACTTTACATATTCAAGGAAACTTGTATTTTCCACCAGCCATTATGAAAACAAACAAGTCAACAAAACTTGCTACCCAGCGTTGGCTAATGTGTTCAGATAAATATTCTGCCACCACTTAAGCTCCGCTTCGCTCACCAAACTACATCATTGTGATTGCTCGCATAAAAGTGGCCTCGTCCTCTGTGCCACAGAGCTCCAGTGTTTGTAAAAACGATAACAAACACATCAGTGAGCCACACTGTTGGGTTGAGTTGATCCCACATACACCGTCCTGCTGCCGTGAATACTCACTAGAGCACTAAATGTATTATTCAGCGGCTGGAAATAGTCCCCAGCAAAGGCAGACTATTTAATCCTGTTTGACTAAAAACTACACTGTCCAGCTTTTGGGAAATGATTTTGTCTTTAAAAACAATAAAAATTGTTTGTGATCCATTTATTTTGAAAAGAAAGAGATATAGACTCTATAGTCCCATGGAGATAGGGCTCCATGATGGCATTTTGTCATCGTCACCGTCATTGGTATGTGTTTACTGTATTTGCCTACGCACATCGGGGCATCGTAGCAGCGGCTGGTCGTCCTCTCTATGGTAGGCGGCTGCGGCGGGGGGCAGGGAGAGGGCGTGGCTTGTGTTGGGCGAGGTGATGTGGAAGGTGGGCACCTGGGGCGGCAACGGGGGGTAGTGGAACTCCACCGGAGACAGCCGCGCTGGCGTGGTCAGCGCCGACACATACCTGGACGGGAAAGACAGCGACATATTGTTGAGGAGTCTGAATGGCATCTTGAAGTGGGATGCAAAAGTGTCGGGCGGGATGCACTTCTCTGTTGCACACACACTTTCAGCATCAGCCATTCTGTCAGCGAGGGCCCCCCATCTGTTTTTTCCCGAAACCACTTGTTGTAGGGGCTGGAGCCTACCCAGCATGCACTGGGCCAGAAGAGGGGCACACCCCGGACAGGTCGCCAGGCAATCACAGGGCTGACACACAAAGACTAACAACGGTCACACTTGTTTCCAGTCCACCTGACCTGCAAGACTTTGGACTGTGGTTGGAAATATACAAACTCCACACAGAAACACTGCAGCCAGCTGGCTCCGGCTCGCACGCAGTGACCTTTTTGCCATGAGACGACAGCGTTAACTGCCGAGCCACCTCGCCACCCACTCAGTCCCTCCCAAGAATATTTACAACATTACTGAACATGTGCCTATGACTGCTGCACCTCATTGAGTTTAGTTGTTAATGCACCATTTTGCCAGAGAAAAGAGTCAATATAGCACCACATTGATTTACGCTTATCAAGAATTACATATTTGTCCCATCAAAATGTATTGGAACTCTGAATTTGTATGAAATGATATAAGAAGCACAACAGCAGGACACAAAGTAGATCACCACTAGTTTTTATGTTGAACAGACTAAATAAAATCATGTAAAAACACACTCCTTTAGAAGATATTAAACATGAAAAAGTTCAATATCAAGAATCTGTATTACAGTATTGCGCTCAGGTAATACAAACAGCTAAATACATGAATGTCAAGTCTGTTTATTAGGCACTGGGCATTCTGGGACATGTAGGAAACCATTAAGGTGGTAATTGTTAAAATTAGAGTGGTTTAATTATTGAATTACCTTCACTACCACCACAGCACTGGTTTATAAATGCACATTACAATATACTGTACAGTATCTGGGTGATGTAGTCTTTGACTTTGAAAAATTCATAACTAATAACTGCCACTTGGTGTCGCTAAAGAAGGGGCTGGTGTGATAAAAAACTAAATAAAGTAAAAGTGTTGGATAGTCATGAACAGAGACAGTGTTAAATACCAACACCACCACACAAACCACCACACACACACACACACACATTACCACCTTCCCTACCTGTCACTGTGAGGCGAGTCTCTTAGAGAGTCGTAGGAGTCCCCGTACTGCATTCCCGGTCCGGACATGTCCGTGCAGCCCCAGTGGGCAGCCTTCCTCGCCATGCATGCCGGGCTGCTGCACTTACTGGTTCCCACAGAGCTGGACAGCCCACCTGACTGGCAGTCTGAGTTCATGCTCTCTGTTCGCTCCATGCTCCACGTCTGCTCCTCGTGTCTGCAGGTGTGGGTGTTAGCAGAACAAGTTTAAAAGGTTACAGCAGCACTCAGGAGGCAGGAGGATACAGAGGAGGACGGAATGCTGGGTAAAGAGACTATACTGCAAACATGTTCTCATGCATGGTCTATCAAAGCACCATGAAGTGATTCATTTGATCTTAGTACAGCCGATCCCATTGACAATAAACAGCCAACTCTACACAATCTGATTGTACACCACTGGACACGTTTTGAGATAGCCGTCTGTGAGATTTCTGCTGCCACCACAATACAAGAATCAATACAATACAATAAGTGAAGTGCATAATTAGTATTTTTTGCCAGCAAACAAAAAACTTGAAACAATGTTCCTGATACTCTTGATGATCCAAAGCACTCACTGCCAACAGCTCTCACTGGAGCTACTTTCTACAAATTAAAAAGTCCCTATACAAACTGAAACTTTTATATGGATGTTCAATCGGTCGATAAGAAATGTAGTCATTTGTAGCAATACATTCCTCAATGCATGCTACGTAGATTGACCTAGAAAGCTGATTCCACATGTACCAGGATGCATTGCCTCAACAGGGGAAACTTCTGTTGGTCTTGTGAAGCAGCAGCATTTATTTGTGCACAGACTGTAAACTCTACTGTACGTTGACTTAATATCTTCAATCTTCAATTGGCAACATTTACCAGCAACACTGATTGGACATCTACATAAAAAGACAGCACATTTTCCCTTTAATAACTGAAAGTTTAAGATGAAGAAATCGTTATCTTCGCCTGTGTATGTGGCCCATCTGGATGTGCGTGTGTGGCAGGTCTACCTGGAAGCATGTGAGGCAGTGGTAGAGTGGTGGGAGCGGGTAGACATTCGACTGCCTGCGTAGTTGCCCGCACCCTCAGCTCCGTGGCTGATCACACACTCTGTCGTTGGGACGCTCTTGGAGATGTACTGCAACACACACACACACACACAAAATAATTTGAATACTTCATACTAATGTTTTCATTTTCCAAAGAACAAACATATCACACAATGGTTAAGTATACATGAATATAAAGTGATATCTAATGATGAGAAGATTGTCCTGCACAGATCTTTTGGAACTCATCATCAGTTCTCGTTCATTGTTGCCATTATGCTGACTCATGCACATTTAGTCTCCAGGAGAACGGTAGGTGTTTCTGCCCAGCTTTGTGTCACCATATTTCCCTGAGTTGTCAGTGGATCAGAGCTTTATTGACACAAAGATTTTTCTGATGGCTAAAAAAACCTTCTTGGGCGAAGCTCTGTGGGCTTCCTCTGCAGTTTGCTCAGGCGAAGCTGACATCCAGTTCTAGTGTCTTCTTCTTCTTCTGTACCTCCTTTTGCATGAAGTAATATCTTCTAAAAATCCTATTTATAGACAGTTATATTTAATTAAAAGCACTGACAAATCTGGCTTTATTTCAGCAGCACTTAAGATAAGAAAGCAAAGTCAATCTGGAGATTACAAAATGTGACTTCTATGCATCCTGATTAGGAGCTAACAGATCATTGCAAATGCATTGCTTTGTTTTACTGTATTATTGTTATTGTTGGCTACCAGAAGCCCCACAGATACTGCATCCACTCTGGCACACATGTTGAGCTTAACTAGCAGTTGTAATAATAATCTAAAGAAATGTAAGAAAGCCTTATAAAACAACGTGTCCCTCTTGACATGAAGACGTGCAATCTAATCAGTTAACATTGTTGCGTTTTTAAAAAAAACGGTGGTTATTTATTTCTGCCCTGAGAGCAGCTCTGCCTCTGAGCAAATCTTGACCCTGTCAGGAGTGACCTGTTGTGGGTTTCCTCTCAGTATGACGTGCAGGGTTGGCAGGAGGTGACTTTACTTCCAGCCTGTCAGTTAATCCTGACCTCAGGATCACCTGTGCCTGCCTCTGCTGTGTGTTGGCCCTGCTTTGAACTGAACTCACGTCAACCATGGGGATCTCCTCTGGGCCGGGCCCGGGGTGTTTGGGTCCGTTGGCCAGCATGCGGTTGGGTTGCTCCACACACTGATTCTGGTTCTGGTGTAGGTGACTGTGCATCTTCTTCCTCTGCTTCCTGGAGGGGTGGTGATGAAGGAACAATCAGTGATCTGGCAAAGGTGCTAAACTAGAGACAGTGACTGATATCAGTTTGCTGTTACTTTAATTGCTCGTTAAAAATCCCTTCCATCTTACTCTCTTCTTAGCTTTCACTACATCGTGGCACTTCACTTATGACATGATCGTCTGATGGATACAGCAATATCATCAAGGTACAGCAGCTATGACTCTATTGCACACCTATTAATTAAAGCGTATTCTTCTGTTATAGTTACTGTAAAATGTTCAGGACTGGAAGGCTGGAAAAAATCCAGATTATACAGAAAATCTACCATAAAGAGCAGCTAGGGTTAATTCATAAGTGAAGGCTCTTGATCCCATTGATGTGATTGCGTGGTTTGTATCGTGCTGTCAACATGACAAACCCACCAACAAATAAACAAGCAAACAAACAAATAATTAGCTTTTTGCTAATAGAATATGCCATGGATAATTATCCACTGTACAGTAGTGGTAGAAAGTAACTCAGTACACTTACTCAAGTACTTTACTTAAGTTCAATTTTGAGGTACTCTACTTGAATATTTCAATGTAATGCTAATTGGCAGCTGGTTTAAAAAAATGCCATGAAAATCTATAAAACACAATGCTTTATTAAATATTAAGTCAGTCGTTCCAACCATTTTGGGCTTGGGACCTCTTGCAAAAAACTCTGTGTAGTTGGGGCCTCTCGTCACATTTCTATGAGCTAATATCAGTTCCATCGAAGAGTGATTTCCTCTCTAAACATCTCAGATGGTTTCCTTTAAATAACAAAGTCCAAAGTTGTGAAATCATCCAATGTTTCACAAAAAGCAAATTGGATTGGAGAAAAATTAAAAAGTGTTGTGTGTGTGTGTGTGTAGAATCGTTTTATTTCCTTCTTTACTGCCTCATTTATGACCTCACGGCCCCTCAGATTTGTCTTGTGACCCTTTGGAGCACTTGACTTAAAGCTAACTGTATATAAGCTGGTGGAGCTTCACCTTGACACAGTGGTGCATCAGTAACCATACATTATATACTGTATTATATACTGTAATAATACAGTATATAATAATATATCACTCACAGGAGAAAACACGTGTATTGTTAGTTACAGTCATTTTCTCTACAGTGGGTTACTTTGAAGGTTTGGAGCCTTTCATAAATAGGGAGTGATTTATGTTCCCTTCAAAGACACATACTTGGTTTTGCAGTAGGCCACCACACAGACGATGCCAACCACCAGCAGCGCCACGCAGATGCCTGTGATCGTCAGCACCCGCCTCTGATAGAGCTCCTCGGCCTCTGTGGACGGAAACACACGCACACACAGACGCACACGCATGTTCGCACACATCCATGCATTGCAGACAGACAATCACAAGACAGACAAGAATACACACGCACACACAGACACACACACACACACACACACACACACACACACACGCACACACACACACACACACACACACGAAACAGCATGAGCGCTACTCCATTGATGGTAGATACAGAAACAGTTTTCTCCCTATTATCTGCTGCCATCCTGTCCCCTGTGCTGCCTATGAAACAACTCTTGCTCTACAATGTCACATGCCTTTCAGTTTTAACTGTACTACAGTCAAACAGTGCTACTACTACAACGCAGGAGTAATTATACAAGCTCACAAATACTAGGATGAAAGGCTGAGCTGTGAACCTGCATCCTGACACAGACTTCCTGCTGTCCCTACACAAGTGAATTTACAATGGCCATGGGGATGTAATGCTACAGATGGCACTGGTGGGGATCTGACTGCATGCCTGTATGGATGGGATCATCAAGAGACAAGTCGTCCAGATGGAAAAAAGAAGGAAAGCATTTTTTGTTCAAAGTGTTGACACCGCAATGGCCTGAGAGTGTAACATTTGAGTATTCACAAAGCTCACCATCACTATAACTGTCACAATTTGTATGTTACTTTGACATTCGTTAATTCATTCATATATTTAAGTTATAGTGAATATGTATTAATGATCATTTTATATTTTTATATGTTCCTGTGCTTGTATGAACCGGTGATGTTTTGTACGCTATCGTTTCACAGAAGCCTGTCAGGTGACCCTGAGGTGGTCATACTGAAGGCCCTTTTGGTAACAAAGACAGTGAGGCATTTCTAAAGTTACTTTTTGAAACTGAGTGGTTTCCTCCCACTGTGAGCAGAGTTTCTATTTTTTTGTCACAGCAAACATCATTAATCTCTAACCCTTGTTTTAAAAAGAAAGATTAAATAGTAACAGCAGGCTGAAAGCAGCTTTTTGCTGCCCTCTCTGGTTGAACTTTTCAAGCCTGTTTCACCTCATTGACAGGTGTAGTTGGTGAAACCGTTTACACTCCCAACTTGTCAAAAACCGCCGCTTGGTCAGTGCCCTTCGGCGTCTGTACCGTCGCCCCAAGGCACCCTTTAGTGTCTGTATGGGACACACCGGGCTGTCAACTAACTCCAGTTTAAATCTTCTGCGTAGTTATAAGACAGTCAGAGCAACTGACGCGGTATGAAGAGAGGGAAATACAGCCGAGGTTAACTTTAATGAAAGTTTATTTTGAAAAGAGGCTGTTTGCCTATAATGACCAGTGTGACTTAAACCGTCGGTCTACAGAACAAGCTGCAGTAATTGATCGTGTTGGGTTGGGTGGGGTCAGGAACCAGGAGCCGCCCCCAACTGTGATGTCACAAGGTCCTGGAGTACTCTTCTACATCGCTGCTGCAAGGCGAGAAGTTAAACCACTGGAGGTCAGCAGAAAAGGATTTTTAGGATGTGTTAAGTTATTTTATTAACTGTATTTTAGTAATCTAAATCTAACCCCAATTTTTTTTTCACTTTTATGTCATAGTAAATAACTTGCCTTTTGGAACATCTCGATTTTGGATTGCATTACACTTGAACTACATCACATACACTCATTACATTCTAGCAGGTTTGTGGTGATGCTGTGTGAATACGTCGCTATCTCAGTGTCTTCGTGTTAATTCAGATTTCTGGGCCTGCCGTGGTGTAACACTCAGAACAGAAAGAGCAGCGACACCATGACAGAAGGAGCAACAAAGGGAACAGAACATGAGGAGAAGAGGGAGGGTATTGAAGAAGAAAAGGGTAGGTGGTGAGGAAGAAGGAAACATGTAGACAGAGGGAGAGAAGGGGGGCTGAGAGGGCAGCAGGGGCGTGTCCAGGGGAAAGGCCCACGGAGGAACTGGCCTGACTTGGTCCCCTTACCAATTAAAACTGGATTACAGAGGCCCTTGGACTGTTAGTTACGGCCAAATTAAAACCCCTGAAGCTCAATTATTGTTTTTCAATGTCATAAACCTTCTGTTGTTACTTTCAATGATTCTTCTCACTTTGGACTAAAACTGAAACTGTTTAGCCGTCTGTCTATTCATCAAGCTGTGGTTCATAGAGAAGAAAGTTGGTTGTAAATACGGTAAAATACATCAGAAAGCTGAATTTATTGATTCATTGTATTTCTGAGATCAGCTTGAAACAGGGGGGTTGAATCGAAGAATGTCCCCATCTCACTACCCCCCCCCCACCCCCCTGCCTCAAAAAGCTCTAGACACACCACTGAAGAGGAAGCAAAGGGGGATAGGGAAGGAGGGAGGGAGGGGGGGGGGTTCTAAATAAAGGGCCTCTGTAGGGATTGACAAGCCTACGAGAGCCTTGGCCCGGCATTGTGTGTGTGTCACCGGGTACTGATACAGAGAGGCAAAAGGAAATGGGAAGGCGCGCTCGCTGGCACAGTGGAGCCAACGGCAATCGTGATTTAGGACAGGCGAGCTCTCGACTCTGACACCGAGTCAATCAAGGGTAGAATAATAAGGACAGACTATGTGGTCAGGCCTTTCGCCCGCTTTTGGCAGCGCTTTGCAAAAATACTCGCAGCTTGCATGTTTTTATTCGACAGGCCGCTGAAGCCAATATGCACATTGCCAAAGCCCAGAGGACGAGCCAGACACTTGTATTTATCGAAGAGGTGAAACATTCTCTGGATTCTGGACAAAGAGAGTAGCTTTTGCTCTGACACGGCGTCCAGATAAACACAGCTTTGATTTGTAACAGGCCCAATACGCTCTAGTACTTTCATTCATTAATGAATCCTTCCCAGTTAATTTGTCTTTCTCAAATGTCTAAATTTGTCCGACTGTAGGAGGAGTGCATGCAGAGAAGGGAGGTTACGTGTCTTAAAAGCAGGTTAGTGGGCAGGAGAAAAAGAGGGACAGGTTGAGGGAGACCCAGTTGTTGGTTTTAGAAAGAAGATGGCACAGTAATGTGTGACTGTGATACCCTTTAAGCACAGCAAAATGAATAATAATGTTCCATACCCATAAATTCAATTCTGAGAAGCTCTGCCAGCGCAGAAAGTTGTCGTGGTAAAAAGGAAAGAGACAGATAGGGTCAGGTGTAAAGTCCACTTTGGAGCAAATATATTATTTTCATGTATACGCTGTATACGCTTGAACCAGGATATGTTAATTAGTGCAGTCAATCCTCGTGATTGACGTGTGTACCGTCCAGTAACAGACAGACAACTCAGACAGCCTCAGCTCTGTGACCCCCAGAAATGATAGGAAAAAAACAAACAAACTGAACCAAACAAAATCAAAAGCGAAGGGAGAAAATGAAGCAAAGGCAGAGGGAAAGAGAAGCCAACAGGCAGGAAAAGGCATGCAGAGACAGACGGACAAAGACAGCAAGACAGGAAGCCACATCACTTACTGCTATATTTACTAGACCTTATTTCTGGAGTAAACAACAGACAGAAACAAAAAAAGGGAAAAAAAACAAGACAAAAGAAAAAAAAAGAAAAGATAAAAAGCAGTGAGTTACTCTCCAACATAAAAACACAGTACAGTCGATGAGGCTGGCACGGCAAATGGGGGCGGGCGCTGTAACTCGTTTGACTAATGGCAATTGTGTGCCTTTGTATTGATTACAGCATACCTCTTGTAAAGCACTTTGTCCCGCTACTGCTGCGTATACAGCCATTATAACCTTTCATATGAGTTATGATTTACAGAGAAATCTTCTCAACATTCCCAATTTCCATGGCGTTGCATGCATTACGGGCTGCAAAGAGAGATGCCCATACGAAAAGCCAGCCAATCTTGTGTGCACCCTGACCATAGCTACTCTACATTTTGACAGTGCGTTATGATTGTGCACCTTGAAAAGCAGGCAGACAACAAAAACAACATGGATCCAAAACAGCAGAGAGTGTCGCTTCAACTGACTGAGAGATGCAAAAATAAAAGCACACAGACAGATTTCAGCATGTAGACAAGGCTTGGTGATGGGGTCAAAATAAGCAGACATTACATACAGTGTGATTTCTTATGATGTGAAACCTGGTCTTGGTTTTAAATTAGACATTATTCCGTGTGGAAACTTCCACATCAGATAAACGTGGCATGGAGCAACATTGTAAACGCTGGAGAAAAGAAGGAGAGGGTCATTTGTATCCCTCTGTTTTATCTCCCTGTGATTGCTGGGCCAGTAACAGCAGCATGACACAGTCGATGGAGGGAGGAGCACTTTTTTTTCAGTATGAAAGTAGCAAGGCCAAACCTACAGGAATCATTGAAACTTCTGTGCAGTGCACATTTTTTTAGTTTTTATGTCCTGGGATCTCTGGTTGCCTACAAATACTGAGATATGTGTTTCAGTGTGACTGCCCATGCAATCACAGGAGAGTGACAAAACACGCCCCCATTGTCACCCCGATGATTTAAAGGACTAGCTAGACATTTTTGAGAATCTGTGTATCGATATCACTCTCGTGTTTGTACAGTAAATATGAAGCTAGAGCCAGGATACTGTTAGCTTAGCTTAGCATAAAGACTGGAAGCAGGGGGACACAACTAGCCTGGCTCTGTCCTGAGGTAACCTCAGGCTATCAACGATACACAAAGTCACTGCTCCTTACAGGTGCTAGTTGGTGGATTTTGTTACCGTTGGACAGAGCCAGGCTAGCCTTCTCCCCCGGTTTTCAGTCTTAATGCTAAGCTAAGCCAAACATTAAAAAAAGACCACTTCATAAATAAGTTTAAAACACTGAATACAAGGTGTTTTTGCTTGTAGTAAGTAAAAAAATAAATAAAATCTGCCTATGGAACAAGTGAAAATTCGTAAGATTTCTTGAAAATAAGATACAATGTTTAGGCCTTTAAACATAAAAAGAGATCTCAAAGTTAGCTGGTTGAGCTATATTTCTCTAGTAGCAGGAAGTGTTGTGTGTCATGATAAGCCTGTAACACTCAAAAGAAGTATTTCTTCATTTAATAAGATATTCAAGATGCATTGCCTGAAAACAAGTCTCTATATCTCACAGGAATGTTTTGTTTGGATTGGGTCTTATATTAAGTGTTTAGTAATTAGACAAATAAACCTGGTGAGGTTCTGGGTCTTTCCTGGCTGATGTTTCATTTCCAACATACAATAAGAGCATTTCACAAACATGTCAAACTACTCTTTTAATTCAATTAGTCTGTGATGAGAAGCAAAACGTGTGACACCATTTTGAACATATTAGAAGTCAACCCTAGGACAGTTCAGGCGACATTTAGCCACATGCCATAATGAAAGATTTCATGATTTCATGATGATCCATGGATGCTCAGAGAGAAAACAACAGGATATCACATTCATTACTGTATGATATATCCTAATTCAGTTCAGATTCCACTGATATGATATCAAGAATCTCCGCTTATATGAAAATCAATATCACAAAGGGTATCTCAGATGGATATAACCCTATGTGTTGTTTTCAAATCTCATTACATTAAGACTTGAAATGTTGAACGTACTCTAACTCTAAATCCCATCCTCATTCGCCTGCCAAATTGTTTGGGTATTGGATAGCTTCTAGTAATGACTGGCGGCTGTTCAGAACAATGTCAGAAGGACTTACATTGTTCTCCATCTAAAGCCTTCAATTGTCAGCCGTGCTCCTACTCCAAAAGGTAAAATCAATGAAAGATTTCTCTCTTTGTTGAAAAGAGAGGCACAGCATAGAGTGAGAGCTGTCAGCGGTGTATTAATAGTTTACATCCACATAGTTTGGCCTTGGTGGTTTCTTTTTTTTTTACTGCTAAAGCTCTAAACAGCACCGATGGACCATGTACAAAGAAAAGGGACAAAGTGTTCCAATAAAATCAAACAACCTCCTGCGTTTACTATTGTGTTCATTCTCTGTCTCCTCCGTTTCTCTTTGTGCAGCTCTCTGGATCAAGCTGCAACAGAAGTATTGTGTGTGCAATTCACAGCTTAACAATACAGAACTTTTGAAATGTAGGAGTAGGCACAACGTAAACACGTAACGTGCTTATAAGATATCTCGACTGTTTGTCTCTGGTGACCAGAGGAGCACCACGGAAGAACCAGGGAAGACAGGGAGAGGAAGGGGTGGACACAGAGGCATGCAAATCACACACACACACACACACACACGTTAACGTACATGAAAAACAAGAGCAGGTTTTCAAACACACACATACGCAAGCATACACACAGAGCGCTCCCTCCATCCAACCCCTCCGATGTAGCATGCAGCATCTCAGTGAGAAGGAGACAGACAAGAGCAAATGGACATACTGTAGAAATCTGCCATGACGGAGTTTTGACAGCGGTCCCCCGTATAGTCATTGGGACACCTGATGGAGGGAAAACAAGACACAGGGGGGAGGGGGAGGGGGGGGGGGGGGGGGTTAAAGATACAGAGGGAAGAGAGGGGGTCAAACAGGAGGAAAGAGAGGAGGAGAAGTACACGAAGACAGATCGTGAGAAGGGGGGGGGGGGGGGGGGAGAGAGAGAGGAAGGGGAGGAGGGAGACATAAGAGAGCAGAGAGATGAGGGATTAGAAACAGCACAATCCACCAACTACAGAGAGAGAGATGACCTGCATACCGTGACATCACCGCCATCAATATGACATCACCGCTACAGTTAAGACATCATCACAGTCACGAGGGTCACGTGATGGTGGCGCAGGAAGTAGGAGGGGTCAAATGTACGGTCGTCGGCCTCCGACCCCCCCCTTCAGGCACAAACACTGATGCACGCAAGCACACGGAAACACACTCACGGCTGCCTAATTCTGGACTCTCATTCGTTGCATCCATTTCTTCACCCCTGACTAAAACCATGATGAAATAGAAACGCAAAGCAAAGGACAATGTTTAAATAAAGCATAAATCATGTCTGTAAAAACTGTAATATGTCAGACAAGCTCAGTTTATACAGATCTATCCTGGCGTTTAATATTTGTAAAACAAAAACACATGATGTCATCTCTATGTAAAGTCTAACGTATGAGTGATCAGAGACAGGGAGAGGGATGCACGTTTGGTGAGTCTCACAAAGCAGAAGCAAAGTAGGAGGAGAGCAGATCTGTATGTTGGGTGAGGAGGATATGTTGAAATGAATGAATGGGTTCTTCATACCCTATTAAATTCTCCTCAATACGTGCACGTTCTCATGTCTTTAATTTAAGACGAGAGTCCGATGTTATGGAGTGTGGGGTGGGGTAGGGGTGTAAGAAAATAGCAATACACATGAGAATCGCTATATTTTGTAATACTGTTATTGATTCTTTAAAAAAAAAACTGTATCGAATTTGAATCAATAGTTTACATGCAAAGATGCACAAAAAGTAGTGCTATGATGTTGGATGTTACAGGGACTGTGATGAATGCGAATGCAGATCCCACTGTTCTGACTGCATAAAAACAGATTAAAAGACAGTTCTGTCGAGCTGAGGGAAACTCTGACATTGTTCTGTGGGTTCGTCACAAGTGCTGGATCAGAAAACAAAACAAAACAACAGATCTGCACACTCCCTGCACTTATATTTAATTGAGCAACATTTCGACATTTCACTTTGTCAGGCATGGTCACACACACACACACACACACACACACACACACACACACACACACACACACACACACACACACACACACACACATTAATCACTCAGGCGGCCGAGATCTGCATGATAGTCAATCTACACTCAGACTGGATCAGAACAGAGTTGAATATCACTGTCTGATACTCCCATATAGGGGATGAAGCATTGACTGAGAGCAACCCCCATTACACATACAAACCTGGAGTCATTTGATCCACTGTCACTATAAAAGTCGGAGCAGCGTCAAAGCAGCTTTAAATACATTATATTAGACATGAAAAATGTGCAAAATCAACGACCGTATTAACGCACAAAAAGTGGACGGGATAAGGGAGATGTAAACAGACGTACTGTGTCACTGACCTCCTGGATATTTTCTGCTATTCTCATGGCTTCATCAACACGATAGAGTCATAGCTGTGGTTAGAGTCAGGGTGTCGTTGAATGTGCCTTTTAGAGGTCAGCGTCTTTTGAGGTCAAGGTTTAATGAAGCTTGGGGTGCAAACACCCAGCGGGAAATCAAAGCGGTGTGCCCTGTTACATCATGCACATGCAGAGGTTTGGGGGAGTGCAGCTGAAATGAAAACCACAATCGTTGCTTTGTGTAATGCTGTGTTTGTGCGTGATAGCCTGGTAACCCATCACAAACTCGCCACGACAACAAATCCCTGAATGAACCCTGTAGTCTAAGCCTCAAAGAATGAGGATTTGTCAAAATGACCTGCCGACAAATGCAAAAATGTGTATAATTTAACTGGTTTTCACAAGAGTAGAAGTCTAAGAGCGACACACATACACACACACACCGAGCCCTCCACAGTGTGTGAGCGTGAAAATGGTTGGAATAGGTTTGGGTATTTCTTGGGCATAAATAACAGCAACAGTTTACATGCAGCTGCAGAATGTGGTGTTTTTGTTTCTGGATGGGTGGCGAGCTGTCAGCGATACCACGGGCTGAATATGATTCATATTCAGGCAACAGCCATCACACTCACAACACTGAAACTAACAAGGAGGCTCCTCGCTGCATCACAGTCACTGGTAAATTGATACATATACATGGTCCAAATGATTGTTATTTGTGTTACTTTTGATGCTTAGTACTACTTTCTTATCAGCTCTGTCGAATGAAAATCTACAGGACCTCATTTCAATTGATGTCCTTGAGAAAATCTTTTTTTTGAGAGAGTGCTCCAATGTCTTCTGAAATGTCTTGAAATATGTGTAATGATGAGTGTCATGGCTTTTACCCAGCCGGCATAATCTCGTTATTGCCATAAGTGATAGTAGATCAGCGTTTACTGCAGTCAAATAGGCATGTTGTAGAAAACGTGGTCCAACTGCAGCGCACATTATACCGAAGATGAATCACAGCAATTGACGACCCACGGTGCTATGATATCATGGGTGTGGCCCCGTTACAGTCATTACAGGAGAGCAGAGGCTCTCTGCCTCTAATAGCCATGTTTATTACAGTGATTTAGTAGCAGGTCACCAAATTCATCCAGTTTATAAAGCAACGAACCCCGTCTACCCCCATGTATATACTGTCCATATAACCGACTGGGGATCCTTTTCTCCTCTTTCTCACCACTAAAGAGACAACTTGCATTTTGAATCAATTACAGCAAAAACCCTCGGAAGAGCCCACTCAGCAATTTCCCATAGAGTTATAAATAGAGCAGAGAGAGAGAGAGGTGGGAGACACTCGGAGCAGAGGCAGCCCTATGCCGGCAGAGTTTTTACTGTATATCATTTATTTTTTCTCCTTCGCCTCTTTTCTTTCTCTCGCTGCCTCTCATTTCCCTTCTTTCCTCCACCTTTTTTTTTTACCTGCCCATGCTCCCCCCCCCCCCCCGACTGTACTGTACTGTTCTTTCAGCCCTGAGAACGAGCACAGAGGGGAAGAAAAGCCAGCACACCTTTTGTTCCAACCATCTGAATGAAAGCAAAGCCTGTGATTCCTTTTGTTACATTCAACATACGCAGATCGAATTTAAGAGCCCCCCCCCCCCACACACACACACACACACACACACACACACACACACACACACACACACACACACAGACAGACAGCCATGGACATTATGACATTATGTCCCGGCATCAATACCAGCCTGAACTCATGGCATTTGCAGATAAGATTAGATTAAATTAACTTTATTGATTCAAATGGGG
Source organism: Leptoclinus maculatus (assembly GCA_032191485.1). Taxonomy (NCBI): domain Eukaryota; kingdom Metazoa; phylum Chordata; class Actinopteri; order Perciformes; family Stichaeidae; genus Leptoclinus; species Leptoclinus maculatus. The sequence goes on along the minus strand of JAVDOI010000011.1, from coordinate 19,669,289 downwards.
GAATTTGCCATTTTCAACCTATAGCTGGGAATACATGGGCTAATGTTTACGGCTGGCTGCCAGACTAGAGTTCAGATCAATCAGAATCAGAGCTATCTGCCACTCTACACAGAAAGCTTTAACACAGGTTGAAAGGAAGATTGAGTAAGCGAGACATACCGAGCTCTCGCTGCCAACAGCTCGCCAGGGGGCATGTTTGTATGTACTGATCTCCGCTTTAACCTCCACTCTGTTTCAGCCAGGGTGCCTTTCTGTATATGTGCCATCCTCCACTTTAACCTACAGACTCCATTTTGCAGTACGGCATTACTTTCCCCTTCAGGGAAGAGGAGATTATGCGTTTCCATGGTCGCCACAAAGGAGCTTGCAAATACCACCTCAAATTTCAGGGATATTAACAGTTTTTTGCCGCCTGCCAGTGCCGTGCAGTGCACCGATTCGCAGCTGTTGTGCAGAACGGTGAGTGGCTTGGCGTGTGAGTGGGAGTGGGGGTCTACATATCTCTGAAGTGAACAAGCCGGGCAGACAGACTACAGAGGTTGGAAAATCCGACCATTTTGTACTCCTAAATTGCTATATACGCATCTCATAACGTCTATATGCACCCTCTCAAACTAAGTTTTCTGCTTGTCAGCATCATGAAAAAAAAGATTTATCCTTCAGCAATGACCGGAAGGTATATCAGAATAGAGATAGTGAGAAAGGCAGGGGGAGAGAGAGTGAGGAGGGGAAGCAAGGGATGGAGATATATATACAGTATATATGTATATAAAGAGAGAGAAATGGAAATGAAGAAACAAAGAGTGTAGATCTGGAACAGGCAGCGAAAGGATCTAAGGATGGATTTCTAACAGATACATTCAATTGTACATGAAGCATCACACAACAAAGCTCTTGATTATGCACGCCTATACACGCCATCTGTTATCCAACATCAGGGGGAAGCCTTTGATACACATCTACAAAATGACCCTGTATGTATGGCAAGTTGGAACTGAAAGATTACAACCTCCAGTTCAGAAAATATACATTTCTGTGTAAAAAACAAAGGCTTGTTGTCTTAGCTCAGCTTCATACAAAGCTTTGGTTTCAAATACAGTTTGTATTTAAGAAACACTGCATTGAGCGTACAGTCATTGGCATATTGTGCCATTTAATGTGTACCAAAGATGAGCAATGTTACCAGATAATTGCTAATTTGATGCAATTTCCTAGTTGCCTCTATGTTGTAGCCAGTGTGACTGTTGCCAACATGCACATTATTTTATTGTATTTGCTGTAACTGTAACTTGTGACATGCTCATATGAATAAACGTCTTAGTAATAAGTTGATATAACACAGCAGTGATTCATCTGAAATCCAGTTTTTGCACTTGCTGTTCTAAACACCTACTAGTCTGGTAGCTCTTTCCTGAAAAACAAAATCCTCCCACTCACAGGAAGTGATGCATTTTATGATAACAGTTTATTTCGTAAAAAGAGAAGAAGGAGGACTACAGTAGATACTTAGCACGCAGTGAACCATGTTCACCGCTCCTAGTCTGCGTCAATGCAGTTGTTTTATTACTACATTTCAGGTCCAGCTTGCCATGAACGTGACCATTAGTTTGCTAAGCGTCTCGTCCTGTTTCCTCCCTACTGGGACGTCACAAAACATGGTGACGGAAAGGCCTGAGTTGTGTGTGTGTCTTACTCACATTATCCGTCTACAGAAGCCAAGCACCGGTTTTGGAACAATTATTGTTATTTAAAAAAAAAAGACGTTTGTTTGTTTGCCACACTATAAAAATGGTCTGGTAACCTCATCATCCACGTTCAGCAGCCACCATCAGCTGGCTGACTTTAAACCAAAAGAAAGACCATGTTAAAGGCTACAGATTAACTGTAGATCACGCAATGTTACAGGATTATTAGGTTACCCCTACACTGGGTTGTAGAGGCTAGACGGATGTGTTCATACAAGGTAGATTATAAGATGTCATTAGTTGGAAAACCCAGTGTAATTATATAATAGGCTCTAACAGTTGTTGAGAAATAGGTTGTAGTTATTATTGTATGCAAATGCTAAAATGAGTGATGATGATACAGTAGAAAACATGCTGCGATATAGCTATGCTATTTGGACTTTTCACAGTTAATACCCAAGATTGTTCGTACCAACAGATTATACCTTTAAATTGAGTTGATGCTGATACTTCACTTGGGACTAACTTCATTATGGTATGTTGGGACTTCACCATGTGGTTAAGAACACAGAAAGAGGCCTACATGTAATCTCAAAAGCCTAAACTGGTTTAAACCATACCAACCCCATCAGACGTTAAACTCTCCCCTATGTGTGAGATTTGGTTCAAGTTGAGGATCTGCCTTGTTTTTAGTGTTTTCTTCTCCTTATTCTTCTTTAAACTAACCCACACACACACACGTACTCACACATAGAGGCTGTGCTTTCATACACACTTGGCGTGTAAGCGCGGCCTCCATTGTTAAATAACAGGTAGTATGCTTGTCATTTTATAGTTTGTTGTTTGTTGGTTTATAATATTATTGACTTTGATCAGTATTGTTAGAGATAAATAAACTCTGTTATATTTTGAAGAGCAGTTTTCTGTGAGTGTGAGTGTGGACTAGTACCAATTTTAAGACTTTGTCCACAGTTTGGTTATTGGTCCCTGATCCTATGAGGGTATTGCCCCGTTATTGCTAATATATGTTGATAATCTTTATTAAATACAATTTTATACTTGCTAATAACACGCTCCTGCCAGATCCCAACAGGTAATACTGTCAGACTTATTCAATATTTTCTGCAAGCTATTATGAATATGCAATACTGTGATTATGGTTGCTATGTAACTATTATAGCTGCTAACAGTGGCTAATGACAGATGGTTGTGAGTGACAATGAATAAGTAAAAAAAACAGATTTGAGTGTGCAGCCTCACTGAAAGCTGAATCTAACTATAAAACAAGTAAAACTGTCTGTCTGCCTGTCTGTCTGTCTGTCTGTCTGTCTGTCTGTCTGCCTGTCTGTCTGTCTGCCTGTCTGTCTGTATGCCTGCCTGTCTGTCTGTCTGTCTGTCTGTCTGTCTGTCTGTCTGTCTGTCTGTCTGTCTGTCTGCCTGTCTGTCTGTCTGTCTGTCTGTCTGTCTGTCTGTCTGTCCTTCACATGTCTCCAGTCCATCAGATCTATTTCACACTTGGTGGGTGCATTGATGGGGTTCCAATGACATGCAGTGTCGAATTTGGTGCAATATGGACACGCACTAAAACGGACATGCCGAGAACTGGCACTGCACTAGTAATAAACTTCAGGACAAATCACTCTATGTTTTTGAGTGTCTTCGCCCCTGTCCTCTGTGCTTTACTCGGTGTCCTCAGCATGCAAAGCGTTTCGTGGTCACATGCCAACAGAGTGACCGACAACAGAGGCAGCAGCTAATATACTACGTCAGCGGGATGTCCTCTTAAAACTCTTCATGCCTGTGAAGTTCCTCTGAGCAATACTGTACACATGCAGGTCAGTGCTAATCGTTTCCATTGGATTCTACCAGCATATTGCTAACAGGTGGAATTCAAGGCTCCAGGTTTGTATATTGTATATTTTGAATATTAAAAGAAAAATCTGTTTTTATAAATATCATTTGCAATGTAAACACATTATAGTTTTAACTGTTCATACTTTGCATTTCTTCCCATTATTTTCATGACTTTCAGGAACCGGAAGCATTTTCTGATGTGAGCAGACACAAGCACACTTCACTCACTGTGAACTCAATTGATCCGCTTGGAGCAAGATACAACCAATTTGAATGCATGCGGACATAATGTCCAAGTTTTGATCTGTTTGAGCCGTCTGCTTTATATAAAAACCCTTTTCTTCTGTGACAAGTTTTTGAAAACTGTAAATAAGAAGCCGAAGGACACAATGTGTACAACCACGGAACAGAAGACAAAGGCGGTGCAGTGACCAGCGACACAGTGTCTGAGACCAGAGAGACGGAGACAGAGAGAGAGGGAGGCAGGAGAGACGGGGGAGCGACTACACATCGATGACTGAGGGGACGGGGGGGCCGACCGAGCAACCGACTTACTTGCAGGACAGCTGGTTAATACCATGTATGAAGTAACAGTCTCCTCCGTTGACGCAGTGGGCCTTCTCGGATTCGTTGCAGCGCCTGGCGTGACTCACACCTGGAGACGGGGTGGTGGTGGTCACTACGAGGAGGACAATCAGACAGAGAACAGATGAACAGAGACAGAGAATGCTGTCATCACACGGTGCTCAAGCGTTACGGCAGCCACAGGACTAGCTATCGTACCACACTGTGCCACATACCTCTCAGACCTCTCAAGTGCATTTCAAAGAGCTTAGTGTAACAACTCTATCTACTTTTTGGGCAGGCATCAGTCACCTCTCTGTGCTCGCTGCAGCTCTGCAGCTCACAGCTGCTGGTGGAAAGAGCCAGGCTCAGTCGGGTACACCTGCTCCCCCCCCCCCCCCCCCCTCCCCCCAAACACACTTCTGTCTTCTTCTTTTCGAAACTTGACACTTTCGGTTAAATTGACAAGTTATGACTGTTGTAATCTCCCTATTTACACAGCATATAAAATAATCTGACACAGAGCTGGACAACAATGATATACGGAGACTACACTGACAGATCTTGACGGATGCTATACGATGAATCACGTAACACACTCTGACCGCAGTCGATGAATTAACTTTGATCAGATTCCTGCATCCTTGATATTAATAGATTCTATAATAAACACAAGTAATTCTATTCTCTTCTAACCCTTTTATACTGAAAGAAAATCTTTGTGGAAGGGCGAAGTTGCTGACTGTTAACAGAATAATAGCTCTCATATTTTTGTGAGGCCATTACAAGAGTAGATATTCCCACAGAATTATTTTTAGTTCTCAGAAAGACGGATGAAAGGAACTCCCTATGAAACAAATATATTGAGGAGCGGAGGCTTGAAGAACAAAGCATACAAGAAGGACATTTGTATTGGTGTGCTATGATGAAGTTATCCTAATTGATCAGATTGTGTAGACAGACAGACAGACATAGAGACTGATGCGTCGTTGCTCACAGATCTGCACGCTGATTATACTCGTGACGTTTTCTTGTCCGAGTGAGTTTTCAGCCACACAGGTGTAGTTGCCAGAGTCTTCCACACGGACACGACTGATCTGCACCTTTGAGTTTTTTCTTCAGTGAAGAGGAACGAGGGGCAGAGGAGGGAAAGAGAGAGAGTGATACAGAGCAGACAAAGAGAGAGTGTCGGTTATTGTTGTTTCCGAAAAGCAGCAGACTCATCGATGACTGAATGAGAAATGTAATTCTAGTTTCCAGCCCAGAGAAGCAATAAAGGACTCATAACTATATACAAATGTTCATTGCGACTGGCCATGAAGGCAAATGGACAATTACTAAGTTCAAACCAGAAACAGGTTTCACTTAATCTTTACAGGAACTGATTACAACAAATGAATGAATCAGAAAAAGAAGTGAGTAAAAGTCCAACTTTCTACACAGTTTGGGTGCAGTGTCAAGTTGCACAGGGTCACCAAAACATCGCAGTATGTCCAGCATGTGTTTGAGGAAGCGGTCATCTGTCTGGATTTGGGGCATTTTCAAACCACTTGGTGTGAATATTGTGTGTAGAGTGTGAATGATATAGCTGGCAGACTCACTTGTTGGTCTTTATTTTGAGGTCTCTGCCTTTCTGAAGCTCGTGTCCATCTTTGTACCAGCGGAAGGAAGGGCTGGGATTCACCGACGCCTCGCATTTCAAGTTTAGCTTGTCCCCTTCCACCAGAGACTGGCCTCGCATCAGCCGAAGCTTAGGAGCAGAGGCTGGACAGAGAGAGAGAGAGAGAGAGAGAGAGAGAGAGAGAGAGAGAGAGGGAGGAATGGAGCAGAGAAAGAAAATTAAAGCTTGCATTATTGAAATTAACTACGGACATTCAATTAATCTATTCATTTAATTGTGCGAGTGTGGGTGTATTTGCGTGTGACTTTGTGTGTGTATGTGTGTGAGTGTGTGGCTGATGTGGAAATCTGTTAGTGAGGGTTCAGATGTCGTGATCAAAACATGAGACAACAGGTCAGAGTTCACAGGAGAGATGGCTGAAGAATAGAGGAAAATCAATGACACAACACACAGACACACACACACACACACACACACACACAAACACAAACACACACACACACACACACACACACGAAAAGCACGTTGTTACAGTTTGAATCCTAAAAAGCGTAGACAAAGTGAAAGCTTATAGAGAAAAAAAATCTTCCCTCAGAAACTCTGCAGTAGATTTTCACTATTGAGCAATATGGGCTTGTACGTGTGTGTGTGTGTGTGTGTGTGTGTGTGTGTGTGTGTGTGTGTGTGTGTGTGCGTGTGTGTGCGTGCGTGTGCTTCATCAGTCTCCAGAGAGTTCCACTCTCTCTCTTCTCTCCTTAAAAACTACAACAGACTGCATCACTGACACCAGCACTGGCAGCACAAGCACACAGAAGCTAAAGCAAAGAGACAAGTCAGCACCATATAGTACCATTTATATACACACACACATACGCACACACACACACACACACACACACACACACACACACACAGACAGAGCCAAGGAAGCACCCGGTATATTTTACACACGTGTGTGCACAAACGTGGCCCTAACACACGCTCAACAACGGTTGTATAGAGCCACAGCTCCTCACAGCTCTGCTGCATCCTTCCACTTACTCCTCACACACACTAAGTAGACGCTGAGCCTCAGACAGACACTGTAGGTCTATGTGTCTGTGTAAGTCTCGTAAATCTTGTACATTTTAAACAACATACCGAATATTACATGCTGCAGATCCTGAGAAAGAGTGCTATTTATGTCTTCTGTCTGAAGTCTATTGGATAGTTTTGACAGGAAACTTTTGGTTTGCACCCAGACTTGAACTGAGAACATGTGAGACACTTCTTCAGGCCTTTCAAATGAAAAACAAAAATGCGAAATTCTTTTGCGACAGTTGCAACATTTATTTAATAACAAGTTTGGCTAGATTCACGCAGGCAAAGGACCAACTACCAGGAGCATATTGACTCAGAGCAGTTGTGTCGTCTAAGCTCCTGCATGTATGCGGAAAGTTGAAACTCAAACTTTTCTTGCTTCATGCGTCACTGAGCAACTTTTATAGGAATAAACAGGGCGCCGCCCTCCGACGCGTCACCTCCAGTTGTCTTTATACATCCACGATTGTTTCGCACAACGTGATAGGGTGATGCCTTTATTCGCGGTGCGGAAGCTCCGGAAAAATCCCGTTTGTCCGCTGGGCCACTAAACTGGGTCTAGACCTCTGAATTACAGCCCATATCTACTACATAACTATAACTATGAATCTGTTTCAGTGATTCAAATGGGTGTGGTGTTGTGGTCATTGATGGCTGTTTTGCTGGTGGGAAACACAAACAACCAATCAGACCTTGACAGATGGAATGTATTCCTGTTCGAGAGCCAGAAAAGTGGCGACAGTAAAATGTGTACAAATGAGATATAGGCTCAACCAAACGGGTTGCTGTAAGTCCACTTTTAAAAGAAACAACTCTCATTGGCAATTTGGTTTTGATCAGCTTAATAAACAAAATAAAACACTAAATGAACTGCTCTTTGCACTAAAAAACGTGATTGATTCCTAGCAACCACTCTCTATGTCGACAGGCCAGACACGTCAGTCACCAGTGTCAGTAAAGTATGAGCCCCTTACTAAAAACAAAGCAGGTAAAAAGAACACAATATCAGACTGAATCATGAGATTTAATACTGTCCGTTCACCAGGTGATACAACGCCCCAGCTTCAGTTAGAGGCAACTCTGCTGACATTCTTTATTTTTCTTACCGTCAACAAATTCAATGGAAAGTCCAAGACCGACAAGTATTCCACCCAAAGCTTGACATGTGTGATATTAATCCACCACTAGAAATAGTCCTCACCAAAGAAGTTTTGACTCGTTTGTGCAAAAAACAACAGCGCCCAGCTATTCAAATCACTGATCCTTTTAAAACAATGTAGCCATATGACCCGCTTTGACACACGGACTATCGCATTGCTGGTTCTGTTTTTTCATGGCATCTTTTCACAGTAAGAACATATACATCAATGGCAGCATTGTCCTTAAATGACCCAAGTGGGAAGTTAATGGGAGGAAAGAAAACACAAACTCAGAATGGAAGTAAAACAGAGAGCCTCTATGAAGTACCATCCAAACAGCTTGCAGTTATGTAAGTAGGATTTAAGTAGGATTTCTAGACTCACAACAGAACAAGCAGCACATCTTTAAATCCAGTTCTCACATTTTGTGAGATTTAGTCTTGTCACAGACTCGACACACACTCTTGATGTATAATTCCACGTCACACCAAAGTACATCTCAACATCCCCAGATGCTCTCTGTCTGTCTCTCTGTCTCTCTCTCTGTCTGTCTCTCTCTCTCTGTCTGTCTCTCTGTCTCTCTCTCTGTCTCTCTGTCTGTCTGTCTGTCTGTCTGTCTGTCTCTCTCTCTCTCTCTGTCTCTCTCTCTGTCTCTCTCTCTGTCTCTCTCTCTCTCTCTGTCTCTCTCTCTGTCTCTCTCTCTGCGTCTCTCTCTCTCTCTCTCTCTCTCTCTCTGTCTCTCTCTCTCTCCCTATCTGTCTCTCTCTCTCTCTCTCGCTCTGTCTCTCTGTCTGTCTCTCTCTCTCTCTCTCTCTCTCTCTCTCTGTCTCTCTCTCTGTCTCTCTCTCTCTCTCTCTCTCTCTCTCTCTCTCTCTCTCTCTCTCTCCCTATCTCTCTCTCTCTCTCTCTCTCTCTCTCTCTCTCTCTCTCTCTCTCTCTCTCTCTCTCTCTCTCTCTCTCTCTCTCTCTCTCTGTCTCTCTCTCTCTCTCTCTCTCTCTCTGTCTCTCTCTCTCTGTCTCTCTCTCTCTCTCTCTCTCTCTCTCTCTCTCTCTGTGGCTCCTGGCTTGTATTGAGTTATGCTGAAGAATAACTGTCACTGTCATCGTATATTTTTTGGAATAATTATTCTGCTATTTATGTCTTCAAGATCCACAGTCGAATCTTGACTGGACTCAACTAGACTTGGTCTTGGCTCACGCTGCTGTTGATCTGATAAACCCCCCGCACCGCATACCTAACAGCAAACTGTAGTAGAAGCATTTTTTTGTCAGGGGTTGGTGGAGACAAAAGAAGAGCTAAAAGGAGAGTAAATATTGGACATGTTCGCCATAACACTTTACATTTGAATGTTGACGATTCAACATTGAAACCCACTTCACGCAGTGATTGACCTCCGATGCGGTCGGACATCCCGTCATGAGAACTCATTTTTAGGAGACACACATACAAACTTCCTGCTCCTTTAAATCAACATGATAGTCCGGGCTGAGCCTTTTCTACACCCTACTTCAGAAAGGCAGTGCTCGCTAGAAGTCATTACAGGAAACATTGTGTGTTTCACTCGCATTTTAAACAGGGAAGAGTTACCAGGAACCTTTGTTGTTATTGCAAAAGCCGCATCAAGTCCGACCTCACGGGTTAAACTTTCTTTACTCTTGTCAAGAGACAAACCGTTTTTTTCACGAGGAAATGAGCAGCCTCCTTGCTGTTTTCGTCCAGCATTTTGCTGTGGATATTTTTGCAGGAGACAATGAGGGAATCGTGGGTATTGTGATCTAATAACAAGGTACCATATGTGGAAAAGAGATGAGGTTTCATTGTGGGAGGGGCGATTTTAGGCCAATTCCAGCAGAACAGATTAGAAATTTAGACTCACGATGACAAAACCCCTCTGAGAGTAATAATCTTTGTTTGTATTGCACTTTTCAAAAGCAAGTTACAAAGTGCTTCACAGTCAGTAAATGCATTAGAAATAATCAACAGTAAATTAACTAGAAATGCCGGCAAACAAAAGAAAGAAAAAATAGCTAGGGGACACATATAATAATAGCTTTCCTTTCAGAGAACACTTCAATAACATGAGAGAAAAACCCAATCATTTCAGTATGAATGAGTCCAGGTGTTGCACGACACAAACTACAGTCAACATGTTCATTTCACTACGGCAGGGCAGCACAAGATACATGAAGCACAACCGATGTTAAAAAACAGACAGAAATGGTAGTTGTGGCTTCTCCCAAACCAGTGAGTTCATCTAAAAATATGTGTGGGAGAAAGGAGTGAGGTGTTAAAATGAAATTTAGGTCTCCACAGATTGGAATATTTTTTCTAAAGCTTGGCAAAACACACACATGAGTAGGAGGTTAGGACACACAGGAGGAGAAGGAGAGGACAGCCAGTTTGTCCATACATCCAATGTTAAATAACAGCCAATCCTTCTGTCGATCTATTAATCAATCCCTGCAAACTACTTCAAGTGGTCAACTCAATCACATTTGCAGCACACAGCTTGTCTCTCTCAGTGCTGTTCCCAGTGTGTGAGCTCTGCTTCCCACTCTAAAGGACTAAACGTGTTCAACATTAGTCCGTGTTCCTCAGCACATTCTGTGATGAAGTGTTGAAATGTGTTTTGATACTCATATGCCAGGATTCCTACATTTCTCAGAGTTCCTTTAGACAAGTCCCAAACAAATGGCCAAACACGTTGTACTGTGCTGCTGATTTGTACATGGAAGAAGGGAAAGACATTCGTTAAGGTTGTGTCTTTATTATATATTCATTCTTGTATGATTGTCCAGGACAGGACGTGTTAGTGCTGTGCAATCAATCAAATTTCAATTACGATTTTGTCTTCCAACAATTATGATAAGAAGATAATCGACATAAAGCAATTATTGTGCCTCACTACGTTTTTGCAATGATGCTCTAGTTTTGCTTTAAGTTTTCGCCCCGCTTGGCGGGTCAGGGACGGTCGCTCTGTGTGGGAGGATCCCCTCATGGGAACTCTCCCCGGAGCTGGCTGACCCTCGCTGGGCGTATTTCCTCCGTGGTGGTGCACGGCGACCGGATCTACAGTAGGTCATCTTGAGAAGGCCCCATGGTGAAGGTGGCCCCTCGGCGCTCAGTGCTGTGCCCTCTCTCCCTTGCTACGGAAAATAAATGTCAACCAAGGCGGACTGCTGACAACAGACCCGACCTTGGAACACGGACCCCCGTCTCGTTTACCGTGCTTTGTGGGTGTGATGTCATCACCATCATAGCTATACAACCAATGTGTTTGTGACTAAATTGTTTACATGAACACGACATTCTTCATAGATCTAGCCTCTTCATTCAAAATAATAATAATTTCATTCAGTATAATTGTTTTAAGTCCATCATGGTTAGTCTAGAGAGGAAACCTGACGTTAACTATTGTATTACCAGGAGTACATGCACACTGGAATCATGGCTCCCTTTAATTGTATTAGTGACATTATGACCAACAGGTCTTCCTCTGGCAAATACCAACAGGAAGGAAATGAGAGATATAGCAAAATGACCAGTGACATCATAATCATCTTATGAATTTAAACTCTACCTGACGTGAATACCCTGACATGTTGCATGTACCCTACATTTCAACATTAAGCTAATTAAATCAACCAAAGTGGGTTTGAAGGGATTTCTTCTTTAAACTAATTAGGTCTTGATATAAGAGTTGACATATATACTTTTTCTTAGAATGAAATTAGAACAGCGTTTATTTTCATTGTTGATTAATCTGTCTATCATTTTCTGGATTAATGGGTTAGCTGTTCGGTCTATAAAATGTCCTCAAATGTCTTGTTTTGTTATCAGAAATTCAGTTTACTGTCATAGAAGCGGTCAACTAATCAATTAATCATTGCGGCTGTAAAACACTTTGCCAGTTGGAAGTGATGATCCAATTTGTCTCCGACGCAAAATCACTTTCTAAAAGAAAAGAACTTGCAGAATAAGGCAAATCATTTTGGAAATCCTTGACACAAGATAATTAGCATTAGAATACAAGAAATTGGTTTACCCCACTGGCACATACTTTATAATTGTTTAAAAAAAAAACAACACTTCTAAACTATATTTGCAAAATGGATATTACCGCCACAGCTCCACTTAACAGCCATCCAGATGAGACTCACCGTGGAGTGAGTCAGTCTGAGGTGGGACTGTCAGGCTGTTAAGCAGGTAAGTGTGGTGAAAGTCAGCCTGAAGCAGCTGTGAGTGGTGAGCCCGGTTACCAATGAGCGCGTCCCTCCCTGGGACGCTCTCCTCGGGCAACGTGGAAGTTTTGTCGGCCTGGGAAAAACCCGAAGGAAATTACCCTTCACGGATGGGACGTCCACATTTCATGGCTGTGACGGTGTCGGATTGATTGAATCGCTACAAATTCCCACTCCAATTTGAGCTCAGCTGACATCACGCTTCAAGTCGCTTTAGGTATTAAAACATCCTTATGAATTTGTCCTTTCAAAATAAGTAAACAATTTAAATTAATCTCGGCAATACTGCATGTTCCTGCATGTGCATGTGTGTGTGTTGTATAGTTATTTGAATCAGACATCAAAATGACTTTATGGCATTAAAGACCAAATGAGCAGTGGAGTAGTAGGAAGCAGGGCTGGGCGGTTATTCAATATGATCATTTATCGTCTTTCAATGGAATCATATTGTGATGAAACCATACAACGAGATACCGTGATACACTATTACGTCGTCTAAATTGTTAATAACGAGCACATGCTAACTCAAATTTCTCAGAAAATCTGATTAATTTGCATCAAATTTCTTAATTAAATGATAAAAATACTCAGTATTTAATTCACACAACAGGATACACAACCATGTGGTTATTTCATATCATCTATTCATTTAATTAATTACCAAAAAACATCCTATATTGAGATATACGTATATGTTTTTTGAGATATGAAATAAGCTTTATCGTGATAGAATAATTTTTTCCATAATAAACAACTAACTACAAACAACAATTTTCTTTAACTAATCCAATGACACTTCAATGTGTGTTCTACTATTATTCTATATGCAATGTACTCCAATGCTCAACTGCATTCAACTTATTGTGAAGAACTTCTAACTGGATATGAAACAGTCTCAGTTTAATACCGATACGTCTATATGCTGTTAGGAAACCAGAGGTTTTGTAAATGGACCCTGGTAATTGGAAAACACTACCATACCGGCAAAATCAACACAAAATGGTTTATTCATTATTAAATGGTTAACTCATAGGTTTAAAAAGCTGTAAAACATATAAACAACGTCGCTGCACACTCTACTGTTGCTGCCCCGATGTTCCAAAACCAGATCACAAATGCTGAGGAGGAGGAATTCACTGTGACGAGTTCTCCATTAAGTCTTAAAAACCACTCTCTCTATGCCAGAAACACATTAGCACCTATAGGGTGCATTAGGAT